>JBBMOI010000009.1:27182500-27422500 GCA_038088405.1 Porites divaricata
CGTGTCCTCAGCTGTTACATAAAATAATAATTAAAGAAATTAGTTGTCAAAACAATAAATAACTATGTATAGTTCCATTCTTCAGCTACTGAATCATTCTCAGACATTTAGCGGTCATCCAGTTTCGACAGTTTCGTCTGAAACCGAGGGTTGAAAGTTGCGATACTTAGCACGTGACAGCTGTCCAGCTTAGATTACAAACTTAGACTTAAACTCCTTCAAAGCGGTCCATAGCCCACTGACCACCTAAATCGCATTTTACGCTACTGGCAAACAACCAAAATGGCAAATGTGCCTGCAAAGTGTTCCTTTGCCGGAATGGCAAATATTGTTTGTGCTTCCTCGCGCTGTTAAGACAATTTTTTCCTCTAAATAAGTGTGCTGTCCAAGTAAGAACCTCTAAGAAGCTGTAGCCGTTCACCTACGAAGATCGCCTTATATGACCTAATTTTGGAAAGGGCGGGAAAGTTTAATCGTTCGCATGAATAAGTAGAAAAGATGGTGGTTTGCCTTGTCTATAAGCACAGTCTCGGTATAGTGATACTGGCGGCCAGGTAAAACTGTCCGTATCCTTATCCTGGCCATGAAGGAAAAAAGATTGACCCTCACTGTAAAAAAAACCAATTAACTGGCAAATAGCGCATTCAAGAAATCCGCGAGATATTTGTTACCCTTGTTCATGTGAAGTTACGTAAGTATCTTCAGTTGTTCTGTTTTTATCCCTGTCCTTGATTTTATTAAAGAAGTCGTTGGGCATAAATAAATGGGGAAAAAGGATAAATTAAGTGTAAGGAAGATTCAAATTTTGCTTCGTTTTCTACGTCAAGTAGCCAGAGGAGTCGCGTGTCACCCAATGTTTACTACAAAGTGACTATTCCATACCTGACATTCCTAAAATAAATACATACAAATAAAAGACACCAAGTAAAGAAAAGTGTACAGAATAAAAAAAACAGAATGTTTCCGGCTAAGAACATAGAATTATTTCATAACGGGAACTGGTTGATGTAAAAGCTTTTTTGCATTTTTTCATGTCTAAGGTTTATTTGTGCTGTAGTAATTCAATTAACATTCTGTGAATGCATTAAAAGCAAATGAAGAGCCTGACTATCTGCCAGGCTTAATGTTCTAACATGACATAACATAACACTTTATGTTATGTTAGAACATCTAAATTGTATCTTTTTTTCATTGCAATTGTGAAAATTCCGTTTTATTTGCTTTGTGTGAGAAATATACATCTGCACTTATTTATTAAGCATATCATAAACTGCTCAGTTAAAGAAACTCTCTTTATTTGAACCATGTGGTAGATTCTATTTATCGTAGCTGTGAAAACGTGTTGTATTTATTTAGGCTCTCACCCTTACAAAGACGATTATCAAGTATCAAGAATAAGTCATAAAGGGTGTCGAGGACATTTACCCAGCCCTCTTGCAAAGTTTTCCAGTGTTCGAAAATTGAAGATTTCAGAGTCGTATCATCGAATGAACTTCATGCCAGAATAGCTAGGCCACTAAGCTCATTTTAGATTTTTGCATGACGTTAGCCTCCGCAGCTGGCGGTATGTGAGATTAAAGTTTTGGCGGCGGAGCCGCGATCCAAAAAAAGGAGTGGGGACGAGGCGTTTGAAATACCGCCTGCCAGAAAAACCCCGGTGTTTTGAATAGCCCGCACACCAGTGTGCGGGGAAACTGATTGGTCGAGGGCTATACATGTGTCAATCATAGTAGATGATCCTTCGCATATATTTCCCAATTAAGAGAGCAGATGGCAAACTGGAAAAGACGTAAGTGATTGTGGTTTCCCTTAAAAAAAAGAGCATAGTTGATGACCAAATTGCCGAAATGGCGTCTTTAAACTTCACAGCGCTGGAATTGTCTTTATTTAGCCGTAAGAAACAAAGGTCAAAGAAAATTAAAACACTTTACAACTGCATCTGAGATCAATTCCTATCAGGAACGCCTACAGAAGAATAAACCACAGGAAATGGTTACTCAGTATGCATGTGACAAACCAGCTTCATGACCTTTTAATGTTATTAAGCCTAGTGTGGCAAAAAAAGATTTACTCAGTCAAAGTTTAGAATGATACATGCACTGTGTAGAGCTAGTAACCCTCGCGCAAAAGCCGAGAATATAAATAAAACCTCTGTTCAAGCAAACCTACAAGGTCACGTTTCACATTATCACGACTCGCTTTAGGAGTCGCGTTTAGCCTGTCAACGATTATTTCTAAACTGTCTCGCGCGAAAAGAATGGGAAGTTTCAAATTGCAGGTTTCTCTTTGATTGGTTGATTTAATTGGGATCAGCTAAGGTGATAAAAGTGGGCGGCATTCGAAAAATCATGGTTCTCTGGCAGGCGGTATTACTCGCGGCTTCGCCGCTCGTGACGGCTCCGCCGTCAAATCTCACTCGACTTTATTACAACTGCTCCGCCGCCAAATCTCACTAGACTGCTACACAATACCGCCAGCTACGCAGGCTAGCATGACGTGAAAAAAAAAACTGTCTGCCTAATCACCTACTTACCTTTTGAAGGCGACCTCATGTGAGAGACTTAATGCTTCAATTCAGTTTCTTGAAATGTTTTCCACAGCAAAGAAAGTTTGCTAAAAAACCACGGTATATAAGAGCTGAGACATCAGCGGGAGTAAGGGCACAGCGGCACGAGGGAAAGAGGGCGTTCCCTATCACATGCTGGAGCTTGTTTACAGTTATCCCCGTTAACTTTGTGAGCCCGAAAATCACGCACTTAGAAAGGAAAAGACGAGGAAAAATAGCGAGAGCGAGGAAAATAATATAAGTTTAAAATGATGTATTGACACTTCACATCTGCACTGTTCAGCTGTTCTTTAATGAGAAGTAAGATATTTAAATTGAGACATCTTTCAACAGCAGCGACAGTTTGGATAGGGAATTCCCCTAGTGCCTAGAGCAGGCTAAGGATACTTCTGAGACTTCCTGCTTAATATTCTATGGTTAAAAATAAGAGATACAAAAAATATTGTAAATGCGAAATGATTTTCCACAAATAACAAAAGGAAAAGGGTTGCGAATTCCGCATTCCGGATTCCAGATTCCTTACCTTCCCAAACACTACAAAAACATGGCGGACAGTAATTACAAAGCTCACGTTCACCGCCTTCTCCCCCTTCTTCGTTGGGTTAGAACCATAGCCACATGGAAAACAGTGATTTAAAGTATGCAGTCTTTAGGAATGGACAATTTTCGAGTGGCATATACCCAATTTCTCGCTTTCTATTCTGACAATCCTTCTGGACTTCGCGATGGTAAAACGTTGGCGAAATGGCCAAGTAAGGCAAGTTTCGTCACTCACCCCTCGACCAAAACTGAATGGCCGCCAAAACTTTTAACAGGATTCAGTAGCTGAAGGATTGAACTACACAGTGATATGCAGGAGAGCCAGTAAGTGTGAGCCACTTTTGAGATTTAATCCACTGAATTTCGCTAAAATCGCATGTTTCGCTAAAGGCGTCAAAGGGGCTAAGTGTGTTTCCTCAGATTTTCTAAACGAAAAGGTGTCGATGATTCTGACCTGTATTATTTTAAAGATAAAGGCTCAATTAAAGTAACTAGTAAATTGGAAGCTTTGGGTCGCACTCTTTTATCCGGAACAATCGGTTGAATTTTGACAAAATTTGCATATTTCACAAGCATCTCGGGTCCTCATGTGGTGCCGACAGAAAATTCGTTAAAAAAAATTTACAGAAGCTAATTTCTCCAATCTAGTTTCATATTTGTTATATACTTATTAAAAGAAGTCTACAGAAAAATTATGAGCGAAATCCATTTCGTGGGCAAAACTCGATATGAGGATCTTACAGAGACTGGCTCTTAAAGCCTCACGACAATTGACCACAAAAAATAAACGAGAAATCTGTACCACAGATCTCAAACCCTGCTTTGTAAAAACATCCCAAACAGTCGGCGAATTCTCTATTTCCCTATCTTCCATGACTTAACCTATATGCAGAGTCTGTCTCAGGTGCTACTTTGATTCAAAAGAGGAAAGACTCAAACTGAGACCCAGAGGGTGTAAGGAGTTGGAAGACTGGGCCCGAGCAAAAACGATCGCCCATCGATTTCCGACATTCCGACATCAAAAACGTGAGAGTTCTCTAATCATATCCTGAACTCGGACACGCGATTTCGAGTTTTTAATAGTTAGCAAAATCTTGGCCAGACGGTGGGGAAATGTCAGTAAAATCTTTGATCGTCTGCGATTTTCTCGACACATAAAAACCAGGGTAAAGTAGCTTTACTAGCGAGTGCTTTTTTTTGCTAAAGGTAAGCACGTTCAAACACTGGTAACCCAAGCTCGAAATTTCAGCCTTAACACTGTTGCGTAACCTTCAAAGTATGATGATTTGTATGAAGAAAACCAGTTATTGCCAACAGCTGAAGGTATGAAGTATGAAAGAAAACTTATTTTTAAAATAGCTTACCTTACTTCCCTTGTATGTTCCTTGTTTTTTTGTAATATCTTTCAGAGAAAATCACTTTTCACCATTTAAAAGGCCTCCTATTACCAAGGTTACGTAACATACACAATGTCAATGATCAAGTTTCGAGCTATGGGTGACTGTTCGCTGGCCTTTTCGCTGGCATCTTAAACCTATAATGATCAAACGCTTTTAAAAGTAGAACTCGATAGAACGGAAGTTTCATTTCAAACCACATTCACTTTTACAAATAACACCTGCTTTATTCAAATTTGCCACTTAAAGGAACACAAATTGCCTGACTCACTTAAGAGCTGTATTTTATAGATAAAAAAAAATTTGCCAAGCACGAAACAATTATAGTTTCATCAATTAATTTGTCTTAAGGGCATGTGTCTGGCTCTTAGGTCTCTTGTGGTCTTTTAAAGCCACGCCACGTTAAAAGATTTGCCAATCAGTTATTGATCTCCACGGTTTGCTGATTACACGCTGACTTTATGTAAGTGGTTTTAAAGCCCATCATTTTATACGGATAACATTAAATCGTTCGATTTTCAGACCGAAATTTTCGATAAAGTAGTCCATATCGCGTGAGCAAATTGGTAAGTGCTATAAATGCCTAGGCTGACAAGTCAATTTTTCAAGAATTGTTACTCCATCAACGTAGTACTTCAATCAATAAAACATTTTCCTCAGAAAACTAGAGAGGGATCATTCTATAAAAGCGCGGTCTTTAGAAATATTTTAAACATTTCAATTCAGAAAGGAGCTATCTTTACCCAATATTTAAAGACGGTATTTGAATACTGAAACAAAACATTCATCAAACTATTACTTCTTGTAGTGTTTATAAAGGGCATGGCCTTTCTATGAGCTGGCGCCAGCTTGAAAATAACAAGTGAGCAGCATATATAATTAGGTAATCCTGTTTGCGATCAAGAAAGCTATCTTGAAATATCACTAAGGGGAGTGTCTCCATCGAAGCTAGTCCTGCTGAAATAACCCAATTTTCTTCGTCCGTTTGAAATAGTTTCAACTTAAATTTTAACTGTTTGGGTTAAGCGAGAATAATATTGTTTGTTCTTGATCGCGAACAATCCACTTAGCACACCATTTAGAACATACCTTCAGATTGCTTTGCTTTTCTTAATCCAGAGATATAGAAAAATGGCGCAAAAGATAGTACTGTACTCCAGGTTTAAGCTATGGTTATAGCTGCTTAAAATGCTTCCCTTTCGCCGCTTAAAAACTATATTCAATGAGATGCTTTGGCTAATTTATGGCCGCCACAATAATTTAAGAGCTTCCATTTTTATTTAACAGTTGAGCTGTGAATAATTCAACATGATGCCTCAAATTTCACTTTAAGCACTTTTTAGGTTTTCGTATTAAATGCATAAAAGGACAATAAATAGGCTAAGTCGGCTGTCAGAGCCGCAAAGATATTTAACGAAATGAAAAGTGCATTACGTTTTCTAGATATTTTTCAAAAGATACAAAATTTTTTGGGTATTTTTAGCACGCATCACGTTGAGACTCAGTAAGCAGTCAGTTGGAACATTAACTGAAAAATGGTGATATTTTTTCCTCTGCAAACCAAAAGAAAAGACATTTACAAAAAATTGCCAAGTTTGATTTAAGACCTATTAATTAAACATCAGAGCGTTATGGAAGCAAATCAACAGCTGCAACCCGCAGAAATAGGCGGTACAAAAAAGAAAAGTACGGCTTTGTCTGAAGTCCTGCCGTTTATGTTTTTACCATTTCCCCCGGTTTCTATGAATGTGACTCCCGCCTACTTTCAAAGAAAATATAAATAGAACCAAAAGAAACCCCTAGCTATTTGATTTTCCGCCTACTTTTTGTATTTACCCGGTAACTTGAAATCTTAGTGACAACCCTGCTTTATATATACGAAAATAAATATCTATTATTCAATGTAATTTTTGCGCCTTTGGAGAAGCTCCAGAACAAACCCCTCCCTCCCCTCTGAAAGTAAATGAACGTTTTGCACTAAGAGGAATTTATAGCTTAAACGGTTAATCGTTAAAGCTCAAGTAAAGGAAGGGGCGGAAATTTTAGTGTTAATTTGTAGAAATACAAGTTAGAAATATAGTAAAAGCTAATGTTAATAATAAAACGAATATAAAACATACAAAGAAACTGCAGCATATCTTAGGGAGCCATAGACTGAGGCCAGAAACTCCCAAGTAATTTTTAGGAATACTAGTTAGAAATAAGTAAAAGCTAATATAAATAATAAAACGAATATAAAACGTACAAAGAAACTGCAGTATATCTTAGGGAGCCATAGACTGAGGCCAGAAACTCCCAAGTACCCGTGTCACGGCGTTTTTTCATAGAGAAGTAGATTTTACCAGTAATTGCCTATTGCATGAACTTCACATGCGACTGAAAAGCAATTTTTACCTCTTTTGTGACGTTTAATTTTCTTTCATACATCATATGTACGGTAGCGATCGGGTGCCTACCGTAAACAGACGCTTTCGGTTCTAAGGGAAAATCTATTCTAATTTATCTGAAAACGACGAGTGGCGTAAGCTTAGTATAAGAATGGTCCGTTCCAGGCTAAGGATTCCCGATATATTGTAGTTTAGTACGTTTATAGGACGCTGCCATGATTTCATTTTATTAGTATAAGCAGTTGCTGTTAGGAATGATAATAGACAAAAATGATAATTGTATATATTGTGGGGGATCTGTGAATTTGAATGCTTAAGAGATTACCGAGAAATAAAAACATATAAAAACATTTTAAACCATCCAAAATTAGTTAAACTAAACAGCTTTACTATGGTAAAACCTACCTGTATTATCTACCTCTAATTCAGGCCTGTAATGTCCTCTTAGAATACATAATGAGATAGGTATGCCATTTTCGTACTTATAATATGACACATTCAGTCATTGGTTTCAATAATTTATAGACAAAAGTTTCATTATTCGATTGAATTCCCTACAAGTGATAAAGGAACAAGGGAAAAGAATTTAAAACTAACTGTAATTCAGCTGCTAAAATATTCACAAAGTGTATGCGATTTAGTAATAATTCACCAAAAGCGAATGACATAACAAGGAGCTTTGTTTTCTTCGAGAAGGGCCAAATCCCTCACTCTTGCAAGTGACAGCTATATTGCGAGGGAATATGTCTGAATTCTCACCATGACTTCAAATTAAAGATAAGAACAACAACAACAACAAAACACCAAAAAAGCCATTTTATGGCCCTTGAACATAAAAAAAAGTCTTGCTTAAGAATCATTGTTTCAACTTGCAAAGAAATTAAACAACTAGTGAGGCTAAATATGATGTGAATATTATGCAAGGGTGGATGACTGACGCCGAGATCTACATAATTCTTCACATCACACTACAGCCGAATTCATTAATTATGTTATTATTCGCACAAAATATTTCTAAGTGCTCAACAGACTTTGTAGCGTTTATCTAAGGCGTCAATATTGGTGAATTCCCTTGGAGATGAGTTCCAGGTGACCTTACCCAAGTTCAAAACTAAAAAGAAAAATTCGACGTTGTGTCAACCTCCTTGGCCAAGACGTCCAATAGTAATTATAATAATCAGGAGCACCCAATGAGAATATAGTTCAAAACCACTTAAACACAACATTGTTAAACGTATTTTACTATTTAAACGGTAAATATGGGCATATTTTTATCCCATAAAAATTTTTTATCTGTTCGGATTTCCTAGCAGAAAGTATAGTGATCCAAAAATTATAGGGATCAAAACTTACCTTTTCGAAAATTTCAGCCAGAAAAAAGGCTCCCGAAAATTCTAGGTGACCTTTTTAGGGTAGAAATCCGTTAAAAATGAGTAATTATACCATTTTTTAGATGTTCGCAAATCCTAGGAGAGGCAGGCAAGCAAGGAATTGTACAACAAATGGTCCGAAAATTTTTAGATTTCGAATTGTCTTCCGAACAGATATTTTCCAAAAATTGACGTTGGGTGCCCCTGAATAATAATAATAATAATAATGTACTTTATTAGAGTTTCAATAAATTTAGCACGAAAGTACTGACTGGGGACACTTACGTCTCCTACTGGAGACGGGACCGCCATTTTACGTGGTCATCCGAGCCACGAAAGAGTCTAGCCATTTGCAAGGCAGACAGTATCTTCATTTCTCAGTCATTTTAAGACCCTGAGTATTGGTCCAGCCCGGGGAATTGAACCCACGACCTCCCCTTCTGCAGTCGAGAGCTCCACCGACTGAGTTAATCCTGCCGAGGTCAAGGAAATTACATAAGGAAATTCCATGTTGTGGTCGTGCATGGACGGCAAATAGGCTTAGCCTATGTTCGGATGGCACCAGACGAATTTTTTGATAGGTTGACTCCAGTGCTTACCAGTTTGGGAATGCTCTCGTAAGAGCTCTTGATCCCTCTTCTCCACATGGGCAGAAGAGCTCAGGGTCGAGATTGTCCAAATTAAGGGAAAATCTCCTGCCGAAGCCGAAGTTTCAAAGAATGTGAAATTCACTCAGTCATACTAGACGATCGCTAAAATGAGCTTAAACGCTTTTTAATTTTCAAATAACGAAAATGACTTGCATAAAAATATATTCTCAAATTGTAAGGCGCTGTCTACTTAATTTTAAAGTCTTTTTCCTTGTTACTTTATCAGTCACGGTAGGGCAGCTAATCGACTAATGAAACTTTTGCCTAATTATTGAAAACCAGTGGCTGAATGTGACATGTTATAAGTACCAAAATGTCATACGTAACACATTATGAACTCTAAGAGGTCATTACAGGCATGAGTTAACGCGGTTGATAAAAATACAGGTAGGTTTTATCGTGTTGTTTACTTTAGTGCCCATAGATAACCTGAGTAAAGTTGCTTAGTTAAACTAATTTGGAATGCTTTACAAATGTTTTTATTATGTTTCCATCTCTTCGTAAATCACTTTACTAAGCATTCAAATTCACAGATCCCCCACAATATATACCATTTCCATTTTTTTCCCTTAGAAGTCGCTGTTAGGAATAATAACAGTAAAAAATATAAAATAACTGAACTAAACCTTACCTGGAACGAACTATTCTTATACTAAGCTTATGCAGTCGTCGTTTTCAGGTTATTTTTTAATAAATAGTTTTTCCCTTAAAACTGAAAGCGTCTGTTCGTGTCGGCCGTAAACAACATATATGATGCATGAAACAAAATAAATGTCAAATTGGGATACAAATTGCCTTTCAGTCGCATCTCTTTTTACTGGTTTGTGAAACTAATAAAAGCAATAGGCAATTTACGGCAAAATGATGTTTAACTTTTCTGGTCTATGAAAAAACACCGTGACTCGAGTACGTGGAGGTTTCTCACCTCGATAGTTTATGGCGGGTCCCCTAAGATATACTGCAAATTCTTTGTAATTTTGTACACGTATTATTGTTAATAGTTCCAACTAGTGTTCGTACAGTTTACCGATAAAATTTGCACCGCTTCCTTTATTTGGGCTTTGAGAGAGTATTAGTTTGAGTTTCAAAAACCTTTTAGCGTAAAAAGTTTAATTTTCTTTCAGAGGGGGGTCGTCCTGAAACTCCTACATAGGCGAAATAATTACATCAAATACTAGCATAAGAATAGATGTATATTTTCATATAAAATGCCATTTAATGTCCAATGTTTTTGGGTATTACCACGTTTTCAATCAGCAAGGAAAAAGTAAAAAGGTGAGACTTCAGACATATAGACGCATATTTTCATTTGTACTGCCTATTTCTACAGTTTGCAGCTGTTGATTTGACTCATAATGCTCTTATGTCAAAATAAAGGTTCAAATCAAACGTCGCAATATTTGTAAATGTATTTTCCTACTTCCTGACAGGAAAAACTGCGCCATTTTACATTGAATGTTCCAACAGACTGCTTACTGAGTTACAATGTGGTGCGTGCTAGACGTGTGTTAAAAACATTTAATAGCTTTTAAGAAACATCTAGAGAACTTAATGCACTTTTCGTGTCATTTGATACCGACCCCTCTACTGTCTTTTCATGCATTTAATACCAGAAATATCAAGACTAAAAAGTATACTTAAGTGAAATTTAAACCACCTTATCTACAGCCCAACTATTAAATAAAAATGGATGCTCTTAAATTATTGTTATCTTAAAAAACTGGTTAAAAAGTACTTAAAGTGAAATTGGAGCCACCTTATTTAAAGCCCGACTATTAAATAAAAATGGAAGCTCTTAAATTATTGTTGCTGCCATAAACTGACCCGATGCATTTCATGGAATATATTATATATACATTTTAAAAAAAGTTAGTAAAAGAGAAGAAAGAGAATCAAAACGTTTTAAACATTTATAATCATAGCCTAGGGCCCGGTTCCTCGAAAGATGGTGAAGTTTAACCCAGGATTATGCCAAATTTCTAGCAAGGTTTTCTTGTCTAAAAACATGAAACTCGAGCTTACAAAATACAGTGTACCCTTTACTCTGAGATACAGTGATGATAACACAAAATCTTACTCTAAGAAATAAATAGCAAGGAAAAAGACAAAAATGGAACAAAATTTTAATCCTAGTTTATAGGCTAATCGGCCTTTCAGGAACCGAGCCCTGGACTACAGTATGATATTTTGCGCCTTTTTGTCTGCACCTCGGGGTTAAGAAAAGCAAAGAAATCTGAAGGTATGTTTTAAATGATAAACTAAATGGATTGTCCGCGATCGAAGAAGAAATAAATTCTCGCTTATCCGGAGCAAATCGAAATACTTAAATTTGGGTTGAAATTAAGACGGAACGGAAGAAGACTGTTTTTTTTAAGCAGGGCTGGCTTTGATGGTGACACTCCCCTTGGTGATATATTTAAAAGAGAGCCTTTTCTTGATTGCAGACAACCTTATTATGCTGCTTGCTTGTTATTTTCAAGCTGGAACCAGCTCATAGAAAGGCCATGCCGTTTACATACACAACAAGAAGTAATAGTTTAATGACTGTTTTGTTTCAGTATTCAAATGACGTCTCTAGCGCCTTTCCTTCATTCAACTGTTCTTAAAACTTCTAACGATCGCGCTTTATAAGGTAATCCCTCTCTCTCTTGTCAGTTGTATCGTAGTTTAGGAAAGTATACCTTTATTCAGGGATTTGAAGATCGTGATGCAGTAACAACTTCAAAAATGGCATATCATTTATAGCACGTTACCAACACAAGCAAAGAAGAAGTGATTCTTGATGTCCCTTATGTCAGTGTGAATACACCTGTTTCACGGTTTTTTTCAACTTCTGACATGGACAAGTTAAAGAAATCCGTCGACACCACTAGAAAGAACGCCTTAACATTAGTAGACTTGCCAAGTTTGAAAGTGATACGCAGCCTCGTTCCCAGTCGTCCTCGGCGATTTCGGATGTGACGTCAGCTGTCAAGTTTGTCGGGAATCTGTTCCAAGCCTCCTCTCGTAACTCGGATAGCGCGAATTGGCCTGGGTACGAGGCTGAGAGATACGTTTAATATGAGCGAAGATATAGCTTAGCAAACTTGCGAAAATTTGCAGACGGGAAGGGGGGGGCAAGTTTGCGCCCCCAATTACGCGACTTTGAGAAGCTATATCTTCCTTAGTTTTCAACAAATGACTTTCAAACTTAATAGTCTTACTAATTTAAAGACGCTCTTTCCAGCAAAGTTGACGGATTTTCCCTTGACTGTTCATGTCGACTGAAGACACCGTGGAAGGCCTCCCAAATACCGTAAAATCCTACTCTAAGCCTAAAGCTTATAGCGGAGCTCCTCGCATGCGCGCATAGCCCCATAGCTAAGGTAATCTACCCATCCCAGCAAATTTGGTAATCGCGTGACCGACCGACCGTCCGTCCGCACCACAGGGAAACCAATGTTCAATCTCACACTTTCTAGCTAGTTTGGGAGTCCAGGGAGACTAGGAGAAAACTATCAATGTTGTGATCAATTGACAGCTGTCAAGACAAGATATCCGCTGACCAGTATCATCTGGCCGTATCGCGTGCTCCGGTGTCGACCCATCCAGGGCGAGTATTTTTTGAAGTTATCCACTGACAAGTTACTAGTTTTCAGATGATCGCAGGCTCAATTTTTTTTTAAAAAATTCATATGAAATATGTTGTGTTTATGTCACTATTATCATTTTGATTTCAAACTGACCTCAGACGCGAAAATTCAGCCAGTTATTTAAAAATGCAAGAAGGGAAAACAGATGGTTTTCATTTTTCTCAGGACAGTTACGCTTTGGTCACGCTCCACGTCCAATTTGTATGCCCTGATTGGTCAAAATTTGACAGGTGAGTTCATGCGAAAAATTCATACAACATCTTGAAACTTGTTTGCTTCAACAGCTGACAGAAGCTGACAGAGTTTTGTGTCAACTTGTGATGTTTTTAATAACTGTCTTTTTTCACTGGATGTACAAAATGAAATACAGCTGCTACCAAGAGTCTTCTGTTAACGTTATTCGTGGCTGGTTTCTTTATTGAATTTTTGGTTGAGAAATGCGTGCGCTGCTTGTCAAAGTCAGAAATCCGATTTCGGATGGCATCGTTTTTGTTTTTCACCTTGCTGGATGCGTAAGCGATTCAGGCCTTACTTGGTAGCTTTCAGGAGCTGCATCTCGAAATATGGTAAGCCTGAGTTATCATTGTATTTATATCTGTTTTCATGAAGTCGAGCGCAGTTTATGAGGCTAGTTTATGCACGTTTGTATTAAGATTTGAGACACTGATCTGACCAAGTATGAGGTTTGACATAAGCTTACAGAACTTTGAAAAGCCATTAGTCGATATTTCACCGCAAATAACAAGAAAAACCGTTCCGAAGAATATTTAGATATTATTTTGGCTGTAGAAAGAAAACTTTGAGCGATTTACTTATCGCGAGTTCATCGAGGAAAACAGCAAACACCAGGAAGCCGGCGGCTTAAAATTAAACTTAATTTTTAAGCTTAAAGACTCTTGGATTCTTATAGACACTTAAATACTTGTTTTCGTGAATGAAACTTGTTGTCTCTGTAAATGTTCTACCGAATTATATTTCTGATCTTTTATTTATTGTTAGTTGTCTTTTGCAATTTTCATCGCTTTGCCGCCCTTTGCCGTTATTTGTTTACAGTCGTTCATAAACATCGCTTGCAGGAGTACTCAACGTACCGCGCGTATCACACATCGCCGTGACCAGAGATGCCAACCTCTGGAGATCTAAAATCGGGAGACTCTTTTTTGGTTTTCACTATCCCCCCGAACTTTCAACGGACCCCCTCCCTTGATTCCTCGAGATTCATACTATCAAAATTAGATCTAGACTGCAAAACAGTCGGGTTTTTTTTCTCAAAATCAGTAAAGAAATCGGCAAAGCGTGGCGTAACAGTATTACGTGCGAAGCGCGCGAGCTTCACACGCTTGTAAGGCGTGTGAGGCGAGGGGAAAAAAATGTATTTTTGCGTCTCTCCCCAGTCTCGCTCTCTTTTTTCAGCCTCGTACCAGACCTTTTGTTTGACTGCTCGCGCGTAGGTACTTGAGTACGCAAAAAACGGCTGTTTTGCAGTCTATCGTTTTGATGCCAGAGATAATCTCTGTCAGTGACTAAATAAAAGCAAAAATGCGCCAGAAACCGTCTTGCGAATAAGAAAAATTCAAGTTTTGAGCCAAAAATGGGCTAATTCTCAAACTTAAGCACAGAAAAGCTGGAAAGTCCATTATCCGGGTGATTTGGTGACCTGTACGGGAGAGTGGCAGATCGGTGCCGTATCCGGGAGACTTTTAGGGATAATCCGGGAGAGTTGGCATGTATGTTCAGATCCGGGGAAACGTTCAGTAAAACACAGAATTTTGCACTTTTTCATCCCAACTGTTAAGGTAATGTAAGAAAACTGAACAAAGATCATACCTTGTGTTTTTAGTGGCGTCTTCTTCGTTTTTGTGACGTTTACGGGGTTGTCAGTTTCAAGAAAATGCCACTAAAAACATACGATAAGTTATCTTTATTCATTTTTCTTTCATTAAATCAGCATTTGGGATCAAAAGGTGCAAACTTCTATGTTTTTTTTAAGCATTTCTACCGATCACTAGAATCAAACAGAGAGCAGGAGTTTTGAAATACAGTAAATGTATGGGGTATGCATATGGGATCACATGTCGCGCGTGACATCACAATGCCTCGAACAGTTTGGATGGTCTGCCTGTGGTAAAATCAAAACTAAAGAATTATGCATTGCTTAATCATGTCATTAATTGACGTAAATGTAAACCAGTGAGTGAGTGAGTGAGTGAGTGTCAAAAAGGTTATGCGCTAACATTGCTTATTTCTTTACGCCTTTCTCCAGGCCAGCACGTCAAATTCTCTCGGTCAATTCGGTGACGGACTACATGTATGTGACGTGACTCATCAATCCGGACGGGCGGCTGAAAATTTAACATGTGGGATGTGGGCAATGTCATTATTTAAAGAATAGTACATCTAGTTCATTAGACTGCCACATAACAAAGGAAAGATCCTCACCTTTTATTTCTACCTTCGGCAAAACCTGATAAGGCGTCTTTGAACAATGATCGGTTGACTCCGTTTTCCAGTCCAGCCGTCCCTACAAGCCTTCTGATAGCAGTTGCTCCCTCGTGACTGTTAAAGCTTATCATTAAAGGCACCCTCTTGAATTTCCTTTTCTTCCGCAGATTCCAGGGTGTATCAGTGAGAAAATGCCCGTCCACAACTGCTGACCAGCGATAGAAATCATGACCAGAGGAAACGTCGATATCGCCAGCCGCTTTCTGTATGTCCATGGCCTTCACTTTGCGAATGCATTCCACCATGGCGTGGTGATCGCTGGATGTATAGTGCAACTTTTGGGCCAACTCTTTGGCGAGACGGATGCCATATCAACTTGGCTGAATCGCCCAGGGGCACAAATCTACACCGCTCTCTGCGATGGCTTGGTGGAAGAGGTCCTTAGACAGAGGTGACATGATATGGAAGTTAACACTTGACCCACCAGCGCTCTCCCCTAAAAGCGTTATCTTGTTGGGGTCCCCGCCGAAGTTTTCAATATTTTCCTTAACCCACTTTAGTGCTGCCACCTGATCCAGTAATCCTAGATTTCCGGGAGCAGAAGAATCTTCGGTCGTGAAAAAACCAAATGGACCGAGACGATATTGAATCACCACAACTACAACGCCATGTAGTGCCAAAATATCGCTAGGAAATGCCACAGAATGACCCCCTGTATAAGCTCACTGTGATTGTAGATAATCACGGGTAAACTTAGGCTAACGTTGGGAGTGTAGACGTCGAGAAACAGACAGTCTTCGCTATATGTTATATTGTACCCGTAGCGATCAAAGTAAAAAGCGAATCTTTGAGGCTGCATACAAGCACTCCCATGTTTTTTAGCCTGTCGTATGTTCGGTTTCCAGCCTTTAAGAGGTTGTGGTTTTCTCAGTCTGTTTTCTTCAGTCGGCGGAGCGGCTAATGGAACACCCAGAAACTTGTCAACCGAATGGAACTGTAGGTGAATATGACATTAAAAGATATCGTCTATTCACTTTGGTCGTTTTTAGATATAACGAGTATAAAATGGGGGTGTTTACATGACACCGGGGCGACTTTCGCGCCGCAGCGAGTTCACTCCGGTTCCCTCTCATGGCTCTACATTTGTTTACATGATACCACCACAAAATGTCACGCCGGCGCGAGTCGCTCCGGCGTGAGTTCACTCCGATTGTCGCACCGGGGCGAGATTTCACTCCGGTGCGAGATTTCGCAACGGTATCATGTAAACACGAAACGACCACCCGTTTCGGTGTGAAATCGGTCTGCCAGTAGACTGAAACGGGTAGCCCATGCGTAATGTTCGCGATTTTGAATCATACGTGCATTTTATCAACATGAAGTGTACCTTCAAATAACGAGATGTGAAATGACCCAGTCATCATGTAAACGCCATACGAAATCAAAAAGTCATCGCGGTATGAAACTCGCGCCGGTGCGACAATTTGCATTTTTACTGTTCATCTAAAACAAAGGGTGTTATGAGTCACGTTCAATGTTTTGTGTTTATGAATTTTAAACTCGGAAAAAGCATGAACACATTATGAGTCAATTTTGGTTTGGCATCAACCAATGCGTGTTAGCTCGTTGTTGAATTTCTTCTTTATACACGTCGTTTTCTCTTCTCTAGTTTAAAATCAGTGGTTAAATGAAACAGTCTTTGTGTACACCAAAAGAAACAAGACAATTATCAATATCAGTATAGTTTGGTCGTTCTGTGAAAGCGCTAACGGTACAGTAAAATAATATATAGATTTAGCCAGGGCTAAAAGCGAAGCTCCCATTAATAAATTTATCATTTAAATCAAACAATAAACTTGTAATCCACAAATCAGTTAACTTAAGGGGAAATTCATATGGGAAAGGCTAAGTGATTTTAGAGTGAAACATCTTACATCGAGTTGGCCTATAACGTATATAACGCATATAATTAATCTGTCCATCAAGCAAAGAACTTTTCCTGATGATCTAAAAATCGCTAAAGTGATTCCTATCTTTAAACAGGGATCCCGTTCCCTGACTGTGCGATAATTATAGACCAATATCAGTTCTTCCAGTATTAAGTAAAGTTTTTGAAAAATGTATTTATAATCAACTTATATCTTATTTTTTGTCTGAAAATATGATTACTCATACTCAGTATGGGTTTAAGCCAGGCAGTACCACTGTGGACTGTCTTGTTGATCTCATTGAAGAAATCTCTACGTGTCTAGATCAAGGAGATTATGCTGTATCAATATTTTTAGATTTGAGTAAAGCATTTTGGTACCGTCAATCATTCTATTTTATTATCAAAGCTATTGTCCTATGGCATTCGAAAACCTCATATCGACTGGTTCAAATCGTATCTTAATAAAAGAAAGCAGGGAGTTTTTGTAAATGGTAACATTTCTGACACCATGCCAATTACTTCTCGTGTACCCAAAGGATGAATTTTAGGACCATTGTTATTTTTGATATATGTAAACGACTTTACTCAATCTTCTGATTTTTTCTCTATGAGACTATTTGCAGACGATACCTCTTTAACAGCTTCAGCTAAAACTATAGATGAACTCTTATTTGAGATAAATTAATTTTCTTGAGAACTACCTAATATTTATGACTGGCTATGTGAAAATAAATTAACCTTAAATCTACGAAAAACTAAGTATCTTATCTTTCAACCTCGTCAGAAAATAGATTATGATTTTTTATTTCCGCTATCGATAGCTGGACAATGCTTAGAGCAAGTATCCAAAATTAAATACTTAGGTATCTATATTGACAGCCACCTATCCTGGCAAGATCATATCGACTATGTGTGTGATAGAGTCAGCAAGAGTATTAATATTATGACAAAGATAAAAAGTTATCTAGGTAATCAATGCTTAACTAGTATCTACTATTCTCTTGTTTACCCATATCTCATATATGGTAGCTTATTGAGGAGAAATAATTATGATAATCCATTATCACAGCTCATACGTCTGCAAAATAAAGCAGTTAGAATAATGAATGACGTTCCTTTACGAGATCATATCACTCCTCATTATGTTCATCTAGGTCTATTAAAATTTCGTGATATTGTTAAATTTATGTACAATTGTTTGCTTTTATGACTGTCTCTGATAATAAGCCGTGTAATTTTCCATTATTACTTGTATCTGAGCAACATGATTATTTTACCCGAAGTGCAACTGCCCAGCAATTACAGATTCCCCACTCAAGAATTAATTTTCGAAAGTTCTGCCCCACCGTCATTGGTAAATACTATTGGAATGATCTCCCCCTTCATATTCGCAATAAATCATCAAAAATCCTGTTCGAAAAGGCACTTAAAATATATTATCTTGCTCAGTATTGACTTGTGTGTGTGAGTGTTTTTTTTGTGAAAAACAAAACTACAAAAGATTAAAGTCAATCTTGTTAAAGGGCCATTAGTTCACTATAATGTGCCCTTCTCCATTCTAATTTTCTTCTCTTATTATTATTATTATTATGTGCACGTAGGTTAAGCAACTATTGTATTATTGAATACAATTACTGTATTACTGTACAATTAATGTATTATTATTGTACAACTACTTTTTTACTCCATTAAAGGATGGAGTAAAAAGATAGAAACAAAAACAAAACAAAACATAGCAATCATCTTCGATCACATTCAAGAGCCGTAATGGTTCTTGATCACAGTGGATTATACCTGGAAAACAAATTCTTGGAAAACAAATCAGGCCGAATTTTTTGCTTTCGACAAGTTTACTTTATAAAATCTTGCCAACAAATCCGGGGATATGTAAACCAACCTTTTATACTTTTTACACATCACATCTGAGGTGAAACCGTACTATTTATCACACAGACCTCGAGCGCAGTGAACATTAAAAGACTTATGCTTCAACATAAATAATTTATTGTTTTTTTTTTATTTAAGGGTTTTATAACGATGTGTAATCTTGAAAAGCGTTTGATACGCGCGGCAAAAAGATAACTCCTGCAAGCGATGTTCATGAACGACTGAAAACAAACAGCACAGCGATTTAAATTGCAAGAGAGACTATACACAATCACTAAAAGAAATATAATTCGGTTAAACATTTACAGAGACAACAATTTTCATTCACGAAGATAAGTATTAAAGCGTTTCGAAAAATCCTGAGTCTTAAAGCTTAATAACTTTATGTTTTAAGCCGGCCTCG
The DNA here is from genome assembly GCA_038088405.1 of Porites divaricata. Taxonomy (NCBI): domain Eukaryota; kingdom Metazoa; phylum Cnidaria; class Anthozoa; order Scleractinia; family Poritidae; genus Porites; species Porites divaricata. Next base: position 27,201,705 of record JBBMOI010000009.1, read on the forward strand.
CGGTGTTTGCTTTTCTCAAAGATGAACTCGAGGCAAGAAAATCGCTCAAAGTTTTCTTTCTACAGCCAAATTTATAACTAAATATTCTTCGGAACGTGTTCTTCTATTTGCGGTGAGAAAATATATCTAAAGGCTCTTTTAAGTCCTGTAAGCTTATATCAAACCTGATATTAGGTCTGTTTATTGTCTCAAATCTTACAAACGTCAGTGAAACGTGCATAAACTTGCCGCATAAATTGTGCTCGACTACATGAAATTAGATATAAAAAAAAACTTCAAATGCAATCATTACTCAGGCTTACCTTTCGAGATGCGGTTCGTAAAAGCTATCAAGTAACGCGAGAGTCGCTTGAGAATTTTGAATCCTCTTTAATACGCATCAAGCAAGGTGAAAAACGAAAACGATGCCATCCGAAATCGGATTTCCGACTTTGACAAGCGACGCATCTCTCAGCCAAAAAACCAATGAACAAACTAGCCATGAATAACAGACTTGATAGCAGCTGTATTTCATTTTGTACATCCAGTGGAAAAAGACAGTTAAAAACATCACAAGTTCACACAAAACTCTGTCAGCTTGAGCTGTCAAATTAAAATAAACAAGTTTCAAGATGCTGCATAAATTTTCCGCATGAACTCACCTGTCAAATTTTGCCCAATCACAGAATAAAAATTGGGCGTAGAGCGTGACCAACGCGTGACCTTGGTGAGAAAAAGTCTTCCTAGCCTGTATTGTTACATAACTTGCTGAATTTTCGCGACCATGGTTAGTTTGAAATCAAACTCTTAATATTGCGGGGTCATCATGATATAAACACGGCATATTTCATATAAATTTAAAAAATAATAAACTTGAGCCTGCGATCATTTGAAAACCAGTAACTTGTCAGCGGATAACTTCAAAAAAGTACTCGACCTCGATGGGTTGACACCTGAGCCCGCGATATGGTCAGGTGATACTGGTCAGCGGATTCCTTGTTTTGACAGCTGTCAATTGATCGCAATATTGATGTGCAATCAGTTTCCTCCTGGGCTTCCTGGGTTCCCAAAGTAGTTAGAAAGTGTGAAAGTAAACATTGGTTTTCCTGTGGTGCGGACGGACGGCGGGCGGGCGGGCGGGTGGGCGGGCGATCGGTGTACGGTCACGTGATTACCAAATTTTCTGGGATGGGTAGATTACGTTAGCTATGGGGCTACGTCCACGCGCGCGCTTCGCGCGCGCGAGGAGCTCCGCTATAAATGAAGGGTCCGCAAGATAGTCGTTGATGCTTCTTTCTTGTATTATGATTTGATGTTCACAGTTTCACGGTTATATCCGACTAGTTGTTTATAATAATTTACGCCGTTTACTTGCCTCGCCAAAACAACGAACAACTAGATGTAATATATGACGCAAGGTTAAGAGAAGAAATATAAGCGTCGCTGTTTAATGATAATCAGAATGCCTTTCTTTCAACGTACTTTAAGTTCTTAAAAACGTTTAAATTAAACGAGCAGGCCAGCAAAAGTTTAATTCAAAGGTACTTCCCTTTGCCATTCCAAATCAAAACAACGATAAAGAATCAGTATTGTCCAATCAGTTTTATCAGTATAGTGACGTCAGTATTTTCTGATTGGCTGACATTTCCTCTATTGTTCTGTTCCCTATATATTTGCGATACCACCCGGATGGTTTGGGCGGATCAGTAAAACCAGTGCACTTAAAACTTCTCTTGCCAACACTTCAAGATAGCGAAGATACAATCTCACGCTCAATCTCAATCCCAAGCACCACCCTACATAGTCATGCATATTCAATGAGGCGCCTTTAAGTCATTTTACATCTTTGTGTACATCTGCTACATGGTTTGCATCTGATTAACCCAGGTCGCAATGGAATCTTAGTCAAGGCAGTTGAATAGGTACATGAATTTAAAGCACCTTCTCCATTGTTTCAACAGAATATTATATTTTCAATAAATGGAGGCCGAGCAAGTCACTGAAGTGGAACAGCAAAGAAAAAAAAAACAGTAGAAAGATACACTTTGATTACAAGACTGGTGGCCCATAATTCATACATGTGGAGACAAGAACGAAGTATGAAAATATTACATTTCTACTCATGACAAACTCTGAAAAAGTTTATTATTATAGAGAATTATCCTTTGATATTCTCCAGGGTCTTTATTAGCTTTAAGCTCCAATTGCACTCAGTCAAAATAAAAGTAACTTAAATCCCACAAAACTAAGAAAATGATAAACACCTGAAACATCAAAATGATTCTGTATAGGTTTCAAATTATTCAATAAGTGATCTAACAACCTCAGTAGAGACTGTCTGCGGTTGTCTATGATTTGTTACATCAAGCCTAGTAATTTCTAGTTTATCTTAAACTTCATCACATAAGAAAAAATCTTTGAGGAGTTTTTTAAACTCGGTCGCTTGATTAAACTCAAAAGGTTTTTTACTGACAGTTCGTTCAGTGATCTTTAGAAAGCTAAGTATATAGCTATAGACTATCTACAGTTGTTATTTTTGCATAAAGCCTAGCAAACCAGTTTATCTTAAAATTCAAACTTCAAACTTAATGTCGTAAGTTAGCCATCGATGTTAAATAACAACTTTATCAAAATCATGCTTCACTTGCACTGCGTCATTTTAAAATCGTGGAATTACAAAACCCCCAAAATTTTCCTCTAGTAGTATTGTTTTGTTTCTCTCAGTCCCGTGAAATTCTTTTATAAATAAGACCTCCGCAATTTGATAAGAGCGAGCGCGCTACCACATATATGTATATATCTAGAGAGAGAGAGAGAGTATGGAAGTTCGCCTGCCTGAATTGGGCACTTTTATCCCATGTGCCTTATTCATCTGATTTAGCCCTTTTTCCGGACTCAGTTTATAAATAATCGAGGCCGGCTCAAGCAGGAAGGTCGAGAATACTAATAAGGCCAACTAGGGACTAACCCTACGCGTAGAGAAAACATCTGGAGCAGTTCGTGTTTCGTACAGTTAGCAAGGGAACTAAAACAATCCTTTCTCCTTTTTGAGCTGGATTTGCTTCCATCTTGGCAAGGACTCGAATTCAGTCCTCTCCATATCGAATACCAAGAAAAACTCCTCGATTGATAGGTAGCGCTGTAAAACGCAAACAAAAGAAACTGAATAACCATTAATGCTATAACTAGACGAATTTTTCTGTATCGATGATGCTAAACAACACCCGGGCGGTTCTCAGAGGATTCTTAAGGATCTTAAGGTATACAATATATAACAGTATTTATTACCCTATCAGCTATTTGTAAAGAATTAAAACTTGCGCGTCATCTAGTTGTTGTACAAAGTTCACTTTCAGTGTTGACCTTACCTCTCTCTTGGTTTTATCGATGTTCTCTGGAAGAAGATGTTGAGGTTGAGCCAGGACGTCATATGGATAGCACACACCATCAGTAAAGTCAGCGTTGTTATTGTGGTTCATGGTCTTTACAGTCTAAACATGGTGTAAAGAAAAAACACACGAACTCTAAAAATCGGGGAGTGATCAGTTACCCAGGAAAAAAGTACAAGGAATCTAGAATCCCCGCTCTAACGATTGGAATCCAGAATCCAAGTCCACTGGCAAAGTTCATAGGTGAGACATACTTAGCCTGCTTAGCAAGCGTTTCTGCGCGGTTTAGGAGCAAAGAACGAGGAACGAGAGTCAAAGACCGCGCAACAAATAGCGCATTCATTTCTCACTCGGTCAAAACCGAAAATCCCCCTCCTCGGTCTTTCTTTGCTCCGAAACCTAACTGAAACGCTTGCTACGCAGGCTAAGACATACTAAATTTCAATGTTTCCAAAAGGATAACTTCCTGCGTCAAGTATGAATGTGATTAATCGTCTTGTCAAACGCACCTTCGGTGTTATTCGTATCTCTGAAAACTTTTTTATTATGTCTTCTCCCATTTCATTTTTCATCTCTTCATAAGTCCTTCCTTCCTAAAGAGAAATAATCGATCGGAGAAAAAAAAAACAATAGGATATAACTATCTAAAACAATTTGTAATTTGAAGTATTCGATAAAATCAAGTGTTAAACGACATTCTTTGCAAGTACAAATGACTTTCCCGAAAAGTGTACTTTTCAAATGTGTCTCATATATTTGAATTAACCCTCAACCGAAGCGTACAAGAATTCTCTGTACCTAGATTATTGTAAATTGCAAGGTAAGGTTCTACTGACAATCATAGTTCTTGCTGCATGGGTACACTTTACAATTGAATGGCAAGTAACTCCTTCAACCAAAGAGGCCGCCCCGCCCCCAGTGACTCACGATCGATTAAGATAGATAATAGCAAGAAAGAATAATCTCTTGATAATAGATAATTAAGGTAAGACGGACGCGGAAAAAATGAAAAGGGCAGAAAAGCAAAGCGACTTCTTCCTTTCTGTATTTTGCCATCCACTATGCACCTCCCATCCGCGCTCTGCGCGACTTCATGTTCCCAGTTCACACATGTTGCGCTCCGCCCCACTAACAGATCGTTACGATAGGGGATATTAGCAAATCTTCTAACCACAGGGAAGACGAAAAATCGAATTAAGAGTGAAACATAGAAATATTAATTTAAAACTTGGGGCGAGGAGGCGGATGGCACCCTCCGGGCTTTCAGTTGACTCCTTTTCTGAACAGCCCTCCAGGATTTCCTTTAACCTCTTCCAAAAGGATAACTCATCTCCAGGCAGGACGAAAACCTCGTCAGACACTGGCACATGAAACCAAGAGAGGCTAAAGCGCAATTGCTGACTCACCCGGCTAGTGAAGGCGAATCTTCATCAAGAAGAGCAGTATTGTCTTTTATGTTTCAATTAAATATCACATAATATAACACAAGCTAATTAGTTGGATGTTATACTTACGCTCCATTTATCTCTATCCCAGGCCTGAAAATGTCCGGTGAAATTCAGTGGTTCGTAGCCTTGCTTTACTTGGATTATCACTGTATCTTCCAAGGTCCTTCCAGATGGATCAGAGCTCACGTAATCCTGGAAACGATCGAAGATAAAATTAAACGCGTCAATAACTAACGCGTGTTTATCTTATTTAGTCACAGACCGCATGAAAATGAAAACCTCAAGCCCTCAGCTGACAGCGCCAATCTTGCATCACCCTAAGCAAAAGACCGCCACACCGACCGCTCAGGCAGTGGTCAATAAAATACCATGGTATAGCATGGTCAACTTCCCCTGCATTCTTCTTCCCCTTACTTTCCAATTTATAAGACGGACAACTCGGAGGACAGGGGTAGGCCTTAGATACTGCAGTTGACTAGGCATCTTTTTTAGCCTTAGCATTGCTACTGTGACTCCCTCAGATTTCTCTACTTCGTTCGCTCCATCCCCAATCCAGACAAACACCTGACGATAAAAACACTACTCAATCAATACAAGATGAAATTATCTACAGCAAAGAACTTTTAAAAACAGCTGTTCACTCGATCGACTGAACTGCATCAAAGTCAATGCATCTGGATTAGATCAATCTATGTTCTCCAGAAAACCTGAAATTTTCATGGTCATTATACCTCGTCATAAGTGTCTAGAAACATAACATCCTCCTGAATAAGATCCTAAAAAAGAGAAAAAAGAAATAACTTTCTTTAGGAATGTATCATTAAAGTAACTGTGCACAGCAAATGGCTTATGCGTCTATAAACAGTTAAGTTCTTCTAAAAGGTTATGTTAATTACCTCTTGAGAAAATTCGAATATTTCTTCTACTTTAAACGCCCCCGAGGCGTTGGAGCACTGAAACAGACGAGGCGGGTAGCTAGGCCTTTCTTCCTAAAAATTAGATCAGAAAATCGACGAATTATTCCTTGAGTATTATTGTCATTCTGGTGTAATAGTGAATAAGGTAATTTTTCGGCTTTTGTACTTGTTTTATAGTAGTTAAGCTTAATTAGTTTTAAATTTGTCGCCGATTAGTGCCAAGAGGCGCTAGAAGGCTTAGACACTTAAATAAAGGCTATGTATTGTACATTCTTAGTGGTGTTGCATTGCACACCATCTTTAAAATTACACATCTGATAAAAGAAGTTAGAATCATGTTGGGGTAAAGGGTAAACGTTAATTTATAACTCAATTTATTCTCGTTAATTGATCGTCGTGTAGCTACTAGGTATAGACTTTGCAAAGACATTGAGATGACAGTGACGAAAGCGTAAGCTTAAAACTGATTTGACCGATGGAAGTAGGGCACTGCAGGAAGTCGGGTTCAGTTTTTTTCTCGCCCTTTCGCGTTTGCGAGTACGTTGTCTTTGCTAATTCTGCCTACTGCCGTTTAAATTGCACGTCACCTCCATTCTTTTTCCTGTGGAGTATTCTTCATATCCACCAATGGCGTCCCAGAATTCTCTCAGCTCCTTCCCTTCACGGATTGGCTCCACCTCCCTATAGTTAGCAGACGGAAGTATGGAACTGCATAATTACACTCTAATGTATTCAACCTTCCATATTGGATAATTAAAAACTCGGAGGCAGGATTTTGTTTATTTACAAGGTGTATCAACAAACAATGCAAGCTGTGGCCGGCCATCTATAAATAGAAATTCTGAATAAAAAACATTTTAGTGATGTGCACTGAATATATTTTGAAATATATAAACAACAAAGTACACAATGTAAGCTTCCATAATATACCTGATTTGTAACTTGACTTAACGTTCCGAAAGACACACTTTATGGGATTTTACGAGTTTCCTGCCGGGGTAAGGAATTTTAAATCATTGTTTGTTTTAAATGATTAAGTAACGTAAGTGACGCGTTCAGTACGTGCGGTCCCACCCGCGCGATCCACGTGGTTAACTAAAAATTCGTGGCTGCAACCCTCGAAGCTCGACTTTTACTAAAGAAAAGACGAAACATTTGCTATTAAAAGTAAATAAGGACGGAATACAAAGGGGGGATGTCTGGTAGCAGTTAAGTTAATTAGCAATTATTGGATGAGGCGACTCCTGAATCCGGGAAATTTTGTGGTATCCGGAATCCGGGAAACTATTTCTTGTCAAATCCTGTATCCTGGGCTTTGGAATCCGGAATCCAGCCCAATTAATGGCCATAGACACGATACCTGGAATCCAGAATCCAAAACGTGAAATCCGGAATCCCCATGTGTGTAATCCAGAATCCAAGATTGTCTTGAATTCCATAACATTGGGCGATGCAGATCGAGGAGGGTGCTATCGACATTATAGATATACACACTCCGAGAACTGCATAATTCTTCATATCATACGAAAGCCGAATCCAATAATTGTTTCCTTCATTTCATTGAAACACTTCCGGATTAAGGAAGTGCTTACGTCGATCTATTCCCATTTGCGGTTAAGTGCAAAATGAGGGGTGCGGAGCGCGGAGTGTGGAAAATGAGGAGTGTACAAAATGCGGAGTGTGGAAAACGTGGAGTGTGGAAAATGGGGAGTGTGGAAAACGCGGAATGTGGAAAATGAGGAGTGTAGAAAATGCGGAGTGTGGAAAACGCGGAGTGTGGAAAGTTTTTTACAGCTTTTTACAGTTTTACAGTTTTTTACACTCTTACAAAAACACACAAGGGCAACTTGTCAAGTAGACCAATAATCTCTGGATGCGACTCCCCTACTGAGAGAATTTCAGCTTTTGTAGATACTCTTCTTCAACCAATAATGAAAGAACAGCAGTCATACATTAAAGATACAACACAGTTTATTAACGTCATTGAAGGAACGAGAGTTCCACAAAATGCAATCCCTGTCTCAATGGATGTTACAAGCTTATATACAAATATACCGCAAGAAGAAGGTATCACGACAATATGCCATCCATATGACACATTCTACACGGCAACACCCCCTATACCAACACATTATCTTAGAGAAATGCTGAGACTTATTTTACAAGAAAACTCTTTCCAATTTAATGGAAAAGACTTTCTCCAGATCCATGGTACGGCTATGGGGACTAAAACAGCAGTCTCCTTTGCTAATATTTTCATGGCTAAGATTGAGACAGTAATTATCGATCAGCACAGTACAAAGCCGTTGTTATGGAAAGGATATATCGATGACGTGTTTTCCCTATGGGACACTAATTATAATAGAGAGGAAATTAACAACTTCATTGAGCATGCAAATAACTATCACCCTACAATAAAATTCACTGCTGATATTTCTGATAAAGAAATCATCTTTCTTGATACATGCATCTACAAAGGAGCACGAATTGAAAAGGAATCTATCCTTGACACGCGTACTCATTTCAAGCCTACTGAGACATTCCAGTACACGCACTTTAAATCGTGTCACCCACCCGGAGTCAAAAAAGGCTTCGTAAAAGGTGAAGGCCTGAGACTGCTAAGAACGACCTCTTCAGAGGAGACTTTCGTAGAAAACATAAGATTATTCAAACTACGCCTTCGAGCGAGAGGCTACCCTCACAACCTAATAGACAAAACGCTCTCGGAAGTAAAATTCTCTGACAGAAAGAAACCTCTCAAGGATAATACAAGAGTGCAAAAACAAATATTGCCCTTTGTAACGCAATACAACCCATCTGTGCCTAACCTTAAACACATTTTAATGGAGAAATGGCATCTTATAGAATCACAATCTAAACTTAGGGAAATGTTTAAAGAACCTCCAATTATTTCTTATAAGAGAGGCATTTCATTAAAAGATATACTGGTTAGAGCCAAACTGTAGTCAATCTCTTCAACACTACGTGTTGATAGGTAATTACATTCATGCGACACGCTTGCGGGATCTGTGAATGGCCTGTCACCATTTATTTACCACACTCTGCATTTTCCACACTCCACATTTTCCACAATCCTCATTTTCCACACTCCGCGCTCCGCACTCTGCACCCCGCATTTTCCACTTAACCCCCATTTGCCGTTTCCTCGGCAGTTTCAGATTATTATATCATAAGGGATAATTATTCTCACTAGCAGTTTTTATTGGCGTTGAGTAGTATTTTGCTGTTCTTTTTAACTGTTTTTAGGCAGTAGTTAGGCTGTTTCATCTTCGCAAAACGTCTGAAATCTTTCGCAATTTCCTCCACATCTGCCAATGCAGCCGCGCTACCACGCCTTCTACTGTAAGAGTTTCTTTTCTGTTGATAACTGCAAAACTGACGCCAATTTCACTGATTTCGACAAAAGTCGTCCGAATTTGGTCAACGATAGCCCCCTAGTTATGAAGAATTAAGGGGATTTGAGCCAATCAAAAACAAAGAATTCTTCGCCCTTATTAGGGCCATGAAATTATGTATACTTGTGCATGAGCATTTGAAATCCGATTTCTCGAACTTCGCTTTCTGGAACATCTCGTTAATTTTACTTTACCCATTTTCAACACTTGAGCCTAGATTTTTCAACAGTAATTCAAAGCAATGTCCTCTTCTCTCAGAGGCTTAGACTAAGGCTATGTTCACAATATACTAGCCTGCGTGGCCGGCGTTAAAAGGGGAAGGGGAAGGGGAATTTCGGCGCGCGAGAGCGTGTGGGGAGCGCGAGGAAGAAAGGAAAGGAACGCCTGCAAGGACGCTATTGTTTTCTCCGTTTTTTACGCTCAGATTCTCCTTCTCCCTCCTCCCTCGCGAAAGTGTCTCTCGCCCTTATACCCTACCCCTTCCCTTTCGAACGCTTGCCACGCAGGTCAATATTAAATATACCGGTTAGCTTATCGTGGCCCCACGAAAAGTTAGCTGGTTTAGCGTGCATCGGAAGTCTTCGAAAATTCGTCGGAAATGTTCGGGAGTCGCCGGGACGTTTCCGGAAATGAACACCTGTCCGATCTGTAACTCTCCACTTTAGAAATCGGAGTGGCGCCACAACCATTTCTGTGCATGAACTGAAGCCCTATCATCGCCCCATGCAAGGGAATCCAGGACAGTCTTGGATTCTGGATTCCACGCTGTCGATTCGGGATTCTAATATTTGTCAGTAGAACTTGGATTCCGGATTCCTCGAGTTGTATTCCGGATTCCAAAACCCAGGATTCCAGATTCCATAAACAAAAATTCCCGGATTCCCTTTCTTGGGCCGATCTTTCGTGTGAACGTAGCCTGAAACTTAACACCAGTCCTCTTTTCAGTGAGGCCTTCTCTCCGCTTATGGGTAACTGATTACCATACCAGACTGAATTCCCGGATGGACAATCAAATGGTTCGCGTCATTCAGTTTTGAAAGCTTTTGAAAATATATTGGCTGTTATTAAAAACGACGCAGTTTTCTACTCCTTTCAGAATGCTTATACATTGTACGAGCTGTTCTCCCAACACGTCCAAAATCTTATAAAGCCAAGTTAATGCAAGAAATATAATACCTGGGTGGTTCGTATGAATGGTAAGCAGCCGATATTTCTGCACGCATTGCGTAGGCGGTGAGGGAGAATGAAATCGGTGGCTCTTCAAGACAACACGATGAAACCTTTTGGCGAGGGACGGCTTTTAGTTTTATCGAACACCTTTTGTTTGTATAACGTTGCATCGAACATCTTTTAATGCACATAACATGGATGTATTCTGTATAACAGGGATGTATGTCCACATGACATTGTTTATGTAATATTTCGACATTTTGTTCGTAAAAACGCGCCATACTTATCACTCCAACTGCAATGTAATGGTATGCCGTTTTTTTCATAAGGAATAAGCTGAGTGCCACTAAACACTCTCAACAACAACGTCTTATTTTCTTCGAACCTGTTTAAGAACCTAATTAGCCTAACTTGGGAGAATGCAGGTTCTTATTATTATACCCGCGGGTGTTTACTGTATAATTCTCACGGGAAACAAAAATTGAGGTCTCATTGCCGACTTTTCAAGTTCGTATCCGAAGATCCATGTGTATTTTAGTGATTGATAAGGCTATAATTCTTATTATCACACACTGACAAGCATGGAGGTTTGTTTACAGTTTGTTATCTTATCGGCTGATTAATCATGGACTAGTTGTTTGGTTCTTGCGCATATATTGTAAAAACTATTCCTAAGTGCAGAGTTTCCAAACAAAGGGGATCAGTTATATTGTGAGGTAAAGGTTGAAAAAAAATAAAATCTCTAAACCCGCTGTAAATAAAACTGTTTGAACCATTTCAATAGCAAAACCAGCGTTAACACTATTGACGACAAACACCTCGCTATCAATCTTAAACTTTGCCAGTTTAGGGTAGTAATCATTCCAAAAGGCCATCCGGCGAGGATTAAATGCTGTTCCCATTCTCGGATTAACGTCAATTCGCAAATACGATCGGCGACTTGAGTTGTACCCCTCCCAGGTAACGCCGCTAACTGGTTGTGGCGTGGGCTCACCAAACCTGGCAAAGTTGGTGTAGAGTTTCATGATAAATAAACTGACGTTTCTGTCAACTGCGTCATACATTGAAGAAAGAGGCGGTAGAAGTGGAATACCAAAATCAAATGGCGCGTTATCAAAATGAATCACTCCCATCCACTCTGGAGAGAGACTGGCGTTTGATGGTCGTCGTGCGAACTCGTACATGTAAACAGGAGCCACTTCGCTGTGAATGTCAGCTACCTCGTGACTAGATGCGAAGAAAAAGTAATCGCTAAGCAAGTCTATAAGCTGGCTTCTCAGTGCGTACTGATCGTTGTTGTCTGGCCAAGGGCTGTACATGAACTCCAAAGCATCCGAAATGAGGTCTGCTACTTTTCTGGAGAATGACCACAAACGGATCGGACTTTTCTTTTAATTATGCTTTAAAATACAGGCTTAATACAATGTCGTAAAAGCACAGCCTTTTTTAGGCCGACCATCCGAACTGTTCGAGGCATTGTGATGTCACACGCGCCACATGTGATGCCATACATATACCGCATTTCGTAAAGGCCCGCTCTTGGTCTGATTTGAGTGATCACAGAGATGCCAACCTCTGGAGATCTAAAATCGGGAGACTCTTTTTTTTTTCACTATCCCCCCGAACTTTCAACGGACCCCCCTCCCTCGATTCCTCGAGATTCATACTATCAAAATTAGATCTAGACTGCAAAACAGTCGGTTTTTTTCTCAAAATCAGTAAAGAAATCGGTAAAGCGTGGCGTAACAGTATTACGTGCGAAGCGCGCGAGTCCACACGCTTGTAAGGCGTGTGAGGCAGGGGGAAAAAATGTATTTTAGGTCTCTCACCAGTCTCGCTCTCTGTTTTCAGCCTCGTTCCAGACCTTTTGTTTGACTGCTCGCGCGTAGGTACTTGAGTACGCAAAAAACGGCAGTTTTGGAGTCTATCGTTTTGATGCCAGAGATAATCTCTGTCAGTGACTAAATAAAAGCAAAAATGCGCCAGAAACCGTCTTGCGAATAAGAAAAATTCAAGTTTTGAGCCAAAAATGGGCTAAATCTCAAACTTAAGCACAGAAAAGCTGGAAAGTCCATTATCCGGGTGATTTGATGACCTGTACGGGAGAGTGGCAGATCGGTGCCGTATCCGGGAGACTTAGGGATAATCCGGGAGAGTTGGCATGTATTTTCAGATCCGGGAAAACGTTCAGTAAAACACAGAATTTTGCACTTTTTCATCCCAACTGTTAAGGTAATGTAAGAAAACTGAACAAAGATCATACCTGTGTTTTTAGTGGAGTGTTCTTCGTTTTTGTGACGTTTTCGGGGTTGTCAGTTTCAAGAAAATGCCACTAAAAACATACGATAAGTTATCTTTATTCATTTTTCTTTCATTAAATCAGCATTTGGGATCAAAAGGTGCAAAATTCTATGTTTTTTTGAAGCATTTCTACCGATCACTAGAATCAAACAGAGAGTAGGAGCTATGAAATACAGTAAATGTATGGGGTATGCATATGGGATCACATGTCGCGCGTGACATCACAATGCCTCGAACAGTTTGGATGGTCTGCCTGTGGTAAAATCAAAACTAAAGAATTATGCATTGCTTAATCATGTCATTAATTGACGTAAATGTAAACCAGTGAGTGAGTGAGTGAGTGATTGTCAAAAAGGTTATGCGCTAACATTGCTTATTTCTTTACGCCTTTCTCCAGGCCAGCACGTCAAATTCTCTCGGTCAATTCGGTGACGGACTACATGTATGTGACGTGACTCATCAATCCGGACGCGCGGCTGAAAATTTAACATGTGGAATGTGGGCAATGTCATTATTTAAAGAATAGTACATCTAGTTCATTAGACTGCCACATAACAAAGGAAATATCCTCACCTTTTATTTCTACCTTCGGCAAACCTGATAAGGCGTCTTTGAACAATGATCGGTTGACTCCGTTTTCCAGTCCAGCCGTCCCTACAAGCCTTCTGATAGCAGTTGTCCCCTCGTGACTGTTAAAGCTTATCATTAAAGCCACCTTCTTGAATTTCCTTTTCTTCCGCAGATTCCAGGGTGTATCAGTGAGAAAATGCCCGTCCACAACTGCTGACCAGCGATAGAAATCATGGCCAGAGGAAACGTCGATATCGCCAGCCGCTTTCTGTATGTCCATGGCCTTCACTTTGCGAATGCATTCCACCATGGCGTGGTGATCGCTGGATGTACAGTGCAACTTTTGGGCCAACTCTTTGGCCAGGCGGATGCCATATCAACTTGGCTGAATCGCCCAGGGGCACAAATCTACACCGCTCTCTGCGATGGCTTGGTGGAAGAGGTCCTTAGAAAGAGGTGACATGATATGGAAGTTAACACTTGACCCACCAGCGCTCTCCCCTAAAAGCGTTATCTTGTTGGGGTCCCCGCCGAAGTTTTCAATATTTTCCTTAACCCACTTTAGTGCTGCCACCTGATCCAGTAATCCTAGATTTCCGGGAGCAGAAGAATCTTCGGTCGTGAAAAAACCAAATGGACCGAGACGATATTGAATCACCATAACTACAACGCCATGTAGTGCCAAAATATCGCTAGGAAATACCACAGAATGACCCCCTGTATAAGTTCCACTGTGAATGTAGATAATCACGGGTAAACTTAGGCTAACGTTGGGAGTGTAGACGTCGAGAAACAGACAGTCTTCGCTATATGTTATATCGTACCCGTAGCGATCAAAGTAAAAAGCGAATCTTTGAGACTGCATACAAACACTCCCATCTTTTTTAGCCTGTCGTATGTTCGGTTTCCAGCCTTTAAGAGGTTATGGTTTTCTCAGTCGTTTTCTTCAGTCGGTGGAGCGGCGAATGGAACACCCAGAAACTTGTCAACCGAATGGAACTGTAGGTGAATATGAAGACCCGGATAAGAAGCTGTAAAGCCTTCGTGTTTCCCGTACTTTGTTGTAGCGATTACTGAATGAGCCAATGGTAAAAATGAGCATAACACGATAAATGGTGCTGCGAGAAGCATTATGGACATAAAGATTCCAAGGAATAAACTGATTCAGTAAAAATGGACGTCGCTAAGCTGAAAGTCGGCGATCTATATCGGGAACGATTCAGTTGCTTAAAATAAAACGCTAGGCTGAGATTTATCCCGGGGGGGAAATACTCAATACAGTAAGTATACGGAGAGACTCCTCCTACCGTTACTTATCCTTTATAAACCACCTTTGGCATAAAAGCTACCCCTTTCTTACACCTCCCATTGACAAACTGAATGATTCCCCTAAATGATTCCCCTTTTTACACGTCCCTAGCTTTAAAACACTGCATTTCTTTTGTTAAATGAACTGAGTATATGTATTGACTGATGCATCAGGTATTTTCGAAAAGTTCTAGTTTTAAAAGGTCTTTCCTACTCTTTATATACTTCAACTCGTGACCGATTCCTGCCTGCCCTTTTATGTTATCTGAACCGGGAAAAAAGATCTGAACCGTGAAAAATGTAACCCATTCCTGCGTAGTCTCCCCATACAGACCCCCTCCCCCCCCCCCCCCCTACACCAAACCCTTGGACCGTGATGATATCATGCAGATTCACCTTCTCTGTGACAGTCAAATGACAATCATGATCGTGAATAACGGAAGTGTATTTAGTCACGCTATTTTCTGCATTTTCAGCCCTTACTAAACGTATGGAATAACAAAAAAAGGGGCACGGATGTGCAAACAGAGAAAATTTAAACGCAGATTGCATTAATTTATGTCAACCTGAAAAACGGCCTTATGTTTGTTGTTAATTACTCTCGTTATATGTAATCAAAGTTGTTTGCTAGCTATAGAGTGCCACGATGTTTACGGTGGTGTGACTTACTATGCTAAAGAAACAATGATTTTTCTCATAAAGAATAAAGATAAGCGAGAAGATATATAAGTGTTGGGCAAAATTTAATTTAATAATAATTCGTTCACAATATTTCCGCGTTAGTGACTGGCTAATTCTTTATAACCAGCTAGCGTTGACCAAGTATGGAGAGCCTGCAAAGCAGGCGTATTTTGCTGTGCGATCGATTTGGACTTTAGACTGACCGAGAGTTTGGGCGAGTCAAAAAAATGATTCCAAGGGAGAGGTTGATGCGTTCCTTTGGGTCGCGCTTTTTAAAAAAAAAAACGCCTGTACTACAGGCTGAAATATTTTCATTCTTTTTTGCCCGACCGACCGACAGCAAGAGACGGGGCAATGGGTGATTAAAGGCACTAATTAAGAAAGTAATTATACAAATTTGGGGCTACATGAAAAAGAAAAATTTCTCACTCCCTAAATTGACGCGTGCGTCGCTCAAAAACGCCTTTGCTTGAGCCGACGAGACAATAGGGCCATTTATACGAGAAGAAATAAGACGTGAACTTTCCGTATAAACGGCACATTTCGTCTAAAATAAGACGCGACTTAGCTAAGACGCGTCTCATTTTAGACGAAATGTGCCGTTTATACGGAAAATTCACGTCTTATGTAAGACGCGTCTTATTTTTTCTCGTATAAATGGCCCTAATTAATGTTCAGCCAAAGTTTAAAAAAAACTGTACGGTCATTTGTCACAACGCTAATGCCAGTGGTTAGAAAGGATGTTGCGGGCTCTAAAGAAATGTTGAGTCAGGGACGTTAAAAGATCGTCTATTCACGTTGGTCGTTTTCAGATATAACCAGTAAAAAATACAACTGGAGTAAGTCTTGCGGGGGATTTTAAGCTCACCACCGACCTCAACTAACCAGCCCGAATGGTCAGAATGGTTTCCACAACCACAATAACAATTTGCATTTTTACTGTTCATCTAAAACAAAGGGTGTTATGAGTCTCGTTCAATGTTTTGTTCTTATGAATTTTAAAGTCGGAAAAAGCATAAACACATGAATCAATTTTGGTTTGGCATCAACCAATGCGTGTTAGCTCGTTGTTGAATTTCGTCGTTTACACGTCGTTTTCTCTTCTCTAACTTAAAATCAGTGGTCAAATGAAACAGTCTTTGTGTACACCAAAAGAAACAAGACAATTATCAATATCAGTATAGTTTTGGTCGTTCTGTGAAAGCGCTAACGGTACAGTAAAATATAAATGAAGGGTCCGCAAGATAGTCGTTGATTCTTCTTTCTTGTATTATGATGTGATGTTCACAGTTTCACGGTTATATCCGACTAGTTGTTAATAATAATTTACGCCGTTTACTTGCCTCGCCAAAACAACGAACAACTAGATGTAATATATGACGCACGGTTAAGAGAAGAAATATAAGCGCCGCTGTTTAATGATAATCAGAATGCCTTTCTTTCAACGTACTTTAAGTTCTTAAAAACGTTTAAATTAAACGAGCAGGCCAGCAAAAGTTTAATTCAAAGGTACTTCCCTTTGCCATTCCAAATCAAAACAACGATAAAGAATCAGTATTGTCCAATCAGTTTTATCAGTATAGTGACGTCAGTATTTTCTGATTGGCTGACATTTCCTCTATTGTTCTGTTCCCTATATATTTGCGATACCACCCGGATGGTTTGGGCGGATCAGTAAAACCAGTGCACTAAAAACTTCTCTTGCCAACACCTCAAGATAGCGAATATACAATCTCACGCTCAATCTCAATCCCAACCACCACCCTACATAGTAATGCATATTCAATGAGGCGCCTCTAAATCATTTTACATCTTTGTGTACATCTGCTACATGGTTTGCATCTGATTAACCCAGGTCGCAATGGGATCTTAGTCAAGGCAGTTGAATAGGTACATGAATTTAAAGCACCTTCTCCATTGTTTCAACTTGAATATTCTATTTTCAATAAATGGAGGCCGAGCAAGTCACTGAAGTGGAACAGCAAAAAAAAAAACACAGCAGAAAGATACACTTTGATTACAAGACTGGTGGCCCATAATTCATACATGTGAAGACAAGAACGAAGTATGAAAATATTACATTTCTACTCATGACAAACTCTGAAAAAGTTTATTAAAGAGTATTAATCCTTTGATATTCTCCAGGGTCTTCATTAGCTCTAAGCTCCAATTGTACTTAGTCAAATTAAAAGTAACTTAAATCCCACAAAACTTAGAAAATGATAAACACCTGAAACATCAAAATGATTCTGTAGGTTTCAAATTATTCAATCAGTGATCTAATATCATGAATAACAACCTCAGTAGAGACTGTCTGCGGTTATCTGTGATTTGTTACATCAAGCCTAGTAATTTCTAGTTTATCTTAAACTTCATCACATAAAAAAAAATCTTTAAGGAGTTTTTTAAACTCGGTCGCTTAATTAAACTCAAAAGGTTTTTTACTGATGGTTCGTTCAGTGATCTTTAGAAAGCTTAGTATATAGCTATAGACTATCTACAGTTGTTATTTTTACATAAAACTCTAGCAAACCAGTTTATCTTAAAATTCAAACTTCAAACTTGATGTCGTAAGTTAGCCATCGATGTTAAATAACAACTTTATCAAAATCACGCTACACTTGCACTGCGTCATTTTAAAATCGTGGAACTACAAAACCCCAAAAATTTTCCTCTAGTTGTACTGTTTTGTTTCTCTCAGTCCCGTGAAATTCTTTTGTAAATAGGAACTCCGCAATTTGATAAGAGCGAGCGTGCTACCACATATATACAGCTATTTCGAGAAAGGTTGTCGGAAAAAATGTGCACACGACAATCCCGAAAGGTAATATGGTATATGAGCAATACGCTGTTCCTGACACTGTAGCTGTCGAACCTGCTTTTGTTGCTTTCCTTTAACACTCGCAAACATATGTCCATGGCCTCTCGTGCCATTCTTTCAAATTTCTTTGAAGAACAGTGAACTCAAAACCACCCACAATACCTTTCGGGATTTGTCGCGTGCACTTTTTCCGACAACCTTTCTCGAAATAGCTGTATATAGAAAGCAGGGAAGTTCGCCTGCCTGAATTGGGCAATTTTATCCCATGTGCCTTATTCATCTGATTTAGCCCTATGTCCGGACTCAGTTTATAAATGATCGAGGCCGGCTCAAGCAGGAAGGTCGCTTAAGACATAATGGTGACATGCAGTTCTTGCAGAGGGGCGAGAATACTAATAAGGCCAACTAGAGGCTAACCCTGCGCGTAGAGAAAGCATCTGGAGCAGTTCGTGTTTCGTACAGTTAGCAAGGGAACTAAAACAATCCTTTCTCCTTTTTGAGCTGGATTTGCTTCCATCTTGGCAAGGACTCGAATTCAGTCCTCTCCATATCGAATACCAAGAAAAACTCCTCGTTTGATAGGTAGCGCTGTAAAACCCAAACAAAAGAAACTGAATAACCATTAATGCCATAACTAGACGAATTTTTCTTTGTGTCGATCAGATGCTAAACAACATCCGGGCGGTTCTCAAACTGGATTCTTAAGGATCTTAAGGTATACAATATATGACAGTATTTATTACCCTATCAGCTATTTGTAAAGAATTAAAATTTGCGCGTCATCTAGTTGTTGTACAAAGTTCACTTTCAGTGTTGACCTTACCTCTCTCTTGGTTTTATCGATGTTCTCTGGAAGAAGGTGTTGAGGTTGAGCCAGGACGTCATATGGATTGCACACACCATCAGTAAAATCAGCGTTGTTATTGTGGTTTATGGTCTTTACAGTCTAAACATGGTGTGAAGAAAAAACACACGAGCTCTAAAACTCGGGGAGTGATCAGTTACCCATGAAAAAAGTACAAGGAAGCTAGAATCCCCGCTCTAACGATTGGAGTCCAGAATCCAAGTCCACTGACAAAGTCGATAGGTGAGACATACTAAACTTCAATGTTTCCAAAAGGATAACTTCCTGCATCAAGTATGAATGTGATTAATCGTCTTGTCAAACTCACCTTCGGTGTTATTCGTATCTCTGAAAACTTTTTTATTGTGTCTTCTCCCATTTCATTTTTCATCTCTTCGTAAGTCCTTCCTTCCTAAAGAGAAATAATCGATCGTGGAAAAAAAACCAATAGGATATAACTATCTATAACAATTTGTAATTTGAAGTATTTGATAAAATCAAGTGTCAAACGACATTCTTTGCAAGTACAAATGACTTTCCTGAAAAGTGTAATTTTCAAATGTGTCTCATATATTTGAATTAACCCTTAACCGAAGCGTACAAGAATTCTCTGTACCTAGATTATTGTAAATTGCAAGGTAAGGTTCTACTGACAATTATAGCTCTTGCTGCATGGGTACACTTTACAATTGAATGGCAAGTAACTCCTCCCCCAAAGAGGCCGCCCCGCCCCCAGTGACTCACGATCGATTAAGATAGATAACAGCAAGAAAGAATGATCTCTTGATTATAGATAATTAAGGTAAGAGGGACGCGGAAAAAATGAAAAGGGCAGAAAAGCAAAGCGACTTCTTCCTTTCTGTATTTTGCCATCCACTATGCACCTCCCATCCGCGCTCTGCGCGACTTCATGTTCCCAGTTCACACATGTTGCGCTCCGCCCCACTAACAGATCGTTATGATAGGGGATATTAGCAAATCCTCTAACCACAGGGAGGACGAAAAATCGAATTGAGAGTGAAACATAGAAATATTAATTTAAAACTTGCTGCGAGGAGGCGGATGGCACCCTCTGGGCTTTCAGTTGACTCCTTTTCTGAACAGCCCTCCAGGATTTCCTTTAACCTCTTCCAAAAGGATAACTCATATCACAGGCAGGACGAAAACCTCGTCAGACACATATGAAATCAAGAGAGAGTAAAGCGCAATTGCTGACTCACCCGGCTAGTGAAGGCGAATCTTCATCAAGAAGAGCAGTATTGTCTTTTATGTTTCAATTAAATATCACATAATATAACACAAGCTAATTAGTTGGATGTTATACTTACGCTCCATTTATCTCTATCCCAGGCCTGAAAATGTCCGGTGAAATTCAGTGAGTTCGTAGCCTTGCTTTACTTGGATTATCACTGTATCTTCCAAGGTCCTTCCAGATGGATCAGAGCTCACGTAATCCTGGAAACGATCGAAGATAAAATTAAACGCGTCAATAACTAACGCGTGTTTATCTTATTTAGTCACAGACCGCATGAAAATGAAAACCTCAAGCCCTCAGCTGACAGCGCCAATCTTGCATCACCCTAAGCAAAAGACCGCCACACCGACCGCTCAGGCAGTGGTCAATAAAATACCATGGTATAGCATGGTCAACTTCCCCTGCATTCTTCTTCCCCTTACTTTCCAATTTATAAGACGGACAACTCGGAGGACAGGGGTAGGCCTTAGATACTGCAGTTGACTAGGCATCTTTTTTAGCCTTAGCATTGCTACTGTGACTCCCTCAGATTTCTCTACTTCGTTCGCTCCATCCCCAATCCAGACAAACACCTGACGATAAAAACACTACTCAATCAATACAAGATGAAATTATCTACAGCAAAGAACTTTTAAAAACAGCTGTTCACTCGATCGACTGAACTGCATCAAAGTCAATGCATCTGGATTAGATCAATCTATGTTCTCCAGAAAACCTGAAATTTTCATGGTCATTATACCTCGTCATAAGTGTCTAGAAACATAACATCCTCCTGAATAAGATCCTAAAAAAGAGAAAAAAGAAATAACTTTCTTTAGGAATGTATCATTAAAGTAACTGTGCACAGCAAATGGCTTATGCGTCTATAAACAGTTAAGTTCTTCTAAAAGGTTATGTTAATTACCTCTTGAGAAAATTCGAATATTTCTTCTACTTTAAACGCCCCCGAGGCGTTGGAGCACTGAAACAGACGAGGCGGGTAGCTAGGCCTTTCTTCCTAAAAATTAGATCAGAAAATCGACGAATTATTCCTTGAGTATTATTGTCATTCTGGTGTAATAGTGAATAAGGTAATTTTTCGGCTTTTGTACTTGTTTTATAGTAGTTAAGCTTAATTAGTTTTAAATTTGTCGCCGATTAGTGCCAAGAGGCGCTAGAAGGCTTAGACACTTAAATAAAGGCTATGTATTGTACATTCTTAGTGGTGTTGCATTGTACACCCTCTTTAAAATTACACATCTGATAAAAGAAGTTAGAATCATGTTTGGGATAGAGGGTAAACGTTAATTTATAACTCAATTTATTCTCGTTAATCGATCGCCGTGTAGCTACAAGGTATAGACTTTGCAAAGACATTGAGATAACAGTGACGAAAGCGTAAGCTTAAAACGGATTTGACCGATGAAAGTGGGGCACTGCAGGAAGGCGGGTTCAGTTTTTTCCTCGCCCTTTCGCGATTGCGAGTACGTTTTCTTTGCTAATTCTGCCTTCTGCCATTTAAATTGCACGTCACCTCCATTCTTTTTTTTGTGGCGTATTCTTCATATCCACCAATGGCGTCCCAGAATTCTCTCGGCTCCTTCCCTTCACGGATTGGCCCACCTCCCTATAGTAAGCAGACGGAAGTATGGAACTGCATAATTACACTCTAATGTATTCAACCTTCCATATTGGGTAATTAAAAACTCGGAGGCAGGATTTTGTTTATTTACAAGGTGTATCAACAAACAATGCAAGCATGATGTGGCCGGCCATCTATAAATAGAAATTCTGAATAAAAAACATTTTAGTGATGTGCACTGAATATATTTTGAAATATTTGAACAACAAAGTACACAATCTAAGCTTCCATAATATACCTGATTTGTAACTTGACTTAACGTTCCGAAAGACACACTTTATGGGATTTTACGAGTTTCCTGCCGGGGTAAGGAATCTTAAATCATTGTTTGTTTTGAGGAGGTTTGAAGCTTTCTGCAAATTTAGAAATTTAGGGAAACCATTGTATATCGACCGATGCTTTTGTCTTTGTTTCTTTTACTGTTTTACGTGTGGATATTAATTACAGCGAAGTATACTCACACTTGATCCTTTCAGTCATTCTAGCTCCCTTAGCCCCCCGAGAAGAGTGAAAGATTCGTCGAAATAACCTTCCTTTAACACTTGAGCACAAAAATTTACACCAACCTGCCAACCATGAGGTAGTCAATAAGTTGTCTGGCATTTCTCCTTTCGGCGGCGCATGCTCCCTGTAGTCAAACAATAACCATACATTACCTGCATGTAATACGTAGTATAGGCCATTTTGCGGTTGTGTGCTCAGTGCCCTGGCCTTTGAATGGAGGCCAGGCTGGCGGTGACCTTGTTTTGTTAAAAAAACCTTCTTGCTTTTCATGTGGAAATCGTGGTACAGTATTGTTATAGTATTGCGGTAACAGTATTGTAATAGTATTACGGCCGAACAGTATTGTAATAATGGTATTGCTGTAATCACCTTTCCCCTCCATAAGTAAGCAAGACTAGGAGTCTCCAGTACAAACATGTCTCCTGAATTCAACGAGGCCGCTCTTTGGGCAACCTGGAAAAGATAAACCAACAGCAAAGACTTCAACTTAATCTTTCTGTTTACAACAGTTCATGGTTCATGAAACGCGTTCTCGGATTAGCATCAGCAAAATTCGAGTTTAGATAGCTGTTAGCTTTTAAGTGCTTTGCTAAGAAAATTTTTAATTAAGCCGTTAGTTGGCAGTGTTAAAGGGTATTTAATTATATTAATATTACCAATATATGCTGTTAATTTGCTAGAGTGATTTTACTTGACTCGTGAAATGGGTAGTAGAATACTACGCACTATTATACACTAATTCCATTGTCTTCTTTTGTTTACCTCTTGCTGTTTTTCACTATTTGTTAGTATCTGTTTCACGGTTCAAGTAAAATCACTCTAAATGTTCTTACTTTGTACTTAAAGGTTCTAAGTCAGTGTTTGAAAACTGAAGCTAGCGAATGTAAATGTCGGCACCGCAGTTGTCCCTTTCGTAAACGATCGCTGCCATTTTTTAAAGACACTTCGAAAATGCTTGATCTGTTATTGAGAGTGTTTCTATTAAAGAGAAAGAAAATTGCAACCCGAGCCAAACCTAGACCTCGGACCCGGAACACTACCACACCAACCCGCCAAATTTCTGAAAAAATTTAAGTACATACACTAGCAAACTGTCTTTTTTATCTGTTACATCAATAATGGGTGACCGTAGCCCTTTCCGCAACTTTTAACGAAAATTCAACTTGGGCTTCAATGTCGTTCTTTCTAACACTATTCAAAAACGTATAATTTACCTTTTTGTAACATAATCCAGGGAATATATTACATCTATCTTGACGTAAGGCTCAGTTACTAATTGTGGTATCGACCGTTAAAATGGCAACGACCGTTTTCAAAAGGGAAATAGGCGTCGGCACCATTTGCCAACACAGAAAGCAAAGATCATATGGCTATATCAAATGATGATTATTTTTTTTATCTTTTTGTCTCTACCTAGTGGTACATGACATAACCCACAAATTTAACAAAAAACGCCTAGGATGTTTGACCACGGTGCGTGGATATACACGGCATACGGTATGGCTGGTTGCTTGCGAATGCGCAAAGATGTGACAAATTGTGTAATTAACCAATTTCGTCCCTAAGGCCTTCGTTACCCTTGTCCAGCGGAACGGGCAACAGACGATCCTTGGTGCTGGCCAAAAGGACCGTAGCCTGTGGAATGGAAAAGAGAATACCACCAACCTGTATTGCCTTAGCATTCATGTCTGACGTGCCGCGAACGTGAAACATTCTTTTTCCTTCCTTGTCATATGTATCATCCTCGGATCCGGCTCGAAATCCAGCTCCTTTACCACCCTGTGAACAACCCAAAAATCAAGTACAAAGCCTTTGTAAGCTGAATGAAATATTTTAATACATTTCCTCAAGAGCCATGGCTTTTGATTTCCTTTGTTGCTCGTTGCTTTTTATACACGAGATTATTTCTAAATACATGAGAGAAAAAGGTCTCTGCATGGAAGCAAAGGCCCAACCTCGTGTCTGTGTTTAGGGTGATTCCCACTGCCGCGTTATTTTTACGTGCGTATGCGCGTAGTTTATGTGCGTAAATAATCTAGGGGTAATGCATGAAAGGTCGGGTGTGAACGTAAAGTTGAACCTGGCTCAACTTACATTTTTACGCGCGACCTTTTATGTATTTCTTCTATTTTATTTACGAAGTTAATTTTATGCGAATAAGCACGTAAAAATAACGCGACCGTGGAAATCCATCTTTAGCCTGCGTGGCACGCTTTAAAAGGGGAAGGGGAAATTCGGGCACGCGAGACGGGGAAAAGGACGCGAGAGCAGTGGGACAAAAGGACTTGTCAGAAAATAGGTGGTGCATGGTTATGGTTGTAGAATCTTACCTCCAGGATAATAAAGCGCCCTCGAAACATTCTTAAGAAGTGCTCGGGTTCTTTGTTTTGGACGACTCGTACCTGAAACGCATGAAGATCCATCAAAGTTACAATAGCTTCCATTATCCAACAGTATATTCCAGTAGCGAATAAGTAGATAGAAGAGTGGTATCTCGAAAATTAAAGATAAGCGCGTCGATTCAACGTTCCCCTCGGCTCTATATTTCCTGAGCAGAAGACTCAAATATTATCCCCAAATGTCTAACACCAAATTTGGTTTTTCTTTAATTACCTAGTTACTTAAATAAGCGGTTCCAAAGGTAGGTTTTTTTGGCAATGATCGATTAACACTTGATGACCAAAAAGGTTTCGTCTTCACCGCAACATTGACTCTCTCTATAAATATAATATATTGTGATAAACAGCTCAGAATATTTCAGGAACAGTATCCAGGTTTCTTAGAATATTGGACCAACATTCTTCCCCGTAGCACTACATAGTTACTTGAATGAGTAAGCCACAAACCTGTGTTGCTATTCCTCCCAATTTTTTGTCCATTTGATCAGCTAACATGGCTGCTGCCGCTCTTTCATCAATACTGCTTTTTGCTTTCTTATAAAAATAACGACAAAACGATAAACCATTCTGGATAATTTATGAGGAGAATCATTTTTTCCGTAAACTGCCGAAATTGACGACAACCGAGATTTTTTTTACTGAGTGAAAGAGTTGACAGTGAAGAACCAAAAGTTACGAAAAGAAGGCAATTCACTGGACGTTTAAAAAAAGCACCCATTTTTGAACGGGTTTACCAGAAACTAATTGAATTTCATAAAATCCCTTTTTTACCAGACAGGATTAGTCGTGCAAATATGATCAGGCTTTTCTTTTTTTAATCATATTAAACTGTAAACCACTATTGGTTTAGGGTTCATTGACGCTCTTGTAATCCATATGTAAAGCTATAATTTTAGTATCATCTATTATGTACTAAATATTAAAATTCGTGGACGTCCTACTTGAATTGTTGAATGTTTCGTTATTGTGAGCATCCAGAACTGAACCTAATGTTTCACCTGCCAAAAGTAGATGATCATTCATCGTTTCCAGTTGGCCGTGTATAGTTATACTTGATGACGTAGGAATCTCCACTAAAAAACATTCCGTGCAAATTCTGTTCCCACGGAATCAAGTCATGATCTTCCACCCGCCAGATCTGGAAACAACAAAAAAAACTTAATCAATAAGAAATGAACAGCCTCGGGCAGGACAAGGAAAGAGAACTGCTGAACAGCTGAACTGAAAAACGCCCCTCGTAACTCACTTCATAACTTCGTAACTTCACTTCGCCCCCCCACAAACATTTACCGACGAATAAACTCTCTAATAAAAAAAGGTAAGAATGTTTCTCCGTTCAAACTCTGGTGCAGGGTAAATCGGCGGTTTCAAAGCCGGCAAGCAAGGCCCAAGAAGAAGTTGAGACATGACTACAAAGCGTAAAAATGTGAAATATCGAGTAAGAAAATGGGTATAGCAACCTTTAACTAGTTTAGCATTCAACCACTCAGCCTTCCCTTTTTGTGTTGCATTTTTTGCTCAGATGTGGTGTTGCTTAAATTTGTTGTTTTTAAACTAAAGTGTGTAAATAAAAGAATCGTATTTTAATACCTTTACATCGCCTGTTCCATCGTCCGGGAGGATTTCCGTTTTGTGTTTTCGTTTTTCACGGTCGTGAAGTTGACCGGCGTCAAACTTTTCGTTGCTTTGCTTAGCTGATTGACAAATCATATAATTACGTATGAGATAAGACCAACCTCGTCTCAAGACTCTTTTTGGAATTGATGTAGTGGTCCCAGATTATACCCACAGTCACAACTTAGCCCGCTCCAAGTTAACGGGAGAATTTTAAGTTAGCTTAAGCTGAAGTTATACCAAAATAGTCGCCTTAGCTTTTGTTTTTACTTTTTTTGTGTGTTCACTTTCGTTCTCTGTTACAGTGAAGTGGTATAAACTCACCTAAGTGGCCCTGCCTGAACACCTTTCCCAGTCCGACCTGTTCACCTTCGTCTCTCCACCCTGAGAAGAACTGCTTGAAAACAGCACCACCCTCCACCACACGGGTGACTTGCTTCCACTGAGGATATCCCTTCTTGCTTATAAATTCCTTCAATTGACAAAAGGGAGAAATAAGGCTACTTCAGAAATTTCGTCACTATGACTTAAGATACCTTTTCAGAATTCCTCAAAGCTGCATGTGAAACAATTACAGGAGAAATTGGGGGAAGAGGTGAGAAGACTTGCAAACGAACATTTAAAAATCCTTTACTGAGCAAACACAAGAGAACGGGAACGGCAACACGCGGGGGATCCAGCGAGGGCAAGATGGGCCTGCGGGTAACCAAGCAGAATGCAGGATTCGCTTCATCTTTCCCGCTCGCGGATTCAGCCATACAATGAAATACAATACAACGTTAACAGACTTTATTTCAAGAGGGCAGTACCTCTTGCAGCGATAAAACTCATGACTCCTGTAGCGGCCCTTTATCTATTGTTCACATTATGTTTATCAATTTAGTCCAGCTTACCAGTCCATTTTTCATTCCTGCTTTCTTTTCTGCGTCAGTGCACTTCTTACCGATCCAAACAAATATACCACTACTTCCACAGTCCAGAATAAAACAGTCCTACAACAACCGTAAACGCTCATTAAGGCCCCGTCCCTGACACGAATCCGGATACTGGAGCATAGATGCCAACTCTCCCGCTTTTGGCGGGAGACTTACGCTTTTTTGCCTCGTCTCTCTCTCTCCCGCTTTGGTACATAAATCTCCCGCTTTTTACGTTCACTATAAATATTGAATACTTAGTAAAAAATAAAACAGTCTTAGTTTGAGATTTAGCCCATTTTTAGCTCAAAACTTGAAGTTTTCTTATTCCCAGTACGGTTTCTGGGGCATTTTTGTCATTGACAAAGATTATTTCTAGCATTCGAATTTTGATAGTATGTACATCATGTAAGACGTCATATAATGTCCTAAGTCATTCCCATTGGGGGCTGGGTCAATTTTTCGGGGGGGTCATTGAAATTCCGGGGGGGAGTATAAAAAAGATAGTCTCCCGATTTTAGGTCTCCAGAGGTTGGCATCTCTGCTGGAGACTTTTAGATTCGAGAACAAGAACGACACTAGAAGTACGAGATTTGATTTAAAGTTTTTTTCGCGTATTTTCTAAAAAATAGATACCCCTGAATGCTTCGCTGTACCTTTTTCACCAGAAAAGGTAACACTGTTATCTTTATTGAAGGAGGTTGAGCCCTCTCCCGATAGAAAAATGATAAAACTTCTAACATTTGATAAATTGTTTTCGCCACTTGACATTCTCGCTAAAACTCGTATTAGGGACCTTACGAAACCACGACGACGACGGCAACGGGAACGTCAAAAAACAATAGGTTTAATGAGCAAAACAACAACTCTGCACGTGCATCACGCTTTTTTGTACATTTCATTGCCTTCACTGCACAACTACGACGTGAACTGACCAAATTTTAAGTTTACTTGGGAACGGGAACGGCAAGGCGATAAATTCTACCATCTCTGTCCGAAATTGAGCGCGTTCCCCTCTCTTCAGCTCCAGCCAAAATCCCCTTCTTGTAAGTAACAGGGCGAATTGGGATAATCGCGAAAAAGTTTAAAATGATGCGAAGTCTGTTTTTCAGAGACGTTTTCATGGACGTCGCCGTTGTCGGATCGTAAGGTCCCTAGTAGAATGACGACGGCTACCACATTTTCCCGCCAAAATGGCGCTGGTTCACGCGCGCGCACGACTTAGTATTGACAAAATCTCGTACTCGTTGTCATACTCGTCTTAGAATCTAAAGCTCTCTACTTTTCATACGATATCCCTTTTTTTTTACGAATCGGCCTTCCGACCAGTTTGGTGAATTCGTGTGGACCATGCACTGAAACCGGGTATTTTTGAAGCCAACTACGTCAAAAACTTGGCTTCAGTCGTAAGTGAAACTTAAAATGCGGGCAACAATGCTCTGTTGTTCTGCCAAGTAGAGAAATGTTGGCTAAAAGCCCAGTAACCAGGAAAGAAAGGGCCAGTGTACTCGATATAGCTACAACAACATTCACGTCGCAGGTTTGATTTGACCGCCCCCACTAGCTAGTAGTTAGCTACAACCAGTTGCAAAGTACTTGAGACACTGTACCGTATTCTGGCCTGTCCATGATCTTGTGCTTGCGACCCCCCCTACACCCCTTATCAAAGTTGCTAGCAATACAAGACCATGCTCAAAACTTGGAGGAACAATTTTGAATGGGAGAGAGGAGGGAGGTCAGTGTTAGATTTTATCTCACAGACCTGTGACTAGCAGCGATTTGAAGCAAGAAAGATTGTTTTTTCGTGAGAGTGTCTCAACATTTTGGCAACAGGTTGTAGCTAGTAATTGGTCCTTTTCCCTGACACAGATTGTTCCTGGGTTCCTGAGGGAGGGATGGCAGTAGATAAACATTTGCAATCTTTTTATTTTAGGCAATATAGGCCAGGAAAATGTGTTTTACGATATTGCAGAACGAAAAAATGCCTTTCTAGGCTATAAAAACGAAAAGTTTAAAAAGTCGAATAAGTTTTTTGCAAAGGTAGTTAGTCCGTGGGTTTGGTTCTGAAGTAATAGAGGCCAGGAAAATGTGTTTTCCGATATTGTAGAACAAAATAACGCCTTTCTAGTGAATAAAAACAAGAAGTTCAAAAAGGTAAAAATTTGAGATTTTTGCAGGGGAGCTAGTCCATATATATAGTTTTGGTCCAAAATTGGCCATTATTCTTCTTTTTCTTTTCAGAGAAAATAGGCCAGGAAAATTTGTTTTGCGATATTCTAATAGGGAAAAACCCCTTTCTTGGCTATAGAAACGAGACAATGGGCGGAGTTAAGGGTGGGCCGTAGGGGCCGCCGCCACCCATTTTCCTTTGAAATTTTGCATTATTTTTATAGAATTCCGTCTCAAATACATAAAAAGTATTTAGAATAACTCTGATAAGTGTCCCGGCCACCGCTTTCTGAATTTTCTGGATCCGCCCCTGATAAAGTTGTAAAGAGTAAATCTTACATCTACAAAGAGGCAGTAATAGGCTTTGCTTCTTCAACTGGTCGAATAGTTTCTTTCAAGTTGTCAAGGAAACGGCGCCATTTTAGACTTGTCGTGCGGTGTAGCAAGCTTGGTTGAAAAGTTATCAGTAGGAATCGGAGCATATTTCCGTATATCATTTACCTATTCTCCAATCTCAGAATAAAAAATCGCATACATAGAGTATAGAGTAGGGCTAGCCTACGCTTAAGTTGACTGAGCCTCATGAGTTATCTTGATAATGTTTCTTAGTTATGGTTACTCAAAGTATTTATAGTATTTTAGGACATTATGTAAGTAGTTAGTTTTTGTTAGTATGACAGATAAGAAGCTACCATGTAGAAATACTGTCAATAAATCGTTATTGTTATTATTATTATTATTATTATTATTATTATTATTACTACACAATGTTCAAAGGTGTAATATTACTCACATAGGGATCCAAATGCTCTTTTTTTAAAGGCATTTCATTGACGGGGGTCATCTCAAGACTTCCACTTTCATCAGAAACCCTGCAAAGAGAATATTGCATTAGCTGTACAATCTATAATCCTGCAATTGCCACTAGGTTGTAGGCAAGAGAGAATGAGCTAAGAGAGCGAATCCCCCATACATGACCCTCTTCCCATGAAAATTTTTTTCAATCTATTCTTGGTTCTGTGTCATACTGCGTGGTTATTTTAAGGACTCCACCTTATTGGTCGGTTAGAGTGGGGTCATGGAAACAACAGACAAAAATAACCTACGCAGCACGCGCGCGAACTTTAAATAGATTGAAAAAATTATCATGGGGTACAGGGATTCGCTCTCTTAGCTCATTCTCTCTTGGTTGTAGGCTATTTATTTATTTATTCACTTCCACCATATATTATGTTGTGCAGCACACACAACAGAGCGGAGCTCCAATTTAATTGTGTTTACAGACAACCCATCCAGCCCGGGAGAGGTTGGCCACTCCACCGGGGTCTACGTCTCCTGCTCTTTTCGAACAGTGGTGTGGGTTCTTTTACGTCCCACAAGAACCAGATATTAAGTCAAAAGTGCTGTAAGACGGGACCTACGGTTTTTCCTCCTTAACTGAGAAGACTAGAAAGTCTAACCGTTTGAAGACGTCATTGCAAAGGCAGCGCTTTCTCCTGAGTCATTTAAAGACCCTGAGTGTTGGTCCGGCCCGGGTTTAAACCTGCGACCTCCCGCTCAGCAGACAGGCGCTCTCTCAACTGAGCTAATCAGACGACGGTTTTTAATCATTTAGTAATGATTCGAAAAACTTTATCTACTACTTTATCCTTGTCATTAAAGATGTGAATATTGTTCATCGTGGTGTCAGATAGGAATGAACGTTTATTCGTTTGTCTCACGATAGAATCGCTTTGAGATATTGATCGCGACGTTTCGACTGCAATACTGCTAGTCTTCATCAGGCGATGAAGACTAGCAGTATTGCAGTCGAAACGTCGTGATCAATATCTCAAAGCGATTCTATCGTGAGATAAACGAATAAACGTTCATTCCTACTTTATCCTTATTATTCGGACACACGCATTAAAAATAAACAAAGAAAATTACAGGTAAGTTTCAGTTAAAAAAATTGCTGGTCTGTTAAGGCGGCCAGTTCAATAAGCTTGAATTTGATGCTGGTTTTTAGGTGTTTGCAGTTTAACCGGAACCACGCACTACATTACTTGCACGTGAGACACTCCCGAATGTATCCTCAAACGCTAGCTTAAGGACGGTGCGCACTAATGGGAAGTATTTTTTCCCAGATAATGACTATGTGAGACAAGTAGATCATATCAGGGGCTATTGAAATCCAAAAAGAAAACTGGGGGTAACCACGCATTTTTCAGAAATAACTGCGCCTCAATATGGAGAAAAACGCTGAATAGGCATTTTTTAGAAAAATGATAAAAATTTATTTTTTTTCCCAAATTTCAGAGTGTACACGTGAACTGGCACAAATGCAATGATGATTGTAACAAGGTTTCAAAATAAGCAACAAATGATAACATAACAGCTGCTCTTTATACGTCTTTTTACGAAATATCAGCACAACTGGGAAGTTATCAGCAGTTACCCCTCTCCACGCGTTTGCCTTAAGTAAACGACATTTTCCCCAAACCAAAAATTGATCGTTTGTTGAGTAGGCTTATTACTTTCATTTGGTAAGATAAAAAGTAGGGGTTACCACGCGTTTTCAGAAGTTAAATTGGTTGGTTTCGACCTTAACTTAATCGCTTTAGGGGTTATTTACAATTTTTCCCATCCCCTCCTCGGTCAGTTTCACTATTGCTTCACTCAACGCGGATCACTCTGGGATATTCACAATGGCGAACAGTCAGAGAGAACAACAACCCACGGAGGAGAGCAAAAACAGAAAGTGAAACAGGACATTTCATGGACTCTAAGGAAAACAAATTATAATATTTCATTCAAC
This sequence comes from Porites divaricata, assembly GCA_038088405.1. NCBI lineage: Eukaryota > Metazoa > Cnidaria > Anthozoa > Scleractinia > Poritidae > Porites > Porites divaricata. The sequence goes on from JBBMOI010000009.1 coordinate 27,233,822, forward strand.
TGGAGCTTCTCCGTCTCAAAAATTGAACAAAAATTTTTGGAGAAGAGCAATCTCCAAGGTATTAAAGATTAGTTCCAGCGCACATAGAGTAGTATGGCGAGCTCAAGATCCAAGGCTAGTGCTGTAAACAAACTACTGTACTGTAGTGGAAAATAGTCGACAGGGACTCTTAGACAGGTACTCCTTTAACCGTTTGCTTACCTGTACATGTCCTCAAGATTTTTTGAACTGTGGATGTAATGGATTGTAAACCTTCTATCGTTTTTTATCATTTTACTGGATACCTCGATCAAACATGTTATTAAACTTGCGTACATTCAATGAGCTTATAATATCTGTGCTTTTTAATGCGCTATCTCTTTCGGGCTTTGCCACAAGTGTCATATGATTTGCATAGACTCAAGTTCCATACATGAGCTCTCTTTTAAAAAAGCTGAATACTGCGAAAGTAGTAGTAACGAAAGCGTTTATGTACCCTCATAAATAAACTGGGCTATAATGATCATTTTATATTATTTCGTTTTGATTTTTTTTTTACTGTAGCATTCTGTGTCATGATCATTCACTATTTTTCGTTCCTAAATGTTGATTTTAGACTTAACAGTGCCTGTTAAACCTAAGAAAGTCTTAGAGATGCCAACTTCTGGAGACCTAAAATCGGGAGACTGTCTTTTTTTTACCTCGCCCCCGGAATTTCAACGACCCCCCCCCCTCCCCCCCCCCCCCGAAAAATTGACCCAGCCCCCAATGGGAATGACTTAGGACATTATATGACGTCTTACATGATGTACATACTATCAAAATTCGAATGCTAGAAATAATCTTTGTCAATGACAAAAATGCCCCAGAAACCGTACTGCGAATAAGAAAACTTCAAGTTTTGAGCTAAAAATGGGCTAAATCTCAAACTAAGACTGTTTTATTTTTTACTAAGTATTCAATATTTATAGTGAACGTAAAAAGCGGGAGATTTATGTACCAAAGCGGGAGAGCGGGAGACGAGGCAAAAAAGCGTTAAGTCTCCCGCCAAAAGCGGGAGAGTTGGCATCTATGCGTGACGGTCATAAAACTATCAATAAAAAATAAACACAATATATTCTTTATTATGCTGAAGCGTAACTCTGTTAAAATTTCTTTGCAAACTTGGTAGGTGATTTTGGAATTTTTTTGAACGGTTTCGCTAAAAGCCGGATGTTACTAAAACGAGGAACGGGGAGCGGGGAACGGGGAACGGGGAACGGAAGTAAAATAACCAGTAGTCAGCGGTATCCTTCATAAAAATAAAAAAAAGAAATGGCCGATCAAGAACCCGGTAAGATCGATGATGGAGGAGCGTCGAAACTACACTTAAGGTCGCTATTTTACTAATGAACCAATTATGCTCATGAGGTGCTTGAAATAATACGGAGGTAATAATTTCATGACATTTTTCACCTTGTTGCGTTTTACTGAACAACAAAATATGCTCCAACAGTAGTTGAAAGAAGCTACAGACGGGACAAAAACTCTCAAAGCACAGCCATATTTGGAACTCAAGCGAATCTATACGGTGTCTAACTCACAAAGCAATGAACTACTTTTGCTTGACGCGTTTCGTAGGGTTTTGGCTTAAATACATGCTGAAAGATAACGTAGATCGAAGCAGTCAGGTGTATTTCCTCGACAGTAATAGTGTGGCAGTACTAGTGGAGCTCCTTCCTAGCTGAAGCGTTTTTTTCAGGCCCAAATTAAAACATATTGGCGAGGAGATAAAACTGTAAGTCTAATAATATTATATTTACAAACCTATGATGAGAAGTAAGTGCAAATTGTATTATGTGAAAAGATAAGATGGATCAGGTTATTTAATACCTCAATAAAAGGCAACTTTAAACATATCAACATGCAATGTGCCAGGAATATCAACCATACCTTGCTCTTAAAGATGACAGTTGTTTCAGAGCAAATGGCTATGCTGTGGTTTTATTTTATTATAACCATGGTTGAAATTTTGCTTCCCTTTGTTTGGGGGTACGGTAATATGAATTTTGTAATAATGAGTTCAAAACAAAGAGATTAAAATTCAGACTTAGGATAAAGTGAACCACAACTGAGCTGCAATATTAAGTGTTGCAAGTGTACATGGGGAAGTACTTTGGTTTACCCTGCTAGCAGAGGCTTTTCCCTTGTGTTTGTCAGCGTTGTACTGCCATTCTCTTCGCGGTTTTGGTTGCTCGCGTTTTGTTTTGGTTGTGAACCAGCCGAGGAAAAGACCTCTGCCGACAGCCGCTTGCGATTCCTGTTGAACATGCGCTGTAGATACCTCCAAAATCTAGGAGGTAATCACATGACTAAACCGGTTGTGGAACCGGTTTTATCAACTCGCTCATCTTTTATGTACTAGTTTGCTGTGCAAAAGTGAGCCCGCTATATCAACATGGCGAGTGCGAGTCATTCCCGTGGGAAATTTGACTCATGAATACATGAGCAAACTCCGGCGGCGGCATCGTATTACCGACACGTAACAGAAATTCCATGGTAACCGCATTTTCATCTCGCGCATGTTCAACAGGAATCGCAAGCGGCTGTCGGCAGAGGTATTTTCCTCGGCTGGTTCACAACCAAAACAAAACGCGAGCAACCAAAACCGCGAAGAGAATGGCAGTACAACGCTGAGAAACACAAGGCAAAAGCCTCTGCTAGCAGGGTAACTTTGGTTGGAAGGTACTTTTTAAAGGCTAGCTGTTAAAATAATTATGCATGGGAAGTATACTTCCTCTGTTTAGCCCTCTGGATGCCTCTTTTTTTTTTCTAGGGGGAATCCTTTAATGTTTTTGCAGAGGGGAGCTCCACTTCTGTATAATGAACGTTATTTTTACTGTGGAGAAAAATATTTCAAGCTCGGTGTAAAACTGAATATGTCAGTGACTTTAAACCAGTTAATATTGCAAAGCTGCTTTATCAGCTTAATTCAGTAATATTGCAGTGCACCTACCATCAAGCATCACATCATCAATGTTGCAGAGGTTGGCATCTTATTAGAAGGTGGTTGATAAGCCTTCAAGCAAGCTGTCTGTAGTTTTGGAAATAAAGAGTCCAAGGTCTCACACAAGTGATGGGAGGCAAAAGATTGGAGTGCGAATATGTTTTTCAGTAAACACGCGCAACTGTATGTGCATAGTGGCCACATTACACTTACTCAATGTTTCATGTAAAATAACACAACAGATCTTGCTACCCATTTTCCCTAATTTTATTTCCCCTCCAGGGAGCATAATTTCTTTTAACATATCGGGATTTTAAAAAAAGGGGATGGAAGCTTTTAAATGAATAAAAAATTATTTAATGAAGCACAGTATCAAAGAAATTAAAGAGAAGAATCAGACTACAGTAACAGTAACCCAGAGGGGAGGGGGTTGTCACTGAAGTTTTATACGAAGAGGCTCTGCCCCAGGGACCAATCCCTTACCCTTTGTATGTACCATTTTAGACAGAAAAGGTACCCCTTTTGTATACCCTGTAGTGACAAATTGTACCCCTTTCACATACCTAATTTTGAACGCTGCATCCCTTTTTGACTGCTGTAAATAACCCATCTTTACAATATAAATAAATCGCTAAAACAGGTTTTCTTGTCTCTCACATCCATAAAATGCGTCTGTGACTGATCTCATTTTGATCCTTCAGCTGACTGAAGTGACAGATGTCCCTTTCATTTACTTCAACTATAAAACAAGACCCTTCCCTTTCATGTACCTGAAGCCTGAAAAAGGTAACCTTTTCAGGGGGAGCCTCTCTGTTTAGGCCATTATAGTACCCCCTCCTGCACTGAGAACAGTACTTGATACAGTGATATTGTATGGTTTGATTTGCAGCAAACATTTTGTGCCCATGAAGAGGTACTTTGATTATTTTAAGATAATTTTCATTTTTCTTCAAAAGAAACGGAAGAGTTTGGATCTCATTCTTAACAGGGGGTGGGGGGGGGGGGTGGTTAATTGAGGATCTGCAGTGAGTGAGAATCTTGCATTTAATACAATCCAATGGTTTTGATTCAGGAAAGGGTCGTCAGGAGTATTTTGCAGAAAGACAAATGGCCACTGTACGACTTTGAAGTTTACTGATTAGGGTGAGGAAAATGAGTGAATTTGGTTCCATTAGGGTCATTATACTGGTCTATACTGGGCGAACTGACCTGAAACAAATTGTTTCATCACAGAATAATAAAATGATATTATTTTATTTTCATGGATCAGTGAAACACTTCAATATCGTGAATGCTTACTCACTTTACTCACTTTATTTGATTTACCACAAAATATAAATAACGACAAAACAAGACAGTTACACAAAAGCAAATGGAAGTGGCGAGGAAGCCCAAAAAGAAACCATGAGGCTTATAGACATTGGGCTCCCTCAGAGTAAAATTAAATTAACAGTAACAGTAAGGCCAGGATCGAAGGTAAAGTACAATGAAGGAAAGTATAAATTAACTAATTACATAGACTGAGTTGACAAAATATAAAGTATGGTACATGTAACAAGTATAAAAATAATATCAGACAAATGAAGAAAGGTAACTATTTACTACAAGATTTATAACTAATAATTCATATAAAATTTTTTCTTCAATTTCGTTTTGAATGAGTGGAGAGAAATAGATTCTTTAATATCATCTTCTAAAGAGTTATAATAAGTAGGTCCTTGGAAAATGACAGAAAATTTACGAAGGTTTGTTCTACAAAAAGGAAGGTGAAAATCGTTCGCGTATCTAGTGGCATGCAGTGTAGTAGATCTAATAATATTAAAAGCAGAACCAGATTGTTAAAGTAGTCTTAGTAATTATGTGATGACATGGTCAATAACATTTTTCAAAGCAGACATCTCTATCAAAGGAAATAGGAGAAGTCTGCACGCAAGCTACCTGGCTACTTCGATGTATGTTATCTATCATGGAAAAGTAGTTCATTGCTTTGTGGGCTAGACTCAATACAGCTTCACTTGAGTTCCAAATAAGGCTGTACATGTGCTTTGAGAGTTTTTGTCCCGATTGGCTTCTCTCAACTGCTGTTGGAGCACATTTTGTTTCCCAAGGATAATTGTTGAGTAAAACGAAACGTAAAAAGGTGAAGAATGTCATTACCTCCGTATTCTTTCAAGCACCTCATGAGCATAATTAGTTCAAGTAAAATAGCGACGTTATTTAAGTTTGTTTCGACGGTTCTCTTTCACCGATCATCGGCCATATTGGATTTTTATGGAGGATACCGCTGACTACTGGTTATTTTACTTCCGTTTCCCGTTCCCCGTTCCCCGTTCCCCGCTCCCCGCTCCCCGTTCCCCGTTTTAGTAACATCCGCTAAAAGCCCACGCGTGCTTCGATGGTGGATGTTACTAAAACGGGGAACGGGGAGCGGGGAGCGGGGAACGGGGAACGGGGAACGGAAGTCTGGGAACGAGTAGTCAGCGGTAACCTCCATAAAATCCAATATGGCCGATGATCGGTGAAAGAGAACCGTCGAAACAAACTTAAATAACGTCGCTATTTTACTTGAACTAATTATGGTCATGAGGTGCTTGAAAGAATACGGAGGTAATGACATTTTTCACCTTTTTACGTTGCGTTTTACTGAACAATTATCCTTGGGAAACAAAATATGCTCCAACAGCAGTTGAGAGAAGCCAATCGGGACAAAAACTCTCAAAGCACATGTACAGCCTTATTTGGAACTCAAGTGAAGCTATATTGAGTCTAGCCCACAAAGCAATGAACTACTTTTCCATGATAGATAACATACATCGAAGTAGCCAGGTTGTTTGCGTGCAGACTAATCTCCTATTTCCTTTGATAGAGATGTCTGCTTTGAAAAATGTTATTGACCATGTCATCACATAATTACTATATACTAAGACTACTTTAACAATCTGGTTCTGCTTTTAATATTATTAGATCTACTACACTGCATGCCACTAGATACGCGAACGATTTTCACCTTCCTTTTTGTAGAACAAACCTTCGTAAATTTTCTGTCAGTTTCCAAGGACCTACTTATTATAACTCTTTAGAAGATGATATTAAAGAATCTATTTCTCTCCACTCATTCAAAACGAAATTGAAGAAAAAATTTTATATGAATTATTAGTTTTAAATCTTGTAGTAAATAGTTACCTTTCTTCACATGTCTGATATTATTTTTATACTTATTGTTACATTTACCATACTTTATATTTTGTCAACTCAGTCTATGTAATTAGTTAATTTATACTTACCTTCATTGTACTTTACTTTCGATCCTGGCCTTACTGTTACTGTTAATTTAATTTTACTCTGAGGGAGCCCAATGTCTATAAGCCTCATGGTTTCTTTTTGGGCTTCCTCGCCACTTCCATTTGCTTTTGTGTAACTGTCTTGTTTTATCGTTATTTATATTTTGTGGTAAATCAAATAAAGTGAGTAAGCATTCACGATATTGAAGTGTTTCACTGATCCATGAAAATAAAATAATATTTTATTATTCTGTGATGAAACAATTTGTTTCAGGTCAGTTCACCCAGTATAGACCATTATAATGACCCTAATGGAACCAAATTCACTCATTTTCCTCACCCTATAATCAGTAAACTTCAAAGTCGTACAGTGGCCATTTGTCTTTCTGCAAAATACTCCTGATGACCCTTTCCTGAATCAAAACCATTGGATTGTATTAAATGCAAGATTCTCACTCACTGCAGATCCTCAATTGACCACCACCCCTCCCACCCCCCGCTAAGAATGAGATCCCAAACTCTTCCCTTTCTTTTGAAGAAAAATGAAAATTATCTTAAAATAATCAAAGTACCTCTTCATGGGCACAAAATGTTTGCTGCAAATCATACCATACAATATCACTGTATCAAGTACTGTTCTCAGTGCAGGAGGGGGTACTATAATGGCCTAAACAGAGAGGCTTCCCCTGAAAAGGTTACCTTTTTCAGGCTTCAGGTACATGAAAGGGAAGGGTCTTGTTTTATAGTTGAAGTAAATGAAAGGGACATTTGTCACTTCAGTCAGCTGAAGGATCAAAATGAGATCAGTCACAGACGCATTTTATGGATGTGAGAGACAAGAAAACCTGTTTTAGCAATTTATTCATATTGTAAAGATGGTTTATTTACAGCAGTCAAAAAGGGATGCAGCGTTCAAAATTAGGTATGTGAAAGGGGTACAATTTGTCACTACAGGGTATACAAAAGGGGTACCTTTTCTGTCTAAAATGGTACATACAAAGGGTAAGGGATTGGTCCCTGGGGCAGAGCCTCTTCGTATAAAACTTCAGTGACAACCCCCTCCCCTCTGGGTTACTGTTACTGTAGTCTGATTCTTCTCTTTAATTTCTTTGATACTGTGCTTCATTAAATAATTTTTTATTCATTTAAAAGCTTCCATCCCCTTTTTTTAAAATCCCGATATGTTAAAAGAAATTATGCTCCCTGGAGGGGAAATAAAATTAGGGAAAATGGGTAGCAAGATCTGTTGTGTTATTTTACATGAAACATTGAGTAAGTGTAATGTGGCCACTATACACATACAGTTGCACGTGTTTACTGAAAAACATATTCGCACTCCAATCTTTTGCCTCCTATTACTTGTGTGAGACCTTGGACTCTTTATTTCCAAAACTACAGACAGCTTGCTTGAAGGCTTATCAACCACCTTCTAATAAGCTGTCAACCTCTGCAACATTGATGATGTGATGCTTGATGGTAGGTGCAAGTTGCAATATTACTGAATTAAGCTAATAAAGCAGCTTGACAATATTAACTGGTTTAAGTCACTGACACATTCAGTTTTACACTGAGCTTGAAATATTTTTCTCCACAGTAAAAATAACGTTCATTAAAGAGAAGTGGAGCTCCCTTCTGCAAAAACATTAAAGGACTCCCCCTAGGAAAAAAAGAGGCATTCAGAGGGCTAAACAGAGGAAGTATACTTCCCATGCATATTTTAACAGCTAGCCTTTAAAAAGTACCTTCCAACAAAAGTACTTCCCCATGTACACTTGCAACACTTAATATTGCAGCTCAGTTGTGGTTCACTTTTATCCTAAGTTTGAATTTTAATCTCTTTGTTTTGAACTCATTATTACAAAATTCATATTACCGTACCCCCAAACAAAGGGAAGCAAAATTTCAACCATGGTTATAATAAAATAAAACCACAGCATAGCCATTTGCTCTGAAACAACTGTCATCTTTAAGAGCAAGGTATGGTTGATATTCCTGGCACATTGCATGTTGATATGTTTAAAGTTGCCTTTTATTGAGGTATTAAATAACCTGATCCATCTTATCTTTTCACATAATACAATTTGCACTTACTTCTCATCATAGGTTTGTAAATATAATACTATTAGTCTTACAGTTTTATCTCCTCGCCAACATGTTTTAATTTGGGCCTGAAAAAAACGATTCAGCTAGGAAGGACCTGCACTAGTACTGCCACACTATTACTGTCGAGGAAATACACCTGACTACTTCGATCTACGTTATCTTTCAGCATGTATTTAAGCCAAAACCCTACGAAACGCGTCAAGCAAAAGTAGTTCATTGCTTTGTGAGTTAGACACCGTATAGATTCGCTTGAGTTCCAAATATGGCTGTGCTTTGAGAGTTTGTGTCCCGACTGTAGCTTCTTTCAACTGCTGTTGGAGCATATTGTTGTTCAGTAAAACGCAAAAAGGTGAAAAATGTCATGAAATTATTACCTCCGTATTATTTCAAGCACCTCATGAGCATAATTGGTTCATTAGTAAAATAGCGACCTTAAGTGTTGTTTCGACGCTCCTCCATCATCGATCTTACCGGGTTCTTGATCGGCCATTTTTTTGGATTTTTATGAAGGATACCGCTGACTACTGGTTATTTTACTTCCGTTCCCCGTTCCCCGTTCCCCGCTTCCCGCTCCCCGTTCCCCGTTTTAGTAACATCCTTCGATGGTCCTGAATATTGAATGAATGGAATTAGTCTTGAAAAATTGTGAAACTGGCTGCTAATTGTCTGAGGTCAGGCGGTCTGTATGATAAAAACAGCGCCTCATAGTATAAAAAGTATAAAAGGTTGATTTGCACCGACCCAGATTTGTTGGCAAGATTTTCTAAAGTAAACTTGTCGAACGTAAAAATTCGGCCTGATTTTTTTTTCAAGAATTTGTTTGCCACGCCTAATCTACCGTGATAAAGAGCCATTATTGCTCTAAAATGTGACTGAAGATGATTGCAGTGCTATTTTTTGGGTGTACATATAAGGCTATCAACTCGATGCAAGATTTGTTTCACTCTAAAATCACTTAGCCTGTCCCTCAAAAGTCACACGAATGTGCCCTTAATTTAACTGATTTGTGGATTACAAGTTTATTGTTTGTTTTAAATTATAAATTTAGTAATGGAGCTTCGCTTTTAGCCCTGGCTAAATCTACATATTATAACTTCATAAGGGGTTTTGCGTGGGTTAACAAACGCGGGGGGGGGGCCTTATATCCCAGGGGGCATATAAGCGGAATAAAAAATGTTTTGGAAAGACGAGATAAACCTTATCTGAGAAACAAATTAAAGCAAACATACCATTACATTAAGAGGTACATTTACAATACATTTACTGTGCGTCACAATAAACGGTGAATTTATTTCAATAACATCTATAAAACACAAATTTTGATGTTTGCAAAGAAACGCAATAGGAACGCACGTATATACGCACTTATAACTTTATCCTTGGTTTAAATTTTATTTTCTTTTGTTTTGGGGTATGTTAATGTATGTTAATGAGTTTGAAACAAAGGAAAATAAAATTTGAACCAAGGATAAAATTGAACCACAACATATACATTAGATGGGCTTATAAACGGGGGGGGGGGGGGGGGGGGAAATTATATCCGGGATAATATCTTCGTTAGAAAATGGGTGGCCTTATCTCCGGGGGGAGGCTTTAAAATGGGATTTTACGGTAAGCTCCTCCGTTTATAAGCCCTCCTGAAACCGCTTAAGAAGTTGTATAAACCCGGGGCTTATAATCCGACATTTACGGTAGTTTTTCTTAGGTGAAGTGTGAAGGACATTAGGGAGCTTAAGCAACAGCGTTTTTGAGCGACAGATGTCAACCGGAAGTGGACGTTTTGCATCATTGGGCGGAGGTTTAGTTGAAACTCTCAGGTAAATCGTCCTTATAAGAGAAAAGAAACTTATCAATACAAATTTCTTAGCGTCAAGGCATATAGTAAGGGAGAAGACCTCACTTCCGGTTGACGTGCGTCCCTCAAAAACGTCTTTGCTTAAGCTCTCTAATACAGACCTTTAGATTCTACAGATGACGATGATTAAGAGGACGAGATTTCCACAACACGCGCGTGAACCACTGTCATTTTGGCGGGAAAACGTGATAGCCGTAGTCATTCTAATTCGGTTTTTAGCGAAAATGTCGTGGTGGTGGACACAAGTTATTTAATGTTACAACTTATACCAGTTTGCGCGATCGGGAGAATAACTGTGACAACGTTTCAAGAGTACAATGAAGCTTTTCGGGGTGTCTATTTTAAGAGAATGCGCAAAAAACCTAAAGTTTATTCTCGTCCTCGCAGTCGTCGTCGTTCTTGAATCTAAACATCTCTAATAGCAGTAATAATAGCGCAAACGAGCAAATCAGATCTTCAATCAGAGCTTGCAAAAAAAACAAAAAAACACCTTAGACTCCTTGAATAACACCGGGCGTGGTCGAGTTAGTGAGAATTGGGTGTTTCTTCAAGTAACTACAAGTACTGCCTCAACTGCAGTTCATAATATGAGACCTGGGATAAAGTCATTTAGTAAAATCCAACTAGTGGTCTATCATCAATGCTGCGTTCTGATTGGTTGAGCTACTAGTAGGCTATATGTTATAGCCCACTAGTAGGGAAAAGCGCGGGCTTTTTGGTGGCAAAAAAGGATTAAAGTCTAGCTTTAACTATCTAAAGTTTTTTATATTCATTCGGGCTCGAGGAATAATTGTTAAAAATGTTTTACAAGACTAATTTACAAGTTTGTCTATTGCTTACTCTAAAACAATGGCTACACTTGTTCATAATACTTATAAAAGCGATCCCTATATTAGTGGACAACCATGAGACCCTCACGTACTGGAGATGTCGGCTTAGTATGCTTTCATTAATCGGGATTTCTTAAGTAAAGCTCGCCAATCGTTCCTGTTGGTCAATCGCAAACGTGCCAAATTACACCGGGTAGGTTGAAATGTAAACAGGGTTGTTTTAGATGGGCAAAGGAAACAAAAGCCTGGTTCACTGGCTACTGTAAGGTTAGAAAGCATTCATTAAGTATTAAATCGGATCCCGCTTTACTCCTTGTTTCTCTCACTGCCTAGCGCTGTACTCCAGGTGATCTGTGTCGTCACTGCGGGGGCCTGGGGAAAGAAATTTTAATGCCGTATCCCATAAACCAAAGCTGACGGGAACAGATTGAATTGAATTGAATTGGTGCGCGCGTTGGTTTATGGGATACGGCATTAAAATTTCTTTCCCCAGGCCCCGCAATGACGTCACAGATCACCTGGCAGAGTTTACGCTTGTCAAGCATCTTGCCGTATATATCACGCTTGAGGCTCGCTGTGTCCACTTAACACAAGGCTGCATGTACTCAGCTCAATATGGAAACTTTAAATACTGGTTTCACCGTAGATATCTTCACGTATCTGAGGCAATATCCACTACATTTAATAAAATGTGAACTTCTGACTGTTGTTATTTTGTGCGCTATTGATCCTGCTACTGCTCTTGTTGCTGGCGCTGGTGAAGACTTTCAAGGAATGAATCCAAATCAAATGGCTGAAAATCTAAAAAAATGGAAAAAATATGCAGTCACATTACTTTTCACCGCAGCCTTCAGTCAAACTAATAGAAGGTTTTTCCATGACGTCACGGCGGCGATATTGTTGTCCCAAAGCAATGGAACGGAGGCCATGTTGATGTCCCAAACCAGACCTGCGGGAATTGAACCTTCGGCACTTATGTAAAAACATTTTCTCGTACTTCCAATAAATTTGCAAAGCTACTGTCCACGCGAGCGAAAACGATCTATAAAAACCGTGAAAAGCAAAAATGATGTTTTAGGAATGTTTCTTGTGTTATGACCAATCACAGTGAAATCATGACAGCCTAATAAAGATTAGCTACATTGCAATGCTCAAAGCGGACCGGTCTCTTGTGTTGTACTTGCAAATATTTTCCTACTAAAGTTGAACTGAAGTTTGATTTTCACAAAACAAAAACTTGAAACTTTTGCTTACAGTTCAGATTTCCTACTGCATCCCTGATTGACTCTGCCATTGCAGATTTAACTTAAACTTTAAGATAAAAAAACGTTTGTTAAGAAAAATATCACCTCAAATATTTCTTTCTAGCTGCCTGTGCTATGGGCAATCGCAGATCTTGTTGTCTACGCCAAAAGTATGGCTATGGGCGTGATCATAATTTATGATCAATTATTACAAGCATGAACAAGACACAAAATCCTTTACTATCACGAAAGAAGGAAGAGAAATGGCCTAAAACGATTAACACCGCAATTCCCGACATGGGTGGGAGTTGTACACCAAATGAACAAATGAACCAAATCAGTAGCAGATCCAGACCTTCAGATAAGTGGGGGTGGGGGGTGGGGGGGGGGGGGGAGGGAGGGACGGTCATCCAGACCCTTTGGGACTCAGTTTGGTCTAAAACAAGGGAGAGTCCAGGCCCCCTTGGTCTGTTCCTTGGATCCACCACTGCAAATAAGACCTTAGAGCCCACATTTTTAAAGCTCCCCTCCAGGATAATTCATTTTCAAAATGGGGCAGCATGTCCACATTTCTTCATCTTCAAACACACGTTTATCATTGAAATGTAATATTAAAAACAACAATAATAATAATATTAACTGCTATTAATGTTTTTAGTCTTCTATGGGTAATAAAAAATGCAATTATAGTTGGCCGAATTAGAACCGCTAATTCAGAAACCTTGGAAATGTTTCCAATTCTAAAGGGAAGAATTAAATATGCACAGAGGTCAGGTGCAAATAAAGCACATAACACTCCAGAATTCAAACATACCTTGCAAAACCATTTCTCGTGGAGCATATTCTGTTACTGTCTCTACAAATGAAGAAAAAATGCAGTGATTTCATGTAATAGGTAAGAATAATTTTATTACTACTTATTTACCCACAGTTAGTGTAGTTAGTTAGTTTAGTTTAGTTAGTTAGTTTAGTTAGATTCCAGGCTCAAAAGTGCAATATACTTCAACTAGAACTCTCTTACATGTAATTAGCTCTCCTCTCCTTAATGTGCAGGTTTAACCCTGCCAGGGCACAAAAATTTCATGTATATGTTTGAATGGATCATTAAATACATGACTTAACTTAAAAGGTACAAATAAAAGTTACAGTGTTAATGTACCAGGCAGTGTAAGCTATGAGGCCAACATGACCAAAGCATAACCCAGTTTTTGGTCGCTTGAAGTAATGCCACTCATCCCTGAATGGGACACTACTCCATTGACAAGCTAGCCCAGCAGTTTGTCATCAGTGTACATCCACCTAAAATGCTGCTGGCCAGCAGTCTCCATCACTAATCATATGTGGGGTGGTGTTGGGCTTTACCAGGGCTTTAGTAATTTTACAGCGCATTTCCTCACGTTGCTTTTGTTTGCAGTAGCTTTAGCTGTTTTTGCTCCCAGCCCTCGCTTTCCTGTGGATGTTTTCTGGTAAGTATCTGCAGATTTCTCCACTGAGGTTCTCTGTGTGATGGTGCCTGGTGGTGCCACTCACAGGGTTGTCATGGTTACCTTCAAGGCTCACTTATACAACCATCTATTGTCAAGGGGTTTAAAGAGAGACAAAGTGGAGCAAGTGCAACCACCAGGACTGAACTGAGACCTACAGATTGGAAGTCTGAAGTGTTTCTGATTCTGACAGAAATCAACTTCTAATAATAATAATAATAATAATAACAACAACAACAACAATAAAGACATACTTATATAATGAAATGTAAGTACCAGTAAGTATTAGTCGGTAAGTATTCCACTGAAGAATTCAGTGTGACAGTGCCTGATAGGGGCCCATCAAGAGTTCCCACGAATACCTCCTTCCTCATGCTAGATCAGATTTTGGCTCCACCAGCCTTGTAGGTATCAGTGCCCAAGCTCATCTATTGGTGATGAGTTTAACTGACATTGTTACATTCCTAGACTTTCACTCAACTAAACAGGGACTACCATTGGCTTATTTTTGGTCACATGGCCTTGACTAACACCAAATACCGGTATATCCCGATTGTGATAAATTGGAGCAATTTATTGTACCCTACTCGGGATACATTAGAGAAAGATCAAAGCAAGGTGGAAAGTGGCGTGACAGAAGGAGGGAAAAACACTGCCACTTTTCACTTTCGGGGATGAAGACAACAAGAGTCCTCAACACAAACATGAAGCCTCAAGCTAAAAAGCAAAGATTTTCAAAGTTATCCCTGAAGAGAAACAGCAGCTAGTGGAAGGAAAAAAAAGCAGACAATATAAGGAAAGTACTTTGTAAATCATTCATTCAGTGGTTTTGAGAACTAAATTTGTGTTCTTATAAGAACTGAGTCAACTGTTTTGATTCGCTCTTGTTATTCTTTTGTTGCTTTTGAAGGGAAAGTCTAGAAATACAACAAAACACTTTATGTTAGGTCCCTCAAGAAACCAGGTAGATTTGTTTTCACTCAAATCCTAGGACTGTCGGGAAAACAAAACTAACTGTTTCCCTCAGGATCTGACATTAAGTGCATATTGTAAAATACAAAAACAGTGTAGTTGGAAATTCTAACCTCAAATCTAGGACTATGTTTTGACCTTTGATGTAGTGCTTTCCTTTTTGTTAGTGTGAACCATGAGGAATGTTAAAAAGAAAACCGACTTTCTATTTTTCCATTGTGGCCAACAAGGTTAACAATTCCAAATGGCTGGAGGTCAACCTTGAGGAACTATTGAATGGTGTACTGTAATTTTTTGCTGCATTCATACCTTTCTGTCTGTTCCTTTCTGCCTCCAATTTTGCCCATTCTGGATGAAATAAAAATTGATTTAAATCCTAACAAAACTTGATTCACCCGTGGCAACATCTTTCAAGAAAACACAATAATAAATTTTATTATATTACATGTACTATAAACTGACTAAATTAAACCTCCCTCAAAATGTAACTGCAGTTGACAATATTTTGATCCCTACAGGGTGAACTGAAATAGGAATGTCAGTTTGCCTGAAGGGCAGAGCCATAAATAGTAGGGACCTAGAAAGCTACTCTGTACATTTCTTTTCAATTTGCTGCACAATTATAATGACATATGAAACTTTCTAATGATTTTTGATGTACTCCAACACACCATTAAGAAGTTGTTTTTTTCACTGTCCACTCCAAGAACATTATTTTGACCACCTTCAAGACAAATTGACTAAGGGTACGAATGATTGACTGTAGTCTGGAATAAGAATATTAACCCTTTAAGCCCCAGTATCCACATACAAATTCTCCAAACTGATCTCCATACATTTCCTTAAAGAATTAGTTGAGAGAATTTGTTCAAAGATCAAAGTATTTTCTCTTGGGTAACCTATCTTGTAAGGAGAAAATAATTTGATCTTGGACACTGGGACTTAAAGGGTTAAATGAAATAAACTGTAGAAATTCACTTGTTTTGGCATTCATTGGACTCCAATATTTAGAAATCTTTTTGAAATAAGATATTTTAATGAATGTAGAGTTTAAATAGTTCAAAAAACACAATAGAAGAGCTTTGTAACTCAACTTTTTCATATTCTTATTCCGGAATATTATTAACCAACATACCGTAAGATGGAATGATAAAGTTCACCACAAATTTTTTACCTATGGTGACTTTAACTCTGCCACATTGTATTTGCTTAAGGACCAGGACAGGCTATGTCATGATACGTTCAGTGGCATTCCCAGCACTTTATGGGGGCGGGCAGATCTGCAACACCGGAAATGGTAATTCCTTGCTAACCTGCAGTAACCTAGCAGCCTTGTGTACTGTGGTTGGCAAATGGGCTCTTGTTAAACATGTTTTAACTGTCTTACTATGGAACAGCCACGGTACATTTTCATTGACATTTGAAAACTCAATAGCTCCATCATTTTACTTGTAAAGCCCCCTTGAAGTCTTCCCTGAATATGTCCTTGCATTCACATAGTAAGAACTGCATTCTACAGCACCCACCTCTTCTCAAAAAATCTACATTCTTCTTGTACTCCTGGTCAATAGGTGATGCAGATGATTCTCTCTTGCGTGGCATGTGTGGTGAGTATGCATTGCCATTCACAAGTGGTGATGCTGGAGAACTAGATCTAGGAAAGGAGCAAGAGATGTAATTATAGGAAATTGTTGCTCTATGAAATTAACGCAAATTGAAAGTTAATGCAACTTAAATTAATGTGAATTTAATTGAATGGCAAATGCCTTTCAGGTAAAGGAAATTAATGCAAAAGAGAGTGTAACATTTCAAAATGACTGTTAACTGAGTGTTAATTGAAAGTATGTTTAAATAAAAAGACTAAACAATAATTATTGGACTTCGGGGATCTAAGAGGTACTGTACCTACAGTAGTCTCGACCTCTCTGGTGTTCTCTTGTAATGTCTCACAGTGTAACCACTGCAAATGGGTCAGTCAATGAGAAGCAGATGGGACAGTAAAGAAATGACAACCAATACTCTTCTTGTCCATTTTAGTATTGATCAATTTCCGACTCCGAAACATCAAAAAATCTGGCTGCCATTTTGAAAAGTGCTAGCCTTCAATGTTATAATCACCACACGGTGATTATAGTGGGATAAAGTGAAGCTCCTAGCCAATCACAGTGCTCTATTTTTGATAATCATCAATGTAATTATACTAATCTGCAATTTTGCCATTAAAAAGTAATTTCTGGAGTTCCATTGATAGCAAATAAGGATGTGCACTTGGCATTAGAGAGGTTAAGCACCACGCTTACGTCAAACAGCAAACGTGAATTTGTTCCACATGACCTTGAGTTTCCCCTTTACTTGTCATTTACCGTTTATTATTACTACACATAAATTACCAGTTTCACGCAATTTTTTATCCATAAGAATAGTTTTGAGCTGTTTTTATCTGCTCATTTTCTATTTTGAGAAATTCTCAACTTGGATCTGATGTTTGCCATTTGCCGTATACATGAAGTTTAGACAGAATCCACTAGGACATTGAGTAATTTTGATTTTTATAATTTATTGGTATATATAATCTATAGTTTTCCAATATCATTTATTTTTCACATCATTATATAAATAATTATATCTTTTAATACTATGGTAATTTGTTTGTATATAGCTTAATTTAGCATAGAAGAGCCATTTTTTACGTGGAATGCTAATAAACCTTTATTATTATTATTATTATTTTAAGAGGACAAAAATCTTTTACCAGAATAATAATTTCAAGCATGTTACATACTTTCTTACATTTAAAGAATATTGCATTCTTTTTTACATTTTTCAAGGGCTGAAGGTGTAATAAATCATCTATAGTAACACCAAAAAAAATTACCTATGGGAGCCGAGAAAATGAATGTCAAATTTCACAAAATTACATCTTAGACATGAAATTTTCAGAATTTTACCTGTGGAATCACAATTCTTGTGAAATTTGACATTCATTTTCTTGGATTTCCCTGAGAAATTTTCAGTGGTGTTACTACAGATGATTTATTACATCTTTAGCCCTTGAAAATGTAAAAAGAATGCAATATTCTTTAAATTATTCTGGTACAAGGTTTTTGTCCACTAAAAATTAAAATTACTCGTTTGCTGGTGGATTCCATCTTAAAAACTCTCTATTATCAATCAAACACCATGACAGAGCCCCTTTACAGGATAAGCAATTCAAATCAGAAGTATCTATAATAAGGGACTGAAAAAAATTATGATTATCAGAAAGAATAAACAGTGAGAGACAAAAATGGTGAGCCGTGTGACTAGAAGAGTTGATTTCGGTTGATTGCTCACCCCGCTGAATGAAAATTAATGAAAAGAGTCTTTAAACAACTAGCAGCCCATTTATTCCGCATACATGTTTCGAATCTCTTCATATTAACTATTTTTGTGGAATAGTACGAAATTTTGTATCCATAATAAATGTATGGGGTTGTACGGAAATCTTACCGTTACATTTAACAAGCATCAAACTGTTTGGCAGGGAGAGAAAAATCTCAAAAAATAATAGCTTTCTATGTGTAAATATATGTATTATTTTCCTTTAAATCACAAGTACATGAATCGTTATTTTCCCACCTAAACGAGTAAAAGAGAAGTTCATTTTAACTTTAAAGAAAGTGGGCAAGAAAAATTTCAAACAATAATAGCTTTCTATGCGTAAATATATATATTATTTTCCTTTGAATCACAAGTACATGAATCGTTATTTTCCCACCTAAACGAGTAAAAGAGAAGTCCATTGACTTTAAAGAAAGTGGACAAGTTAAAGGGATCAATAAAAATGAAATTTTAAGAGCTACGGCCGGCAGCTATTAGCCCGAGAAGTCACACAGCTCCGCGTGATCTACATGATGTTGTGACTTTAACTCACCTTCTCCATGACGAATTCAAATCTCGTTCGGTTGGACGATACCCTAAATAATGGTTCAAACAGATAATCAGAAAAGTGCTATAAAACGCACGAGTTTTCCAGGAAAGCATAAAAACCCTTACCTTTCCTTCTGGGTGCCGCCATTTTGTTTTGAAAATTGCCAAATTGATTGCGGGCGCAAATGTCAAGACCTGGGGCCCGTTTCTCGAAAGTCCCGATAATTAACGGGCCCGCAAAGCTGTTGTTGTTTACGAGCAAGATAGAGGCTTCAATAGCTTGGCATCTAACATGATAAAACTATCAGTTAATGAAACAAAATGCAGTAGTTTGTTGGTAAGGACCGGTGCTTTTATTCTTTATATTTCGATTTGAATATTTGATTTCGGGCCCGAAATCAAATATTCAAATCGAAATATAAAGAATAAAAGCACCGGTCCTGACTAGCAAACTACTCCATTTTGTTTCACAAAATGAGAGTTTTATCATGTTAAATGCAAAACTATTTAAACCACTATCTTGCATGTAAACAACAACAGCTTTACGAGCCCGTTAAGCTTTCGAGAAACCGGCCCCTTGTAAAGACGAGAAGATCCTGGGGACGAGATAAGTTGGTTTTTTCGGTATTGTTTGGAATTTTAAAGCAAAATGGGCGCGCTTTTGGGATTGAAGAGCCCTATTACTCTCCTGTTGTGTCCTCGGTTGCAGTTTATGTCCTCTTATCCCTCGTCCTCGCCCCACAGCGATCGAGTACCTGCCGTTTTCGCGCCGGGCCCTTGTCGTCGCTTAATAAGCAGTTATGCTTCCTAATGAGGCTACTATGCCACTCTTTTGAGTCTGTTCAGCTGATTTGGACAAACTTCGTAGCGGATCATTCTCCCACCACGTTAGTTTTTATAGTTTTACGTTTATGCACAAGATTTTCACCCGGGTAGCCTGCGAACGCAGCCGTATTTCCGGTCGTCGCTTTTCTCCCCCCGAAAAGTAACGTCAGCGAACCCGAACCGACAAAGGATTTCTGTGACGTAGCCTTTTGTTCGGTTATTGACCAATCAGAATGTACGTAGGCTACCATCCATGTGGTTTGTCTAAATGGTCAGCATCCTCAGTTTCGTCAGTTTGTCATAATTATAACACGTTTACGCCACACAAATCAATCAATACTTGTTGGGAAATTGTCAATTTACTGCGTTTAACTCTCTTAACGCCATCATGCATATATTGAATGCTTTCCATTCGGAAACTTCGTAGCCTCTCAAGCAGGCGTTTTTAGGGGAGTCGTACTTCCTGTCTCACTCCCTTAAAGACGCCAACGTGGGCGGCTAGAAACTTGTAAGTGAGAACGATTTTGGAACGGATGGTCCACCTGTAACCCTGACCTAAAAAGTTTTTCTCAAATTGGGCTGCATGGATCATCTGCGAGTTAAAAGACAACGAACAACAAAATGCATTGCACGTGTGATATACAAGCTCCTCGTAAGGTTTTAATAACAGGACACTTTGTTAGTGAATCTTAAATTAATATCATTAGTCTAGGAACCTTCCACCAAACGTGTAGCAAAGCTAAACTCATCGACGTGCAAAATCTGTTCTATTAGAACGGATGACGAGGTTTTACGTTGGGCGCCTTAATTAAAAGTAAAACGGCAAATGGCGTATGGTGATGATCTATGAGTGAACACACTGACAGAAGTTTAAGGACACCAGAGATGCACTCATTCAAGGATTGATGGTTCTTCATTCTGTTGTTAATATCATAATTATTATTAATCTTTTTTTCTTTTCTTTCTTTTTTACGTCAAACACATGTCTCCTAAGCGTCATACGAACCTTTTTTAATACTGTAAGTAATTGTGGTCATGCAAATGAAGGTTATTGTTGTTGGTGTCGTAGTGTCTGCTTTGCAGTGCAACTACTGTAACCGGGCGAGGCCACCTAGACAAAGTTGACCAATCGGATTACAGGTGAATAACAATACTCTCCCAGAAAGTTAGTTGTCTATCATAATCGAAATAAACAACATGGATCGAAAGGTGCGTTCCTTTGGGATGATCCGAGATCACTCGGATTTTGGTAGATCAAATGAACCGATAAATCCACTCTGGACAATGCAAGGATTCATCGGTTCATTTGATCTACCATGATTCGAGTGATCTCGATCTGATCACTGATCTTGATCCGGACCATCCCAAAGCAACGCACCCGAAATCAACCAATTACAATCTACAGACGTCAATTTTTGAACTCGCTGAAGAAAAGCCCGCGTTTCCTGAGAGGTCTGTTGGAGTAAATGACGTAGGCAAACAACGTAAAATTTAGTTAAATTTTTGACTTGAGGTCGTGATGTCATTGCAAAGCGCCGCAATGGTAGCGAAGAAATAGCTGGTAGATGACAAAATAACAGCTTGTGTCAAACAAATACTTCTCCTGGGTGTTATGGGTAAAGTTTGGAACGGAAAAACATTGCCTTGTGAAATGTTTTGCTTTCTTGAAAAACGTTTGCTACCAATATTTAAATTTTGTGCTTCAAGTAACTTATTGTTTTCTTACGAGCTGCTGATTGGCCCAGAACCAACTTCCTTAGAATGTGATTATTCTCCAGTAATCTGATTGGTCAACTTTGTCTAAGTGGGCCCGGTTACAGTAGTCGCACAGTAAGTGCTTTTTGACTGGTTCACTGGTTAAACCAAACCCAATCGTGTGACACTCCATTTACATACATTTATTTCACGTCCCCACGAGGTTTTTCCCGCGCTTTTTTCGCCGCCTCCATGTACTGGCCCTTTGATTGCACTACGAGACTTACTGGTTTGTTGTAACTGGCCTGTGTAAATATCTGCAACATAAACGTTATTTTAATTCGTTTTGCAGAAGAGGAAGTGTGAAAATGAGTTACCTTTAAACTCCACACGTCTCTCACCCTTAGTTCAACGCATGAAAGTAAGCGGCCTTAGAAGGAGGCAAGAAACTAACGATTTTACAACTAGACGTGGGATGCACTAACCGATCTTTATTTATTGTTAGCAGGTTTAATGCTTGTATTAGCAAAAGATTGTTCATCAAACACTATTACACATAAAATGGAATTGACTTCTGGTACACTAATGTATAAAATACGTAAAGCCGTCATACATCATCCGCGATTACCCGCGGAAAACTTGCTTCTAAAATACAGTAAACAAGGTTTGACGTCAGTACTAAAATGGTGGCAAATTAGGTTGTGTTTTTAATAAATTAGTTGCAAGGGAAGTGATTGGTTCCGATACGTAAAGAAGGCAAATGTTTGCGTGTATTGATGGGGGGTAAGGAGCTCGGTCCAGCCCCAGAGGTTTAGATTTTAAAGTCGCTCTCGACTGAAAGACGGTGAGTTTTTTCGGCTGAGTTAATAAGGTCAGCGGATCATCCACAACCACTGTATCACTTTTTGTACTTGTCACCACCAGGAAGCGTGTTTCCCATGCCACTTTCATCACAGAATATGATTGGAACTAAACAATTCTTCAGTCTTAACTGTACAGGTAGCATTTTTGTTTTAGTAGAAGTCGTCAGATTCGTCAGCAGTGGCGGCTGGTTTTGTGTTATTCTTCACAGTTTCCTGGCTTCGGTACATTTCGGCCACCTGTAAAAAAAAAAGATGGAAATGTACATTTAAAATATCACTTTTGCGATGATAACAAACACCAGGCAATGTATACACAGTCCACCACTCTTTCTCATTTAAAATACTTAGCCTTATTAGTAACAAGGTTGTTAACTCTATTTGCTAAGTTGTACAGGAGACTGGGTCAAATTTGTCTCCCAAAACTGTCCCATAGCACTTTCATTTTCACACAGTCACCGCCGCCCCCCCCCCCCCCCCTCCATCCCCCTTTATATGGACACCATAGGGACAGTCACCAGAAAGTTTCCGCTTTGTAGAGGTAGAGACATATGAAACACCCCTCTGTAACAGACTCAGTGAAACCTTACCCAGTGTTTTAATTCAGTCTACCCAGTGATAATTAAGCCTCCCCAATACCGGGCGAATAGTTCAGTTGTTTCTATCCGGATGTTTTGTTGCCTCCACGGTCACAATCTATAATGATTTCTACAAGATTAGTGTATTTCGTTGTTCGTATTTGTTTAAAAGAAGCAAAAATATAAAAACATTATTACCGTTGATAAAAACAAAGTACGGAAGGTATACTGAGGTAATCAATCTCGCATAAGAAAGGGTAAATCATCTAATTCTTCTCGCTACAGCAATATGTAAAAGGTTTTTTAAAGCTTTCATCCATCATGCCGGTAAAGAGGTCAGGCCTGCCCCTGAATCCCTAGAAGAAAAACTCAGGCCAGGGGAAAATAAAGCAACCCAGTGATGTTTTCTCCGAGAACCCAGTGAAGATATAAATTCAACTGGGTCTGTTACAGAGGGGTATTATGAAGTTTCGTACCTTAGCACTAAAAGACCTGTCCGTAATAGAGATGAGTCCGTTAGGACAGGTTTGTAGTACTAGCATTCACTGTTTCTACAACAAAGTGAGACGTGCGTAACAACAGTGCAAAATAGAAAGATAAAGTATGCAACGTGAACAATTAAAGAGGCGCTACTGACCTGAGAGCTATCCGTAGCTTGCTCTGGTTTCTTGTCATCCCTGATTCGCAGGAAGCGAGGGAATCGTAGTGATATGCCTTTAACAGGATCAACCTAACAAAAAAAACACGATACCACGAGCTGAGCAAGTAAGCGGGGATGCGATACCTTTAGACAACAGGTTCGTAAAGGTTTCGCAGTCAAACAGACAAAAATAATATTACAAGGATACACTAACCATGCCGACCCCCGCTTTATGAACAGGAGAAATCGAAAGATCCGCTGCTCTGATTTCCCAAACCTAAATAAAATATCAGAAAGGGCTAAACATTTAGACTGTTCACGGTCCGCCATTAATGTGTAAGATCGTCAGGATTGCGCGCTTACCAGTATGGAGGGGGCAGGCGTCGGGGTTTATAGCGGGGGGGGGGGGGGGGGAAGAAGCAAGAAAAACCTCGCCTCCTCCCAAACCGTCCCCCGCGCCCTGAGTATAATTGACAATCATTCCCAGGCTAGACACGGAACATTTGAGACCATGATTGCCATCCATAACGCATAATAATAATAATAATTTATTTATACTGGAGATATCTATCAGCGTTATACAACGCTGGTCTTAACAAGATGTCCAGTAACTAAAATTTATAATAATATTATTCTAAATTACATTTCAAAGACGCTAAAAACTGCTAAGATAAGACTACTAAAAACCATTAATTTAAGAACTACTAAAAACTAATTAAAAATATTAAGAACCACTAAAACTATTAAAACCCATTAAAAACACCTGACCTAGTTACACTGTAAATATATGATTACTAATATCACTGTCCCTCAGTTCTGTTTAAAAAGATTAAATTTAAAAGAGCCTATACTGGTTGTTTTTCTTAGTTCTGTAGAGAGTGAGTTCCAATCACTTGCACCAGCAATTTAGAAAGTCTTAGATTGTGGTACGTGGAGAGTGCCAAGACTAAGAACAGTCGAGAGAACCAAGACTGAACAGTCTACTAAACAATTGACAACGCTGAGTTCAAGTCCCATCCTGACCGCTGTCTTTTTTGTGTGTGTGTCCCGTGCTCAACTATTCGGTCATACTTGTAAGGTGTCATGGTGAGACAGATAACTAAGATCTGCGACGTACAGCAAGTACACAGTCTGAAGCAAAATTTTGCAGGAAATGAAAAAAAGAAACACTACGCACTGTGACATTGATTAGTAGTGCATTGCTGATGGACGAGCTGGGGTAATGGGGTCATGCTCGCAGTCAACTGCGAAACACCCGTCGTAACAGATTGAACATACTAGGAAGAACACGTCCATTACAAATACCATTTGATCATCGTACGGGCTTACTTAAGGAAACCAATTTCTGGAAAGCATTTGAAAACGAGCAAACGGACAAGGTTAGATAGGTCACCTGTACTGCGTCGAACCAGTGATCAGGTTCAAGGCTGTCATCATAGCGATAGTAGGCCTTCGGTTGTGATATCACGTGATCTTTGAAAAACTGATAATGCTTGTCAAGCAGCTCGTCTGTAAAACCAGTCCCAATCTGAGGAAGATAGGGGAGTTAAAACTTAATTCAAGGTGAACGATTACCATAGTTAAAACCAAAATAGTAGACTGTTCACAGTCCCCTACTTTCCCGTAAAATCGTCGCGATCGATCACTTGACTTTGCGTTTGAACCCCGACGCCCGCACCCTAGGGACATAAGAAACCAAGATGGCCCCCCGTACCGGTAAGCGTTCAATCCTGACGATCTCACGAAAAAATAAGAGAATGTGAACAGTCTACCTAGTAATATATGTGTGGATAATTATAAGTAATAGCACCCATCAGGGTAGATAACAGTTTCGGACGAGACGAAAAGTTACCTAAAATTTTCGGGACGAACAAAGTTCCCCTAAGACTTCCGAACAGATAAATAGTTTTCAGGGCAGCTCCAAATTAACTAAACAGGTTTTTGAATCATAGCGAAAGCCATTCTAGACACTTCCGACGTATGTGGAAACAGTTGACCGTTGGGTGTCCCTGAATAATGGCTGTGAACATAAGCAAGCAAAGCAAACCTTTTGTTAGAGAAAAAAAATATTCTAAGTTACCTTGCAGATGGTCTGAAATTCTTCATTTTCAGGATCATAGCAGGCGAGCAGATATCCGCCATATGAACCAGTGCGCTTGCCTTTTCCCAAGTAACCACCAATCACCACTACATCCAGCGTATCTCCTACACCAGTCAGATAATCTTTTTTCAACTGTAGTGGTATTGAAAAGACATGGAATTATAAAATGGAAGAAGCTACAAACGAATAAAGCTTTTCTTGATTGCGTGTCATGCTACTGTGGGAACTGAAAAGGAATTAAATGTTTGGGAACCAATTTTAAATATCGATGAGGAAGACCTTTGTGCTTAAGGCTGCCACGTGTACAGATGCTCGCCTTTAACCTTTCTACATGAAGAAAAGCAATCTGTGGCAACGCTCGACAAGAAATCTCCGTGACATAGACAAAGAGGTTTAGCCTGCGTCCAAGGTCTCCAAGGCTTCAGAAAGGCTTCAGCTTGGATAGTTTGCAACAAAGTGAGAAGGGTGAACCTCAAGACTACCACGAGAAACAAAGATCAGACGGTTTCGAGCAACTGTCTTACTCTATGGAAGTGAAACGTGGAACCTGACCACGAAGCTAGAGAATAGTGTCAACGGATACCACACTAGAATGCTGCGAACGGCCCTGAATGTGCACTGGCAACAACATATAATCAACCAGGAACAATACGGGATCCTCCCAACTGAAGAGTCAGTGAAACAATTCGTACGAGAAGATAAAGATTAGCTGGCTATTGTGCTCGTCACAATGAAGAGACTGCTTCAAAAAGTGCTGCTTTGGGAACCCCAAGATAGTCACCCAAATCGAGGTGGACCTAAATCAAGTTAAGATTGTCTGTTAGGTCAGACGTCGAACTTAGGACGCGTTGAACCGATGAACATGATCAACTGAATCAGATCAGTAATAAATTAAAGCTAAATATACATTATCATACAAATTTTTAATTTATTAGTTTAGTTCGTCGCATGTGCAGATCGACGTTTGTCCCGTAGACGATCCTCGAAAGTTGTATCCGTCTGAAGCTTACGGATAGAACGTGTTGGACGATTAAAACTCATTCAGACGAACTTAACTGAGCCAGACGTCGAACTTTTCATGAAATTAACTCACTAAGTTTGGTTCGTCTCAAGAAAAGTTCGACGTTTGCCCTAGGGCTATGGTCTCCATTGCCCGCAGTCTATAATAGGGTTTGATTCGAACTCTCAAACTAAGTTTGCCCGGCGTAACACACACAAATTAATTCACTGGCTGAGCGGTATTCAAAGCTTTTTACCTTCAACCAGTTGTGAGAGCGTTTGGCAATTTCATATGTGGCGTCCACCTCAAGAGTTTTAACCATTAGGCCTTCACAATTACCTGACAACATAAACGCATGTTAGAAAAAAAAGTGCATACACATAAGAACTTGTCAAGGACCAAGTCAGTTTTTAACGTATCCGTCCATGAAAGTAACCTTTGTTACGGTAGACTTTACAGGCATGATAAAACAGAAGCAAAGTCAACAGAACGTTGTTAAAACATTCGTCAAAACGCCACAGAGCAAGCAAAAAGGCTTTAAACGGTAAGCATAACTGCGTGCTTCATCCTGCTGCCACATATACATCCTACTTTAGGAAAAAAAATTAAAGTAGGATGTGCGAATTTAATTAAATGCAAGGAAACGCCAAAACTAAGAGCTATATTGTAGCCTACAAGAATGTTCTTACCCTTGATGGAATCATCTAAAAATTCGCCAATATCATCTGTGTTTACTGAATCAGAACTCTGTGCAAACATGAATTCCTGTTATAGGAAAGAACGGGGAGAGGATGTAAAAGACGAGATCATTTGAAACAAACTTTTGAACTCATCAGCAACAGATGAGTTTGGCGACTGTGCCTGGAAAGATGGTGGACTCACAAGCACAAGAGCCGGGCGCCTAGAGTAACCCTGCATGACAACCCTGTGAGCGGTAACCACGAGGCATCGTCACATTGAAAAACAGTGGAAGAATGATGCTTTACTCATACTTACCTCAAAGAGGGAGGGAGGGGAGGGAGGGGAGGGAGGGGAGGGAGGGGAGGGACTGGAGTCGCCCAGAACAATCGAAACGGGCAAAGTGCACGAGAGAACGAGTTGACCTCAACAGCCGAGATGTAAAACCACCCGACCCCTTGCAGACCCCTAACCACTCCGCATGCCCGCATGCCCTTTGATAAAAAACATTTCAAAAATAAGGCAATCAAACTTGCTCTGACACTTTTTTAAAATTTTAAAAAACTGCGCAATGTCAACTGGCTGAGAACTGAAACCAACTCTAAACAAACAATGCGATTCCATCCGCGCAAAATTATTTGTTTAGGTCGGTTTTAATTACTTTTTAATTGTTTCCGTAGAATATTTTGTTACTTATTTTTACTTATTTACATATTTTATCGCATTTTAGCGTTCCTGACAATTTTTCCTGTTTTTACCGTTTTTAATATATTCATGCTAATTTCATATTTTACTAGCACTTGAAAATGGCCTCGGAGAGGTCGAAACGTCGTGACTTTTTATCGTTAAGTTTTATAACAAAATCAATATCTACGAAATTACTCATCTAAATTACATTTAACCACATAATATACATCATCAATTATGCTACCAAAACACGACAACGCAGCGAGAAATAATATTATTTATGTTACCTACCCCTTCAACTTCTGTGAATGAGGATCGCAATGCCTCTCTGCGAACACGAAATGGCTCTTTAATATACGACTGAAAAAGACAAAGTGAACTTAAGTATCACAAGACGTTTACAGTGGAAGCTCTCGTAAGCGGAAACCCTAAGGAGGTGAAAAAGGTGTCTGTAACTGGAGCTGGCCGCTTACCGAAATTTAAAAATACAGATCTATGAAGGCGGTTGTAAAAAAAAAAAGTAGGATGTCCGCTTTCGAGAGTGTCCATCAGGAGAGCTTCCACTGTATTCGAATACAAACTTAGTTTTCCAGTGCATAGCACAGTCTATGTTTGCTCACATCTAGCAGATCTAGCCTGAGGGCGCTTTCCATTTGTCAGAACTGGTTGGCCGGATCATTGCCGGACCAGTCATTTTGGCAATGAAATCGGCTTTTTCTAAGGCCTTTTGCTAAAAACCCATCTCCTTCTTGCACACTATTTAGGATTTGCCTAATCTGGCTGGATAGTTTTGATTAATAGCGAAATTCTCATTACGACGGGAAGGGTCCGGCCGGTCAGTTCTGACAAATGGAAAGCGCCCTGAGTATCAGAAACCCCTCCCCCCTCCCCCATGTAAAATCTCCTCTCCCTTAGCCTCTTAGGAAGGTCTGATACCCAGGCCATTGAAGATCCCAGAAGACGGAGCACCAAAGTCTCTTAATTCTGGACTTGTACCCCAAGAAATGAAAATTGCACGAGTTATTCCATTGTTTAAATCTGGTGATAAATCTTTGTTCACAAATTACAGACCCGTATCAGTGTTACCAGTTTTCTCTAAATTCCTAGAGAGAATCGTCTATAATCGCCTTATTAATTTTTTAAATAAATATGATATTCTTTCCCGGAATCAGTATGGATTCAGAAAAAATTATTCTAATGCACATGCTTTAATCCAATTATATGATAAGATCTCAAATGCACTTGATAATAAAAGGGTAACTTTAGGCCTATTCATTGACCTATCTAAGGCCTTTGATACAGTAAATCACGAAATTTTGCTCGACAAATTAGAACATTATGGAGTACGTGGTGTTGCTTTACAATGGTTTGAAAGTTACCTTTCTTGTCGAAAACAATTTGTGCAATATAATGATTACAACTCTTCATCATTAGATATCAATTGTGGAGTCCCTTAGGGATCTATCTTAGGCCCCCTGTTATTCTTAGAATATATAAATGATCTATGTAATGTGTCAAAGGTCTTAGAAATGATACTATTTGCTGATGACTCAAATATCTTCTATTCGCATACTGATGCTTCCTATCTTATGGAAGTTGTAAATTTAGAACTGAAAAAGATAACGTGTTGGTTTTATACAAATAAGCTTTCTATTAATGTTAAGAAATCTAATTTTATCATATTCAGACCGAGACAAAACAGGCAAACACTTGATCTAGCTTTTAATATTAGTAATTATTCGATTGATCGTGCCAAAGAAGCTACCTTTCTTGGTGTAATATTGGATGAACACTTAACATGGAAATCACATATTCATAATGTTGCTCGGAAAGTGTCTAAAGCCATAGGTATAATTTAAAAATCAAGTTTTTTGCCTTAATAATTCCTCCTTACGGATGCTTTATTTTAGCCTTATCTACCCTTACTTATTCTACTGCGTGAGTGTCTGGGCATCGACCTACCCATCAAAACTCAGAAGATTAATCACGCCTCAAAAACAGGTCGTAAGAATAATATCAAGGAGTGCTTTCGATGCTCACACTGACACCTTATTTAAAAATTTAAAAATTCTGAATTTTGAGGATATCTACAAACTTCAAATAGGAAAATTTATGTATCAATACAAATCTGGCTTACTTCCTTATAGCTTTAATAACATGTTTTTGGTGACACGTCAGGTCCATTCTTATGGCACTAGAAGTTCGGAGCTTTTTTATTTACCTCAATGTAGGACCAATATAAGAAAGTTCTCAATCAGTTTCCAAGGTCCTAAATTTTTTAACTCTCTTAGTTTTGAAATTCAAAATGCAATAAGTACCGCTTCCTTTTGCTGTAAGCTGAAAGCATTCCTCTTATCATAAATAGTAGTATTTTTTTTTCCTTTTTCTGTGTTTTTTTTTTTTTTTTTTTTTTTTGCCACTTTCGCTTTTTTTAGCCTAAAACTATAATTAGTACGACTATCTGATGTATTTAGTAGAAGATTTCCTTTAGCTCTGCCATTAATTTGTAATTATGATATATTTTGTTCTAATTATTTTTACTGAGGGAGAACATTCCTTATAAGCCTGGTGGCTTCTCTTGGGCTTCCTCGCCATGACATCTTAATAATTTTTTTTTCCCTTTACTTTGTACATTTTTATGGCAAACAAACCAATAAACCAAACCAAATTATTTGTTTCAAGCTGGGAGAATAAATCACAGCCATTTTCAACCGACATTTTAGCACACAAAACTTAGCAGTTAGAAAATTTCGATTAACTTTTGCCAGTTGCGGTCGATTTTTATCTTGGTCAGCTACAGTCATAGACAATTCAGTTCGGGACTTTTATGTGAACAAAACAAAAAAATGAACCTGGCTTTAGATTTACAATTCAACAAGAGTGACTGAGAGAGATGAGATGAAATGAGCATGCTCTCTTGTATAAAAAATATCCTTTCGGCTTTTAAGTTGTACTATCAAAGAAGTTAAACTCCGGGAGAAGGTAAATCACGAAGTGCCAAGGCCTTTTTCTTACCTTTCCATTCAGATACAGCAAATCGAACGCGTAAACACAAACTTGAACTTTAATCTCTGACGCATCAGCATCCTAAAGAAACATCGAAAACAAATGAGCTACACTGTCGCTCCAAAACGCCTAAACCTGGCTTTCACCGGATTCCAAATTGAACAAGGACAATACAAGATCTTTATCAACGAACCAATAGCGCAGTGTGCAGTTTCATGAAAGTGTTGATTATATGAGTGGTCGCTAACGAGAGCTTAAAAACCAAGGAAAAGTGGTCGCGGTTGCTTATGAGAGCTTAGTCTAAAATGTCACACGCCTCCACCCCGGGTTAGGAGATGGAGACGTATGACTCTTCAGACTAATGAGAGCTTTTCATTACAAAGTTTGCTATGACAACATTTCTTTTCTTGAGGGTCTCCGAATTGGATTCGACTTCAAGCTACAATTGTAGCTCCATCCACGAGATCATAATACAATCTCTTGTTCTAGCTTATTACAGAGAAGTTAGCCCACTCTACAAGATATACTGTCAAGAAGAAAAATGTAAATTAATCAACATATACTGTGGCGTTACCTTCCGTTTTCTTGTGCTGAGAATCTGAAAAGGTAAAATTTGCTTCTTTTCTCTGTCCCACGCCACAGCTTCAGTATCAATAATACAGGACTTGACACCATCACCTAAAACCTAAATGTAAAAGAAACAAAACGTTAAGGTAACATATAAATATCTGATCTAAAGCGCTTTACATTCTCTACATGTATTAAAAGTAATAAGACTTGCGAAGGTGTTCTGGACTCGTTGTAGCTTACAAATCTGACATTTGGGCAGCCCATGAAGTAAACTGTTTTCACATATGATTACTCTAATATGTGACAGTTTGAAGACTTGTGTTTACCTAAACACGCTAACTTTTTGTAAACATATATCAACGGAATTGAGCTCCAAGGAGAGAACTAGTAACTGTACCAGCTTCTAGTAAATCACCATATTGGTGTGCTTCTACTCGTATACAGGCATTGTAGGAAGTAAGTCTAAGAAAGGATTGGGCCATACATAAGAAGACCGTTTGGCTTAGCATTGCTTGACAAGTTTGACCGCCAGGAGTCTGGCCGCTTCATAGAGGTTCGTCTATATAGTAGACGTATTCACCTTGGGCATTCTCGCAATGATATCAGGATACTTAGACGTGTTGTTTTCTTGGTTTCTGCTGTAAATGTGGATTTCTCCATTTTCTAGAACATGAATCTAAAAAAGAAATAACAGATAATTTGGTCATTCGTTTTGTTCCCCTATCTTGGGCATGGTTTACAGGGTTTTCGAACAATAGTCTCTATTTTCCATGGTTAGTCATGCGTAAATACAATAACGAGAGCAGGAGAAGAAGGAGGAGGATGATGATGATGATGAGTTGGAACCTATGTAGGGTGATGATGATTATAAAGGATGATACTGCAAATCATAGTGATCATTCCGAGGATCCCTGTCATTGAAAATGCTGAAGTACATCACCCAAGAAAATCCGAATTTCAAACCGGATGAGAACAATGCAAAAATCTGCTGTCCCACAGTTGGTATACTTTCTCAGAAAGGTGCTGGAAATCTCTAGTCTAAAGGCCAAAGAACTTGCAACATAAATTGCCACAGGTTCAATGACAATTGTGGAATAAGAAAAGCAACAAATATCAATAACAGTAACAAAACCAAGAACATAGCGTGTTTACCCTTACCTGTGCGCGCTCTCCATCGTACTTAAACTCACAGGTAAAGGCTGCATTTTCAAATCGTTTAAACACTTCTTCTACTCCTTTGGAAGGATGGGCCAACATGGGTTTTAGTGGGATACCTTTAAAAATAAAACAATATAACTCAATTTGCAATGAGAAGACAGCCTAAAGTAACGAGAAGATTATCTGGGCTCTGCGTGTACTGCACTCACAAGGCCAGCATCTATGCGAATGAAAACGTTTACATAAGAAAAGTGTTTAACTCCCATAGGAAATTCTTGGTACACCAACACGGCCACCATGTTACTTGTTTGGAATATCAATATGGCCGGAGTGACGTCATGTGTAAAACGCTATATACCTAAATCTTGACGTTTTTTACCTGGTGTCAGATGACAGTGTTTTGGCAGCGACTCCAATCCATGATCCAGAAGAGATGGAATCAGTCTATCATAGTTAGGCATTTCACTGTAAAGGGAAAGTAACAATCCTTAAGAAGTGAACCGCATCTTTCAAACCTTTACGTTGACCGCACAGTAAGAAAATAAAAAAATCGGATGAAGCTACCATCAACCCTCTCACTTCTTATAACAGCCAAAGAAAAAATTCACAAAAAGAAATTTCTGTAATTGCAAAATCCCAAGAACTAAATATCACTATGAAACAGTTCTGCCAGAGAGGTTTCATTTGAATGGTTGAACACCGTAATAGAATTTAGAAAACAGATTGAAAAGTTAGAATGACAAAATTCAGAATAATCTCGCCATAAAATTATCTAGGACCTAATGGTTCAAAATAGCCACAGCAATCAGGGGCACCCAACGTCAATTTTCGGAAAATATCTGTTCGGAAGACAATTTGAGACCTAGAATTTTCGGAACATTTGTTGTAAAATTTCTTGCTTGCCTGCCTCCCCTAGAATTTTCGAACATCTAAAAAATGATATAATTGCCCATTTTAAACGGATTTTTACCCTAAAAAGATGACCTAGAATTTTCGGGAGCCTTTTATCTGGCTGAAATTTTCGAAAAAGTAAGTTTCGATCCCTATAATTTTCGGATCACCAGACTTTCAGCTAGGAAATCCGACCAGATGAAAAATTTTTAGGGGATAAAAATATGTCTATATCTACCTTTTAAATACTAAAATACGTTTAACAATGCCATGTTTAAGTGCTTTTGAACTATGTTCTCGTTGGGTGCCCCTGAGCAATAAGCAATGGTCCTATTTATGCCCCCTTGATACCGCTCTTTCCTCATTTTCATTAATGGGCATTATTTTTATCTTTGGGCATTTCATGGAAAAGAAGACAAAAAGTGACTGTTTGCATTAGCAATCTAATGCATCTGAAAAACATTTTTTGTAGTAAATTGAGTCAATGAATGTCTAGTATATTATAATATTACGAGCATCAGTCTGGTATACAGTTTTTTTCTAGAAACTGTCTGTAATGATTGGACAGGACTTACCAGTAACAGGTCTTGACTATCATGGCAGCCTTATCTAATTTCTTCTTTAACTCCTCTCCAGAAAAATACTTGGCATTGTCAATTATGGAAGGAGGAAACTCTGGAAAATGGAAACAAAACCCAGGGCTTGCTGTTACCAAGGGAAAGTGATCAAGATCACAGAGAACAGAATTTAATAACCTGATTGCAAAATCCACTAGCCACACAGGCTATCAGACACAACTTCCTTTGCACATTAAGGTGGCTGAACACAGTTGTGGCAGTTTCTGAGTATATGTCTTTTGGCAAATTATGGCAAGAGAAGGGTTGCAGCTCACAAGCTGAAACTTGGCAAGTGGAAAATATATTGATGAAAGATTTTGATTCACAGGTAAAATTTGACATTTTCGTAGTTTCCATGGCAACATGAACGATTAAATACAACCTTAAAATTTCACTTTTGCTCAGTTTACAGAAAATTCACTCATTAGATTTTCCTATAAAATTGCACAAAGCTTACTATAATTAATCATTACCATTTGAAACTTATTTGACCAAATTTTAACAGAGGGGTTTTAAGATAATCAATAATATAATTGTGCTTTAATTATTAAATGTGTCACAAAAATCGTCTGTTCAAATTCCATTTTAAAGTTCTCATTATACCAACACCATAAAAGTAAAAATTCTGCCAAATATCACAAAATTTTAATGAGTAGATTTTGAGAAATCGTCTTCTGTGTACCACTACCTTTTCGCCGCCATGTTTGTTTGTCTAAGTTAAAACAATCGCCGTCACGTGAGTTACCGCTGACCACCTGCAAAACTGTGTTCAGCCACCTTAAGAATCACAAGGATAATCATGATCATGACATTCATGGTGATGGGAGCTACAGAAAATCTCATACCTTTGCTTGGTGGAGTGAGTAAGACAGCATGGCCCAATGCTATGAGAACTGACTGTTCAGCAAGACCAATCCGCAGCTTGCCACCAAGAGATCTTCAAATTGAAAAAAAATAATTAGTTAAGAGGATAATAATTTCAAGTGGGCAGCAGGGCATATGATAGGCATTACAGTCATGGTCAGATTTTTCTGTTTTACTCTCCCTAATAACAAAATTTAAGGTTCAAAGAAATTAGTATAGGTAATCATACACTTTTGAGTTCAATTTGGAATTTACCTTATATTTTTAGGTGTTTGTACTGTGTTTACTAAAAACTGCATTGCTGTCAGCCAATCAGATTCAAGAAGTTTTCTCATGTAAATTGGCTGCGGCCGCACTTGTCAAGTTAACCAGGTTAGTTTTTGAAAAATCCGGTAAAAAATTCTTCACAACATAACCTGGTTAAAAGAGTTTAACCAGCCTGGTTAATTTTTATCAGCAGCTGGACCCAAAATAGACTTTTACAAAGTCATTCAATGTCGCCTGCCTAAGAGTGACAGACAAAATTTGACCCCACATTACTGATAAAGAGGTCAACTTCTTAAAAGTCTTAACTCAATTGTGTAAAGAAAGAAAAGCTGAACTTGGAGCAAAAGAAGTAATTACGAAACTGCTGTGCTTGCATGCATGGTAAAGCCAAAATTTGGACCATTCTCACCCATGAGCGGAGATGATCAGCTGATTGATAAGGTTAACCTGCATTAAACTACCTCGCGAGGCAGTCTTAAAAAACCTAACCTTGTTAAGAAAATCTATTGTTCTTGCTTAATTTGCTTAATCCGGTTAGAACCCAATCAAGACTGTAGAAAACCCGGCTGTACTCGCAGTTCTTTCAAACGAGTTAACTTTAATTAGTTAATTGGTCAGTTAAGTCCCCAGGAGTGGCTGCAGCCACTATTATTGTCTTGGAAGAAACCAATTACCAACTTTTAATGCCACAGTCTCATGACTGTGTAATGCATACCGGTAATTAACTAACCTTTGAGTTGGCAGACATGATTACAGGTCAAGACCCAATGGAAGCACTTCAGCAGCATTTTCAATACTTGCTACATTTCTCAGTATTCTCAAAATAAAATAATATTCAGATGATCTCCTATGGCTTATAACACAGATCTCCATGATCCATCTCCTCAAAAATATCTTGCAGAGCCTCGTAGTTAAAGTTTTTACCTTATCAAATATCTGGCCTCTGCATCACGACAAGCCACAAACATTCCTTTTATCTTTTCCGTCTTTCTTGTCATTGACTACAAAAAAAGGAATAATAAGAAAAAAAAGATCAGGATAAAGCTGAAAAAGATCCTGAGACCTAGTGATGTTAATCTACTTTGATCTTTTCTATCTTTCAAGATAAGCTGTTGAAGCCACAGTGTTACAAAAAAAGCAGTTTCAAACTGTCATCAAAAATCTGTTGACATTAAAATTCACTTAAATGCAGTCCCTATACACAAACTTGTTACTCCTAGTATTGGGGTGTCCAGATGGTTTCACTGTGATTTTGAGCATGTGCAGAAGGTGGCCTTAAAATCATGCACAAGGCCACCCTGTTAAAATTTCAAGGTTTTTTTTGTCTGTTTTGCTAGGGTTTTCTTGGAGTTTATCCTTTTCATTTGCTGGAAATCTACATTCTACATGTGACTGTAACATTCTACAGCACTTGTGAGTCTTTTCAGAACCCCTTAAATATGAAGGACTTATTATTAAAGTTGCATTTTCATCTGGTTCGTTGTATGGTGCTGCTATTTTCCACAAACAAAATGTCATGTGTGTTTTTATAAATCTATAAAGTACATGCCATACTTACACTATGCCCAGTCATCATTGCTATGTCTTTTAGTTTTGTAAATACACCCTCAGCAGTGAGCTTGGGTGGGGCAAACATGGTTCGCTGCTTTCCACGGCATGACTAACATGAAATAAGTTTTATCAGAATTGTGACAATAAGGCTAAGTAAATGAAAAGTGAAGTGAACTAATGTATAACAACAATGAAATACCAGGTGATCGTGTGGTTTCAAGCGAAAACATGATATCTTCACACAAGAAAATAACATTTACCTTCACACCTGAAAAGGTCACAGTTGCTATGGCTTCAAAAATTAATAGCACCTTTTGCAGCAAAAAAGTATTTAAGTGAATTGGTTTGGTATTTCATTGGTGTTTATAATATAATAAATAGAACATTACATGGCCACTTTTGGAGAAATGAAATTTCTTTTTGGGTGTTAAAAAATATTATACACGCAGTCATGTTATATCCTCTATAAAATAGCAAATAAATAAATGACTTTGATGGTGGCATGTAATTAAACTTAAGTGTTTCTGCATGCCAGATCTGAGATCAGATCTAATTTTAAAATGTTGATGTTTTTATGAGAGGGGAACTGGAGTACCAGGACAAAAACCTTCTCAACAGAGGGGGGTTGAGAAGCAACCACAACCTCAACCCAGCTTCACTGCCAAGATTCAAACTCAAGCCACACCCCTGGGGAAGAGTGCTCCCATCAGAAAAAAATGCACTGTACCTCAGCCACTATCCCTAAATCTCCCTTCTCACCAACATCAGACTTAATCTGCTGTAGACTCCTCCCTAGGATGTGATGACAAAAAATTTAATGAGCATGACAACAGTACACTCACTAAACCCTCTCCCTCCAGCACTAGACAGACAAAAATCTATGGTGTGACTGTTTTGACCCAAATCTGTCTTTCATTTGTTTCAGATTATGGCAATTGCACTGAGACAAGGAAATAAAATAATTATTAAACTATAACCTGCTAGTAATCTCTCAGGAGCATGGGTGAAGTGGTAGGAAAGGAGATTTGCAACCCCCCCCCCCCCCTTCACCCCCCATTCCAACTAAGAGTATGCCAGCAGGCAAATCAAAATGCAGAGAAAAATATATATTAACCATTTATTGTGCATAATGGTGTTACATGTTTTTAAATAATTTAATAATTCTTCTTTCTTGGTTTGGACCAAATCTGGAAGTAACTCCATTTTTAAAGGGGTTTCAGGAGAAACTCTTATAAGGTAGAACCCCCCCCCCCCCCCCCCTGAAATGGATATCAAATATTTGTAGAATCATCCATCAGGTGCCCATCTCAGGGAGATATGTCAGCAATGTAGATAGCATGGAAATAAATGAAAGAAATAAGATGTTATTTGTTGAGCAAAAGGGGAATTGTGGTTGGGCGGAATCAAGATGAAAAATTATGATAAAGGAGAGGGGATGTATGGTATGATGAGGGTGCATCATACATGTCATAAACTAATTACTACAACACTATTAAGCAGCCACCCTCTATTATTAAGTGACCACTACTCAAAGTCCTGAAATAATTGAAGAAGAGAATCCTAAAAGAAACCTCATTTAAGCTGCCATCAAGTGCTTGATAAACTTAGTTTGATCTTATTTTTAAAATGTGATAAAGAAAAATACAATCTGTGATAGAAGGCAACAAATGATTGTGGATCACGTGTTGAAATAAAGTGATGTTTCTACTACAGATCATGCTTATTTCTGACCAACCTCTGATCTATTGAGTGGCCAACATCCATTAAGTGGCTTCATGCAATGTACTACACAATACACACTAAACCTGAGTAACAGTCACCTGTTGACTCTGAAACTGCTTTCATTAGCACATTGTCCCCGATACCAAGTTCAATTCCTTTGTAAGCAGGAGCCAGCTAAAATGAAGAGAACAACAACCACTTAACATGAAATGAGTAAGAGATCTGCTTAAAACCATACACAAAAACAAAGAAATACACATAAAAGAGTTAACAACTGACCTTGTTGAGACAGAGATAAACACATGGCAGCAAATCATCTGGTGACAAAACAATGACCGAACGGAAAAAGTTGCTAAGGATGGAGGTAATCTTCAACCTGTAAGTAAAAGAACATCACTTTTTTTAAAAAACGCAGATTTTTCCAGATGCCTTTTTGTAAAGCCAAAAATGTTGATTGATTCATAAGAATTCCAATGTGATTGCAAACTACAATGTTCTACATAAAATTAATATGCACATTCTAACAGAGTATTTTTTGCCAAATTCTTATAAGTTCAGGGTGATTTTATCAGATTTCAAAATTAATATTGTACCATCATTTCAAGCTCTATATTGTATCAGACTTTGAGAATCAATATCTTGATGGCTAGGCTCCCAAGACTCAACCTCCAACTTACCACCCATGTTTAACATGGCAGGTACAAAATGCAGGTCACAGGTCAGAAGTGCAGGTTAGAGTACAAGTCACTGGGCTACAGTGAATAAACAACACTAAAAGTGTCTCCTAGCCCTAATCACAATCTGAAATAGAAATTTTAGCTTAAGAGAAAACTGCCTATCTTCATTACTTATCAATAGAGCAGTGACCTGCAATTGTGACCTGTGACCTGTGTTTTGTACCTGCCAGCCATAACAGCAAAGCCAAAGTCTCCAGTTTGCTCCCTGCCACACCCAACTACCAGTGCTTGACAATTTGTTTATTTTCCAGTAATAGAATAAAATAGATAACTTGTTGTCTAAGGTCCAAAACATGCAGTGACAACTTCAATGGCAGGAGCCAGCTTACCTTGCCGATGTGTCTTCTATTGCCTGGAATGTTTTGGCCACTGCTAGGTAGGGTACCCTGAAAGTTAATCGCAATGGGGATGTTTTTAGCAGAACTCTTCTGCACGTGAAGTGCACACAGCGGAGGTTAAGAAAATTTGGTTTATCCATGCATTCAAGAAATTTTGGTTGAGACGAAATTGTCCCTTGACATTGGGAATCCATAATAAGATCAATTGACAGCTGTAAAAATAGGGTATCTGCTGACCAGTGTTACAAGACTGTATCACAGGCTCAGGTGTACAACTCATTGAGGTAACATTTTTTTTCAGTTCTCCTCTGACCAGTTAAGGTATTCAAGCGATCACAGGCTCAGAAAACTTTACTTAATTAAGACAGGGCTTCTGAGAGGGTGTGTGGGTGAGGGACCACACAATTCAATCAAACCTGCAAAATTCCTAAAAGTCTGCACAATTCTGCAGAACAGTGAGGAATATGCTAAAAATTTTCTGAATACATTTACTAAGATTTTTGGAACTTTTTAGGTGCTTTTCAGGTCATTATCTTTCTGAAAACAACAAACTGGCTAAACAGGTGTCTGTCTTGAAATTCACCCCAGTCTCCTTGCACAAAATGATCATTTGATGCTGAAATTGTCCCTTTGTTGTCATTTAGTGATGAAACGAGAATGGTGACCCCCCTTTTTTTATGTGTTTTTTTCATCGTTATGGCTACACAAAAAATAAATATTAAAGGGACACAGTCAGCTATGTGACTGCGCTGACCTGGACACTACTTTTGTCAGTTTTGAAAAAAGTTTACCTCAACCCGAAATCAAATGAACGCATCGGCTACATCTAGAAATCCGCTTCAATCCTTCCTAGTGTTTCATTTGATCCTCGATCTTTTACAGAAAACCTCTTTTTGAGCAAACTTTAACTCATCCTATGACATTATATTTATTATATTTATCACATTTGGTTAAAAACAGTATCCAAAGGAACATGAACAGAAGAAGGTGAGAAACGCGTAGGCTCCCGGCGGGGGAAATCGCTTTCGTTTACCAAAATAACAAAAGAAATGAATCAATAACATTGGCGAGCAAATAATCGTTATATGTATTCGGAAAATCAATGGAAAAGGTTACATATGTTTGGAAAATCAAACTTTCTCGGCCTTGAACCTTCGACAACGATTCATGCCGACTCTGTGTCATTCCTCACCTCTACTGATGATCGAGTTCAGAAGTATTCGCCGATGTTTGGCTTTTCCTGGACAAATCCATCAATGAATTCTCAATGGTATATAAAAAATGTGTGTTCTGATGTGGCTTAACCCATTCGCCCCTGAACCACCCTTGCGGATCCACGTCCTTTCTAACCCTCGTGACGTCA
Source organism: Porites divaricata (assembly GCA_038088405.1). Lineage (NCBI taxonomy): Eukaryota > Metazoa > Cnidaria > Anthozoa > Scleractinia > Poritidae > Porites > Porites divaricata. The sequence goes on from JBBMOI010000009.1 coordinate 27,274,613, forward strand.
TCAGTTTTAATGGTCAAGGCCAACTTTGTCCGCTAACTTGTGCAGAGTGAAGAGATCTTTCAAACCATACCAGAATGAGCACAACTCAGTCAAGGACACCGGAGAAAACGGCAAAAAACCATGAAAGGTTGACCTGTAAATCTCCATGAAAATCTTGTTCCATTAACCACCTACCTTTCCTTTCACCTAATCCTAAGATCCTAAAAGCTTTCCTAAAAACTCTTCCCATCAAAATGAAGCCTACTAAATGCCCAGCAAGAGGAAAAAAAAATCAGCAAGAAAAGCGAAAAAAGAGGGGAGGAGAGAAAGGGAAAAGTAAAAGTCAAGACTGCTGTGTCACTTTTAAACCCAAAAACTATGTCGAAATTTTGCTTTCTACGCATGCCCGAACTTCGCAAGCTGATATTTTGCATCTGGATCAGAAGGCCGTGAAGTGTACGACCGGTAAACGGGTTTGTGGCAAGTTTTAGCTCTTTATAGCATGACAGTGACCAGAAAACCACTCGACTAGCTTCAAAACGTGTTTTTTGGCAAAATCTCCAGGAGCAAATGGGTTAAGGTCTATAATCACGATTTGGGCTTGTAAATTGTTCAACTCAACAAGGTTTGTTTTGAGTATACGCTTCTCACTTTCTGTTTCACGCTCGTGTCATGCAAATCAGCTAAGAAATGGTATCTAATGCGCATGTACATCAGCTGACTGTGTCCCTTTAAGGTGCAAAAAATCTGGATAGTAGAAGTTATATTTTTAGTCATGACACAAATTTCCCCATTTAGAGCCACAGAGAACAACAAGATAATGTTAAAACTCTCCATTTCTCTACATTTTTTAAAGATCAGGAAATACAAGGTAAAAATAAACCATCGGTTACTGCTAGCTTAGATTCCTAACTTCAACTTTAACAAAGAAACAGCAAGCTTTGTAAATTACCATGTTGTGTTTTAAGCTTGATTCCCACTGAAAGAACTTCACAGTTGACAAACTATTGATATGTGATCATGAAACAATTTACCATTTATTATTACTTCAACAAAAAACACCAGTAATTGCATCTTTTTATACAACTGGCATGAAGTGAGTAGTTATGTATTCCTTAGGAGGCCTATTTCATTTTTGAGAAACATTTTACAATCCCACACAATTCCCACACAATTAATTCACGTTTTTCGCCACACAATATACTTCCAAAATCCCACACAATTTTTTTTTTTTTCCCACACCCTGTCAGAAGTCCTGTTAAGACTTTTCTTAAAAGTTCCCACGAGCGCTTTTCTTTTGGCCCTGACTAAATGTATATATTTTTTAATGTAATTACTGAATGTTGCTGCTCATCTTCTGATAATGTCAGAAGAAAAGTACTGTTTGAAGCTAACATGTGGTGCAGAGTAAACCAGTAAGCATTGTTTTGGGATACAATCATGAAAATTTCCATGATACTCTTCCTCAAGTAAATAAAAATCCAATAATAAATGATTAATTGTATGGTAGCAAGTTAATAAAATTCCAATAATAAATTACCGGCATTAATAATTGTATGAGAGCAAATGATTCTAGCCCCAAAGTCACATCAAAGGTGGAGTGATTTATGATGTTCATGACGCACACACTTTCTGTGAACGTCGTATGTACACTCTTGATGCAAAGTTGTTAACCCTGTAAGTCCCATTAGTGTCCAAGATTAATTTTCTCCTTACAATTATCCATACACTGTAAAGAGATAAGTTATCAGAATCAATAAAATGATCACCCAAGAGAAAGTTCTTTGATCTTTGAACAAATTCTCTAACTAATTCTTTAAGGAAATGTATGGAGATCAGGTTGGAGAATTTGTAAGTGGATACTGGGGCTTAAAGGGTTAATTCATCAAGAAAAAATCAACTTACTTCTCTCCGAATTTCCAACAAGCATTCTTGATGGGGTGATAGTAGTTATTCTCTGGGGAATATTCAGTGGCTTTAACTGGGCCAGCACTCTTCTTATCAGATGCTTTATCTGTAGAGCTTTCAGTCAAAGGACGAAAGAGCACAAAATCAATTCCATAAACTTGTACATACTTCATGACACAATTTCCATAACACAAATTGTAGATTATGCCCTCAAACCTTCAGATTACCCACAGCCACTATGTGCACAACCCCCAGATACTTTCATAAGAAACACAAGCAAAAGTGCATAGCTGCTCAATTCTCCACCAACTAAACATGAAGTTAAATAATATTTATTGCATATACCCAGCAACAAGCTATCTTAGAGAAAGCCCTGCCTATGAATTTGAATTAAGACAAAACATTGCAACAATGCAGATGACTCTTCTTACCTTAATTTCTTTGTCAGTTGACTCTGTTGGTCACTTTTAGTCTTTTCCTCAGTTTTTCCTCCTTTCACATCTGATTTTTTGGACCTCTTAGGAGCTAGAAGAAAAGAATACCCAGTAATATGTTGAACCACTGACAGTTAGGATTCTCCTTGAGTTTCAGAATAAATACAGCTGTAACATCTGTGTTGCTCTATGTTTATAAATATGTTCCTTCCCATCAAACAAAACAAAAACAACAATAACTAAATTTCTCATAAGATTTTTGCATGCTTAAGAATTACTGCTAGACCTATAGTATAATGTATTCTCCATTATGGTGTTAAAAAATTTTCCTCTAAAACACACTTACAAAAAAAATCACTGAATCCTCCAGACATCTTCTTTTTGGTGTTACACGTAGTATCTTGTTCCACACTTTTATCTTTCTCAAAAGCTGGTTCTTCCTCTTTGTTACCACTTGAATGACTTTCTTCAATATCCTTTTCAAGTTTCTTTTCGTCAACTTTTGTTTTCTTGCCATTATTTTCCTGAGTTTTTTTCCCTTTCCTTTTCACATTTTTCTTCTTTTCCTTATCCTGATCTAACTCAGTTTCACTGCTGCTAACTGGTTTATCTTCATCTCCATCTCCAACATCATCAGGGTGATAATCCTCATTGTTTTCATTGGACTTTCCTTGTTCCTGGCCAATGCTATTTTTACTCTTCTTCACTCTCTCACTTTCCTTTGCATTTTTTTGTTCAGAATCTGACATATTCTCTATATTATCCCTATCACTGCTTTCACTTTCCTTTTTGTCAGGAAAGTTTAATGCTGCCTTCTTTCTTTCTTTTTTCTCTTTGCCATTAGATTTTTCAATCACAGTAGAATTAAAACCTTCAACTTTTTTGACTATATGTTCTGACTTTGCTCTTTTAACACCCTGCAAAAACCAGAAAAAGTCCATCACTTTAGTGGAAAATAAAAAACTGAACCTTGGGAACAACATGTATTAGAACTAAAAAATGTATTCATCAGGGCCAGAGAGAAACATGCCATTGCCTATGGCAAAGAACTAATAATATGTACTAGACTAAACAATGGAAGGCAAATTTGACTTTGAAGGTGACTTTCTATCAAACTTGAAAACAAAAATTGGAGTGCAGTTATATGATAGTTGTATAAAAGAGGGTTCAGCAGTTAAATTTAAGAACAACAAGTCTAATACATAGCCACCTTCTGGCAAAAGTAACGTCATATTAATTTTAGGAAGGATACTTTAACAAAAAAGCAGTTGCCTAGCAAGAAAATCTACTCATCTTGAACCATGAGACAGGACTTCTTTCAAACCCTTGGTAAAGGATAAGGAAATCAGCATAAGTACCTTAACTTCATCTGCTGGTTCCTGTTCATTGTTAGCCTTCCTCTTTGCAGGTTTTCTTGCTGCTGATAAAATCAGCATATAGTTCAATTTATATTGCCAGTAATTTATCAGTTTACTAATTTATTACTGGTAATGTATCGTAAACAAGCTGGGTAATCACAGGCTTGTACTTCAATGACTCTTGCATGTGTGCATTTTACAGCAGCTCTGAGGTGTTCCCTGTAACGAAATACCTCATGCTAAAGATGCTGACATTTTAAGTTACAAGTTAAAATACATAAGTTAACACCAGGGATCCATATATTTAGTATCTTTCCAAAGTCATCAGCCAGGCAAGAACATGTAAGTTAAAAAGATCCTTGCCATGGCTAGATTATTTTTTGTTTTTTCGTGCTGTTGTATTTCTTTTCCTGAAAACAGGACCCAACTAGATTACTGTAGCTACCTGTGGCAGGTGCAGATCTAGGATAAAATAATACTGACCGTTTTTCTAAACAAGCGTTGAAGGCATAAGTTTCTAGGAGGGTCAGGGGCAAGCATCCCCATGAATTTTTTTGTTGTTGTTTTTTTGGTTTTAACTCCCTAAGGTCATCTTTCCTGGGTTTCTGAGTCATTCAGTCAGAATATTGGCCAGATTTCAACTTGGAAAGTTTTTTTCATGAAAAATTTATTTGTCTATGAAAACTCTGACCAATTTTCATAAAACGGTGGAAACCGATGTGGATCCGCGCATGTGCACGCATGTTATAATCTTATCTCAAACTTGAAAACAAACAAAAAGGTATGTAACTATTGTACGTATTTTACTTAATACCCATAATCATTGCTTTACACATGTACACATAAGAAAGGTAATATGACAACTGTGGAACAACACAATCACTGTCTCAAGAGTGTCCTTACTTAAGGAAGTGATTATTGTGGGGGGCACTTGCCTTCAGGGAATTTGAGGACTTTTCATGTGTCTTCATCGAATCGAAGGGAAATCCACAAATGCATTTTTCATGAGAACACTTCAGTCAAGTTTGAAAGTTTTTGGACAAACTTTACGAGAGCATAACATTAGTTGCTTCAGCTTTTGTGAAAACTAAAATAAGCACTTGTCTCAACCTCGTATACTCACATATTTAAGTTTTCCAAAAGTAATGAAGGTCATTAATTTGCAGGGCTGTCAATAAGGGCTGGTAGCCGGCCAAAACCGCTGGCTAGTTAGCCATCCTTAGCCAGCTACTTTCATCTCCTTCTACCATAACTGCTAACAACAAATAAGCACATCAAATGAAATCATAAAGCAGCTATTTCCCAGTTTTGAATGACATCGAACGCATATTCTAACAGGTTTAGACCTGTGAAACCTTTGAACCGTACAACGTTTTGGAATGCCTGGGACATTTCGACGGCATTGTTCCCAGTCTTGCATGTATTCTGACAAAACAAAATGGCATCCATGGTGGAAAATACCTCTTGAAAACCTCTGGTAACGCCATTTCCAAGACTCTAATTTCCAGAATGTCCCTAGATGCCTCAGCCCTGAAGAACTTGTGCCTTTGGTGCTAGTTCCAAAGTCACCTACTATTCATTATCAGCCTGCTACTTAAAAACCTTTTGACAGCCCTGAATTTGAAATCTCCATGGTCCTACTGTACATACACATGTACACAAACCTGTCTTTCTTTTTGGTACAAGGGTTGGCTCATTCTGAGGAGATTTAATCTCTAAAAGTTTCCTTTTGTCCTTATCTTTCTCAGCATCATCATTCTTTCCTAAACTGGCATCTCTTTGCCCTTCAACATCTGGTTTCACTTCTTCCACATGTCCACTTTGTTCTAGTGATGTTTTTTCTTCAATTCTTTCATTATTTTCTTCATCACTACTGTCATCAAGTATTCGCCTAGTTTTTTGTTGTCTAGATTTCTTTACAGGTGGTGAATCTAATTCAGAAGAAGGTGGTTTGAACTTCAGAGGAGTTCTGTCTTTAATCTCAACATCTTTGCTTCTAAAGGGGTAAAACAACATACCATGGTTTAATTTTGTTGTTGTTTGATATTCATTTTCTTGATTTGTGATTTTGGTAGCCAATATGAGATAAAGAATAACTTAAACTGAACTGAAATTTTCAAGCCAATAAAACATTTATGTACAATGAGCAAAACAATTCTGTAAAACAACCAACTCTTGAGATACGACTATAAGTAGGAAAAATTTTTCAAAGACTGAAGTTAACAGGGATTTATCAGGTTAAATAAAAAGAAGTGATTGAAAATGGTAGGCAGTTTGTAGCGGAGAATACAATCGACAAAGTCCTCAATGGGGTAACTTCAAAGAACAAAACAATCAACACTCCTCACCCCTCCCCTCCATTCAAAGTTAAGACCATGTTTGTTGCTTCCTACCAACCCCATGGCCAGGGTCCTCTCCTACTAGGCCCCTGTGGCGAGTGAAAGAGAGAGACCCTGGTCTGGTCACGTGTCCTTTGGACAATTGATATCATGAGGGAGGGATCCTTTGATTTCAACATTTCGTCAACAATATTTTTGTCAACTTCAAAGAGAGGCTATTTGGAAGAGTCACGAAGCATTTTGACCGCCATAATATGCGTTATTTTTCAGTAGCCTTCACCTTGCGATCACCAGTAGCAGTTTCTCTAATATCGATCTTAAACCAAAACAGGTTCAGTGCCCAGAGGTATATCGTGCCTGAGATGTAGTGGCTGTGTTGCCCACGGGGTACGGAAAATAAAATTGTTGATTTTTCATATTCTTTCAGCGCTACTCCACGACAAGATAAATGGACAATTGCTACCATCGTAAGTTCGCCATCCCAAGTTCTCTCTCTCTCTTGCCATGGGGGTGAGTAGGAGGACCTGGGAATGAGATTGGTTTCCTCCAGGTGGCTCGAACAGCGGCACAACATTGCATGGATGTTATGGGGGGCGAGGAAAAGCTTTATTTTCCATTTTTTAAGATAGCAAAATGTTTGAGAGACCCTTTAAGGTGAGGTGTCTCGAATAGTTTTGTTGCCAATAAAATTATTTTAGTTTACCACTGGGGTTAAATATTTGGGGAAGGGCACTTTTTACAGTATGGGCACATTTCCAAAAAATACAGTACTTTTAGGGGCCTTCAAACTGGACTGCGATTAGACTAGGTATGATAACGAACTTAGGACATCCTTTCAGAGTTTAAGAGGCTGTCCGCGTAAGAACCGATAAGGCAAATTTCGGTCTTTCACAGATTGCCCTGATTTTTTCAGTGGAAGATACCTATCCTATCCCATGAAGAAATATCACATTTATTTGGACCAACTCAATTTTTCCTCTATTTTAAAGGAAGATTTTCTTGGTCACCTAAAACTAGCCAGTTTGCCATCGGAAGTGGTGCAATTTTGGTGAAACTTTAGGGCTCTGTCAAACCTACCTTACAAGGCCGAATAAGCTGATTATTTTACACACAAAAGTTTTAACTCTGGTTTATAGTTTCAAGGTTTAATGGTTGCATTCTGTGGAAAGTTAGCTGAGATATGATTTTTTTAAAATGACCTTTAATTTGCTCAAAAGGAAAAATAATTTGCATAACTAGAGCTCAACGGTAATTTCGCAAAAGTGGCACCTGACCCAGACTCAAGTCTATGATAAATCAGAAGTACTAAGACCAGTCTACTTCTTAATGCAATAAAATTTGTGGGCACTCTTCTTTGCGTGCTGTACAAAGTTCCGTTAATGTTCCAAAATTCACCATTTTGACAGCAAAGCTGGAATTGTAACGGTCCGCATCTGATCGACTAATTTCCACAAATTATGTCATTAGACCCTTTAAATGTTGGACTTTTGAAAACTTGTGGAGAAAACTTGGTAATCGCTTTTTCTAGAGTTTTTCTCTTGTCGGCAATGAACGTGACTTCATTCTCCGTATGCAAATTAGCCTTAGCTGCGTCGTTTCAACAAATTGACAGAAAATATAACCCTTGTATTTCACATTTTTAAGGGAAAAATATATCTTCTTTCCACGGAAAAACACGAAAGATATACGACTTAGAATCCCCTTAGGTCTGTTTCTTTTACGATGAAGAAGCAGCAAAAGAAGATATGTTTACGCGAATTAAAATAAATGGATTACTGTGGTCCGTCACGCATTCCCCCAGAGGGGCCTTGTATCGATCAGTTCTTATATGTATTATATCTTTTTTGAAGTCATAGCTATTGATAATCATACAATTTAATCACAGTTTATTCCGATTCTCTACTGGGTGGGAAATACCGTGCTGTTGTATTTATTCATTCTACGACCGCTTTAACTGAGTCAGTATCCCCTGGCGCACTAGGATAGGGTCATGACAGCCCATGGTGTAATACATGACAAATAGGTACGAAGTAGTCACTTGGACACGGCCACTCTTATCCATGAGCAGTAGCAGAATATTTTCAATTACAGAATTAACAATTAATATTTTGGAAATAGCTCACAAACAACTTCAGGAATACCAGTGCGACACCACAGGACCACACCTGCAAAGTCCTTTAGGCAACATACACATTTCCTAGATCCCTAGCTAACAATAGGCTACCCTACAAACTTTAGGGTGGTATTAACAGAGCATTTGTTTATCGCCAATTAGCAACATTTCAGTAAAAATTAGGAATTTGGCATGCAGAAAAAGGTATAGTTTTTGTTTACAGTAATCCCAAAAGTTTTTGCCGGCTGTTAATCACACTAAATGAAGGATCCCTGTGTCCACTCCTGAGCAGATGGAGAAAAGCAGGTGCACTCTTGTATCAAAGACGAAACTTTGTCAGTTAGGTCTCCTTTTCTTTCCCTGGATTTGAATGGCATTTCAAAGTGACACTAGATTTTTTTAGCATTTCCACGTTGAACTGACTATGTTGATTTTGACATACACATAGGTTGAAAGCTTCTGACTGAGGGTCTTGTGGTCTCAATTTTTAGCGATTTGTGTAAGAAGCTTTTGCCTTTTGAACTCCTCATCATCTTGCAACAGATCTCTTTGGTCAAGTTCAATTTATATTCAAGCTCATCACATTGGTTATTTCGTCCACTCCCTTATTGTGTACGCTTAGGACTAGGTTTAGGTATTGACTCAATCGGGCCTAGAGTCCAATGTGGGCTGGCAATAGGTGAGCACGGACTTGGCCTGGGGGTGGGGGGAACTCCCTATGATGGGGTATCTTTTCCAGGTTGAGGTATATGAAAGGGTGGGCATTATGTGAAGAATAGAAAAGGGCGAGTGCGCTTATTGCAGCCCGGGAGCCCTAATTTTTTTTCCGCGGGGCCCAGAGCCCCATCGCTTCATTGCTTGGAGCCCTCAAAACGTTTGCTGCGCAGCCCATAGCTACAAAAATTAAAATTCAGACATTCTTGCACACAGATAGTGTCATAACGTGCTTTGTTTGTTGTTTGCTGGGAGTCGGAACGAAGATAGTAAAAAACCAGTAAACTAGACTGAGGCTAACTAACATTCGAGTTCTTTTCATTGTACTGATGCTATTCTGGGCGTGGGTACACAATGGAAACATCCACATAGCGGATCAACGTAGGCTTTTTGGATCCTTCACCTTCTCTTTCTTCCTCTGCAATCGACATGATTTTTTTTTTTTCACTGACGAAAATGCCATGAAGAAAAACTTTTCAAACTTTTGGATCTGTCACATCGTGGTATGAAAGAAATCGTGGTCTTGCCGCGTTTTAACCTTTCAACCCTGACACGTCATTCACTGTGTCAAATATTATATAAACGTATCCATTGATCATGATTGATAAATAATTCTAGATAACTGTGAAACACGAGTAGAGTGGAGAAAAACATAAAATCAGCGTTTAAAAAATAGAAATTGCTGTATTTTCTCAATTCTAGTATTTGCTTTTGGATTAAAGCAAAAAAGCATATCGGAGCTTGGAGCCCTTGATCAATTTCTTGGGAGCCCTGGAGCTCTGTTTATTTTGGTCCGGAGCCCTGGAGCCCCGCTATTTTGAGCCCGGAGCCCTGGAGCCCTAAACCTCTTTAGGACCCTGGTTCTTAAAGAAAAAAGAACTAAGTTTAAGAATTTAAGGAAAAAGTAGAAGGACTTAATTTTTCAGAAATTAATATACACAGGAACCCCCCCCCCCCCTTTAAGTACAAATGCTTGTAAAAGTAGAGGTGGAACAGGGGGGAGAGAGGGTGGATGGTACATTGTTCAAGAGGGTACAAATACAAAAAAAAATGGAATCTGGAGAAATGTTTGTTATCAAAACATGAAAAACCTAGAAATATTGTCCAATAAACCTCTCCGACAAAGGTGTGGACATGGTTGCTGACTGTTCATCGTACTCTTCTCGACCCTTTGGCGTCAAGTTTTTTCAAGTTTCTTGCAACAAGGAGGAGCAAATCGGCTATATAAAGTTGAACTCAACATTCTGGTACTTTAAGTCTCATTAATTTTTGTAAAACCAGAGACATGTTTAAGTTCAAAGAAAATATTTTTATTACAAGAATGAAGTACTTTTTATACAGTCACATGAACGACACCTCGACCACAATCACTCCTAGCCTCGTCGCCAGGACATTCCTCTTACAAAATGGCAGGGGCGGGAAAGCCCTGGGGAAGAGGTTGAATCCTGACTCCGTGTAGACATTTTTTCTTTTTCTTTTTTCCATTAATTTTATAATGCTCTTCAAACAATCATCAGAAAACTATGTTTTACAACACACGGATTAACCTTTATGTATAGTATTTTAAAGGTAAGAATTGATTAGGGCAAGATTCACGGCTGTCACAAAATAGAAATAAATAAATTATCTTTGCAAGCTCAAATAAACGGGAAACGAACATCAGAAAACATCGCAAGATAAAATGTTGAATAGAGAAATTAGAATATCTCTGTACGTTAAGAAATTTTTTTGCATGAAGAAGAAAAAAGAATGATACTTACGTCACTAAAATTCAAACTAAAAAACTATCCATCCTACCGAGATTTTACTTTCACGATGCATTAGAGCAGCTGAAAACTAATTTTCATACAAATTTTCGCTTCAAAAGGGTTCTTGGTTTTGTGATAGAGGACGCTTGAATTTCTAAGCTTTTGTGTGACGCGATATTTATATGACGGCCAAGAGAGCTGTCATGTAGGTTAAAAAAATGACTTATTTCAGGAAATTTTGCTATTTAAACAGTTCATGTATTAGAAAAAGTATTACTTTAATGTTTTCTGAGTTTCTCGAGGAATAAATTCACGCTTTTGTAGCAAAACTCGGTAACAGATGTTTCTGTTGGTTTCCGTCCGCCATGTTGGAGCTCATCCAGGTGAGCACCAGCATGGCGTCTCCATACAAATCTCTATAAATTTGGGTAAAACATTTCTTCGGATATCTCGTATACGAAATATTCCTCTGACCTGAATCTTGGCGAGGGTCTTTGTATATGTGCCTCCTTTTATTTCCCAGATTCTGGACTTTATCTATTGGACGGTTTTGATTTTTATTTTGATCTATTTTGAATGGCGTGACACTGAAAACCAGCAATACCAACTGTAGATCTGTATTTCTAGTTTGATGGATTCACTTCTTTAGCGATTTCGAGATGTATTACGTGTATGGATTTGTCATTAAAGCTATGATAATCTGTTCAAGTCAAATGGGTGTTTTGGACTTCAGACCCACGCTGGCATAGTTACCTTTTTTCCTGAGGGGAGGGGGGTCTGTACACAGGCTATTTAGTGTCTGTGCCTCGGGCAGATTGTCATTTCAGTTCTGAATGCCTACAAAGCTTCAATACTTACTCTCGCTAAAATGAGTCCATTTTCATTGACTTTGCTACACTTAGACAGGTGACAGCTGGCTAAGTGTGACTTAATATCATCCATGCACTCTGCGACCAAGACATTTTCCTCCACACCCCTACTGGGACCAAACTCTGCCTTTACGATCTCGCAGAAAGGACAGCTTGATGAAATAGCTGAATAAGCCATTTTTCACAATTGATCTCTTCGGCGATTTCATTGACGTAATTATATTTGATTTGATTTGATTTGCATCATAATTCAATTAGATTGAACCAAAACAAGATCATCGTGGGAATTCGGATGTCATACCCAAACAAAAACTTATAATCCCTTTTGCGTGTATTCACTGAAAAAAAGAACTATTTTTTCCATTTCATTCTGTTACCGATAAACGCTTTACAGATCTTTGAATGAAACTGAAATTTACAGTTAATTTGCCTTTTACAAAGCATTAAATGGATTTTCTCTTACACTGAAAAAAAAAAACTTTTTAAGATAGAAAAAGTGTGGGGAATTTTTTTTTTTTTTATCATAGTGCCATGTACAAAGATCTACTGTCTTCTGATAAGCAAATATCATCATTTTAAAAAGACTTTCGACGTTGACGCTATTTTTCAAGGCACACAAAAAAGAGTGCCCACAAATTTTATTGTGTTGACAAGAGGACTTACCTTGCAACTTAACTCTTATTTTTTCTTATTATCAACAACTATCATTTAAAAAAAGATGATAATATTATAGAATTGGTCACTACAATTGCAACGCTCTTGTTTTCTAATCGACCAACCCTCTTTAAGAATGCGTGACAGGCCACAGTAATTGAATTATTTTAAGCCACGCAAACATACAGTGTATATCATGATATATCATTCAGCTGCTTCTTCCTCTTTGAAAAAAAAAAACAGACCTTAAGGGGATTCTAAGTCATGGTTTGTGTTTTTCTGTGGAAAGAAGAGTTAATTTTCCCCTTAGAAATGTGAAATATAAAGATTATGTTTCACGTCAATTTGTTGAAACGACGCATCTAAGGCTAATTTGCATACGAAGAATAAAGTCACGTTCATCGCTGACAAGAAAAAAATAAACAAGAAAAAGCGATTACTAAGTTTTCTCCACATGTGTTCAAAAGTGCAACATTTAAAGGGTCTAATGACATTTGGCGATAATTAGAAACGTTAAAACTGTGGAAATTAGTCGATCAGATGCGGACCGTTACAATTCCAGTTTTGCTGTCAAAATGGTGAATTTTGGAACATTAACGGAATTTTGTACAGCACGAGAGAGAGAGTGCCCACAAATTTTATTGCATTAAGAAGTAGACTGGTCTTAGTACTTCTGTTTTATCATAGACTTGAGTCTGGGTCAGGTGCCACTTTTGCGAAATTACCGTTCAGCTCTAGTTATGTAAATTACAGTTCCTGCTGAGCAAATTAAAGGTCATTTTAAAAAAATCATATCTCAGCAAACTTTCCACAGAATGCAACCATTAAACCTTGAAACTATAAACCAGAGTTAAAACTTTTGTGTGTAAAATAATCAGCTTATTCGGCCTTGTAAGGTAGGTTTGGCAGAGCCCTAAAGTTTCACCAAAATTGCACCACTTCCGATGGCAAACTGGCTAGTTTTAGGTGACCTAGAAAATCTTCCTGTAAAACAGAGAAAAAATTGAGTTGGTCCAAATAAATGTGATATTTCTTCATGGGATAGGATAGGTATCTTCCACCGAAAAAATCAGGGCAATCCGTGATAGACCGAAATTTGCCTTATCGGTTCTTACGCGGACAGCCTCTTAATACTGATGATCAACAATGACCTAAAACGGCGATATATTTTTTAAGACAGATGAAATGACGATAAACAAACGAAGATGATTTGGAACTGAAAAACCCATGAACACAGGCACAAATACTACAATAAAACACTACCAGGGACATGGCCTTCTCCTCGAAATGTGAAAGGACAGGTTTTGAAATTAAGACTATGGGCATAAGTACCCTCCTCCTTCTTCCCCCATCTCACTCCCGGCTGAGAGGTCCTGACTTAGACAATCAATAATTATTATTGTGGCACCACCTCCTCAACAAATTAAAGAGATCAACAAAGAGAAGAGAGAGCGATCTGTGGACATCGATGCCTCGAAATCTTAAATTCGCCTTCTCGCACTCCTACTCAAATCAACCTTAAGGTCACTATTCAGTAAGCTTAGCATACCACGGTACCTGCACATCTACCGCCATATTGAAAGGTGTACTTGCATGTACAGATCTACAATAGAATCTCGATGACCTGAACTCGGATAACTCGAATTCCCGCTATCTCGAACTAAATTTCCTTTCCCTTGATCAAAATTTCGGTGAAATTAACTCCGATAACTCGAATTCCCCGCTATAAATTCAAACTGTTTTTCTTTTCCTTTCACGATTCGATCGAGTTACCGGGGTTGTACTGTATTCCATGTGTATCCCCATATAACTGCTCCTACCTCGGAAACTCCTCTTTATCTTCTTCATCACTTTTTGATTTGCACTTCTGTTTTGGTTTGGTACTTGGAGAAAAAAAGGCGCTGCAGAAGAAAAAAAACATTGGAAAAATATATCAACCCGGGCGCATCGAATGACCATGAATGAATCGCCAGTCATTTTCGTGATCGTAAGTACGTAACTTTGAAACGCTTAAAGAACTGTCTGATGATCTGTGGAACAAGAAAATGAACATTTTAACTTACGTTATTCCTCGTTGAGCCATCACAGTCGTTTATCGCTGGAAAATTTTCAATTTATCACAGTCATATCGAACATCTTCCAACAAAACAAGTTCGCGCCACTTCTGTTTTACAAGCGGGAAGTCCTGGGAGCCACCCGCGTAAACTGTTCTCCAGTCTCTCTCGGTTTTTCATCCAAAGGCTCTTATTTTTCTTCAGAATAGAGCGATTTTCGTATGACCTTGAAATGAAAGCGCGCGAACAAAACAGAAATGACGAACGAATGGAAATAGAGCGATTTGATTGGTTTATCGAACGGAAAGACAAACGTGTCTGGCTTTTCATTGGTTAAGCGAACGCTCAGGTCAAAAAACTTCATGCCCGAGAACTTTCTAGAAATCAACTGATACTTCGCTTTGACGTCATACTACAACACGATTGGCCAATCGAACAATGCCTTCTCCATATTAGGGTTTCTTTGGCGGAAAAACAAAGAGGCCATGTTTTGATCTTTTCATCCATTGGCTGATGAAACAAAGAACGAAAACTAACCGAAACCTTTTTTCAAGGTCATACGAAAATCGCTCTATAAATTTGAATGGCACACGTAACATACGAACAGCGAGGTCAGCACTCGTTAACATCCGTCGAAAGGCCCTCTTATCTTCGGTCGGATTTCGTAAACGTATGACGTCACGCTCGCCCCGTGGTTCCTCCTGTGACTCATGTAAGCTTCGCTTCGATCGTCCACTCTGATTTTTCTGATGATTTGATGTTTTTTTCTAGGTCCTGTTTTGCTTTTTCGATCATCCCTCGATTGATTCAACCAAGAAGATGCCATTGCATCTGTTTGGAAAGGATGTTTTAATGTTTCGCCTCGATCAAGCCTCTTGGCGCATCAACAAGGTCCTTTCAGCGGATGTTACTGATTAACATCCCTTGAATGGCCGCGGATTGAATGGCATTCATGAAGAATTACACGAACAAGCAAATAAAACTCAAATGAACCGCTGCCCCATTTAACAACTTTTTCAAATATTGGCGGGAATATAAGATATAGAGAATCATCCATGTGTGTAATGTCTATAATGAATGCTTGCAGCAACAACAACAACAACTTTATCTGTACCCAGCTGTACTCTACATTGATTTGCAAGATATAAAAAAAATTGTTACATATATAGAGAGAGTGCAGGCTGCCCATAATAACCATTGAGGGCTAAAAAGATAGAGCAGCCTCACTTAGGTTATTATTAAATGATTATTTTAAAGGGTCAGGTACCACACACCACACACAGCTACACAAAACATTCACACAAAAAAGAGCAGAAAAAGACAGACAGCTAAAGAAAGCTAACAGTATTAAACAACGGAAAGCCATTCTTGCACTAAGTTGTACGTCTGATAATTTATATTGTTTCATCCGCTGAAGAAGCACAAAGCTAATCGAAGATTTTGAGGCTCGAAATACCGTAAAATTTTCCCTCTACAAGAACCACAAGGCAAGCAAAGGCTTTGGAGGCACAGGTGAGTAGTAGCTATATTATACAGTGGCGGATCCAGACCTTCAGATAAGGGGAGGGGGGAGGGGCACCTGGTCATTCAGCCCTTTGGGCGTGGCCTCAGTTTGGTCTAAAAATAAGAGGGGGGCCTGGGCTTCCCAGCTCCCCCATAGATCCACCCACTGTTATATACAAAGTGGGCCGTTGACCATAGCCCTACTCCAATTTCCCAAAATGTCATTTGCTTAGTTCGTTGGAACTAGCAAATCTCTTTGAGATCTTAACAGTGTCCATAGAATCCGCAATCGACAGTTGGCCGGGTATGCATAAGTAGGCAGTTGTTCACATAAAGGCTAAAACAATCCTTCTTCAACGTACTTCTTGAGTCGTTGGAGGGTAGAAAACGTGCACCCTGGATGCTACAATGACCAATTTTGGGTTGAGAAATGGTGGTAGGGAAGGGGGGTGGAGACAATCCCCCCCTGCTATTTACATTAAAGGCAATTCCCTTTCAAGCAAACAGCTATGACTGTGCATGGCTGAGTTTGTTTGCATCATCAGCATATTTTGCATAGTATTGCCACAATTTGTAATAGCAATGACTAGAATATTTTACAGTGAAACCTCTATTAAGCAGACCCCCAATTAAGTGGACACCCTCTCTTAAGTGGACACTAAGCCGGGTCCCAAGACGGAAATCTGATATTTCCCTTTATAATAAACCCCTATTCAGTGGACACCTCTATTAAGCGCATGCGGACACTAAAATAAGTTGTATTTGGCTACTTTCTATTGTTAAAAACCTCTATTAAGTATTAAGCACACACCGGACTGAATTGACAATAGTAGTATTGGATTACGTCCTTGAAATACGTACTGAAGTCAGTTAATGTTCATTTACAAGCAAATTAAAGTTGGTAATGAAAGGTAATGAACTTGAACTCTGGATAGCTTCTTTAACAACTTGCAACTTTTTCATAGTGCAGAGTAAACGTTTAATGTTGATCATTTACGAACATTGCACAATTTTTAAAACCTCTAATAAGTGGACACCCTCTATTAAGTGGCCACTTGAGAAGGTCCCGAAGGTGCCCGCTTATTAGAGGTTTCACTGTAATTGATAAAAGAATAATGTAATAGTAATGATTATAATTATTATAATTTACAGTTTTGCAGTTAGACAAAGAAATATTTTTAAACTTTCGGTATTCTGAACATCACTCATGTTCTTAAACTACCGGTTTTAAATGGTAGCATTAACATGTATGACATTTAGTTTGCACAGAACTCGAGCAGGGAAAAAAATTCCAATTTCCATCAGGTACTGTATAGAACCTCTAGATCTGTGACAGTCAAACCAGGTCAAGCACCAGGGGGGGGGGGGGGGTAGGGGTAGGGTTATAGTTAGGTTGAAGCTCCTGATTTAGAATGGGGCATCCATTTCAGAGGCATTTTCTAGAACGGGGTATAAAAAATTGGCCCATTTCTACAATGGGGTATCAATTTTAGGGCAATTTTTTTTAGAACGGGGTGCCAATTTGGAGTCCCGGGCGGCACATACCCACCCAAAAAATACCCAAGAGCCCCCCCTCGGTCAAGCCTACCCTCAATAATCCGTTAATGAATTTGTTATTCAAAAGTTGAATCCGTTGCTATTTAGATTGATCCTTGCATTCTTGCATTTGTAATGAGCCGTGAATTCACACGAGAGGCAGTTATCAAATTTCTACCGTCTCTGTTTTCCTGAATCTGATGTAAATGTCTTCTAAGAAACACAACCCATTCAAAGATTTTCAATCTGACCAAATATGGAGAAGTTCTCGTAAAAGATTCACTGCTCATTACGCATGCAGAAATGCCGCATTGAATTGGACACCAGTTACGGGAACGACTAACGGATTCATTTTTCAAATAATCAATTAATTAATAGAATCTTTGGGGGGTATGCTTGACCTGCTATGACTGTAACCAACACCTCCTATAAGCGTGCATGCCCCTCTTACTAACAGACACTAATCTGGGTTCACAGCAATTAATTTCTATGTTAAAAATCTGCATTAATCCAAACTACTGGTATTGTAAGTAAAGAGTCTTTTCTTGGTAACAAACATCCACATAGAGAATAGTTGCCCACATGATAGATCATAGCTATAGCAAATACTCCTCTCTCTATGGCAGTGGCAGATCTAGGGGAGGTGCCTGGGGGGCCTGGGCCCCCCTTATTTTAAGACTAAACTTGTCTAAAAATCTCAGGGGTCTGGATGACCCCCCCCCCCCCCCCCCTTCCTTACCTGAAGGTCTGGATCCGCCACTGTATGGCCGGGCAGTTTGGTTGAACAGATGCCTTTGACAAACAGTATAATTCCGGAGTAATTTGGTCAACACTTTGATACTGAATAAGAAAACAAATTTACATATAGAGGGAGAAAGGAGGATCCAGAGCACACCAAAAATCGATCCACCAGTCAAATTACATGGTCAATAATGCACAAGAAAACTGAAGGGAAGTTTAATGATGATCAAACAAGGAAAAACAATCTTACTGTTGAATAAGTACTTTTCCATGTTTGTTTTTGCTTCATGAAATTAAATAGCATCTGCTCTACTTGATCGAATGACAGAGCATTTTCTTTTTTTCTACAATGACATGTCTTTACTGTGAAAGAAGTTGAAGGAACAATTACAGCAGAAGAGGCTTTAAGGTACACTTATAAACTAATATTCAAGCAAGACCCCAAAGAAAAGAGGGAGTGAGATTATTTACAGAGAGGGAAGGGCTAATGCCGATGGGAAGATACCATTTCCAAATTCTTTGGACCCTCCCCTTTCAGTTTTTACAGGACATATTTTTGACGAAACAACAAGAAGCCAAGTCAAAACTCTGAGGGATTACTTAAGTTGAATTAAAAATATTAATTCCACCATTCATTCATTGATGTACTGTTAAAGAAACATATTTTAAAAAATCTTGAACAAACCCATTGACCTGATAGGCAACCTTTCCCAAGAAATAGTTTGCAAATATCATGTAGATGAAGACTTCATGGTATCAATGGCTTCAAACCAAAATGCACAGTTTAAGCACATTTTCATTTGCAACCTTAATTACAAAGCATAAAATAAGTAAGCCTAAATAAATAAATAAATCTGACAAAATTTATGCAAACATGGATTCAGTGAGTGTCTACAGGTCCTATGTTAAGTGTGTCCTTGATACCAAGACTTTGATCCTCCCCACCCAGGACAATGGGTGACTGTCTGTGCCTCCCACTGAGCACTGCAATTATCAACAACAACAACAACAACAACAAAACTTTATTAATAAACAAATAAACTTAAAGAAGTATTGGCCGCAGCTAGCAAGGCTATTCGAAGCAGCACAATGCGTGCAAAATATAAAAATAGAGACAAAGGCTATTAATCTCAGCAGAGGCCCGATTCAGCTCAGTACGGCTAGGGCAAATTAAGAACAAGGTACTTGCCAGTCAAAGCCTCTAGTGAACACTGCTGCTTACTGAAGGGGTTGTGTCAAAACGGTCCCCCCCCTACCCCACTAATTTTGGCCCCAGGTCTGATCCACCCACCCACTGTTAGGGCAGTCTCTTGGCTATCCAGCTAAACTGACCAAGACAGCAAGCCCCCTACCATTTTGGACGCTGGACTGGCCTGGTGCTGGGCTTTGCCCGGCGCCAGGCAAAAACCTAGTGACCAGTCATTTTAACGAAATCAGACAGAAATATTATTAAATAATATTATTATTACAACCTCATATTTTGCACATTCTCTTGACCTTATAATTATGGTGAAATGACATGACAGCGGAATAATAAATAATATTATTATTCCAATATTATGTCATTTTACCAAATAAGGTCAAGAGAACGCGCAAAATACGAGGCCGTAATACACTGTAGTGTCCTGGTTTAACCGGTTTACAACAGGGCGAATACCAGCAGATGCAAAAGGAGCAACTATGGCTGACAGAATCAGGTGTTTTGGATACTCTTACTAGAAAATAGAAGCCAACATAACATTTTTCTTTTACATTGAAATAATTAACCTCTCATTCGATGGTTTGGCATATAATGCGTGCGAACATTTTGCTCATTGTTAACGTCATTCTCACAGACGAAATCAGGATGTTTCTGAATACTTTTACCAAAAAATAGAAGCCAATTGTAAAAAAAACAATTTTTTTAAAGTGGAATAATAAACCTCTTATTCGATGGTTTAGCATATAATACGAGCGGACATTTTGCTCATTGCTCGTATTTTTCCTCGCCCTAGCCTGCAGAGCAGGCGTTTTTTAACCCTAACCTCGGAGGTACATTGATCGTGGCCGCCATCTTGAAAAGCAACGGAAAAGACTAAGGGGGAGGGGCGGTGGAAGGGGGGAGGGGCGGGGAGGCGAGAGGAGAAAAGTATTTTTTCCTTCCCTCCCCCTCCCCCTCTCCTATTTCAAACCCATCAACCTCTCCCTTGAAATAAGTTTTTGACTCGTCCCAACTCTCTGGTAGTATTATCGTCCAAGATGGCGGCACAACGTTATTCCTGAAACAATTCATGGATCGCGCTCCAAAATACGCCTGCTTTGCAGGCTATCCTCGCCCCTGCGGGGCTCGGAAAAATACTACGCAACTCGCAAAATATCCGCACGTATTATATGCTAAACCATCGAATAAGGTGTATATATTGATCCTTCTCCTCAAGTGTGAAATATAAGTATGGCGATTTTTACACTGTACATGTATTCAATAAGGAAAGTGATAATGTATAATTGTCACCTACATAGCCTGGTTATCTGGGGCCATTCAAAGGATGTTATTCAGTAACATCCACTGAAAGGTCCTTTTCCCCGCGGAGTAAGAAGAGGCTTGAAACATCAAAACATCCTTTAAACGGAGGCAGTGGCATCTTCTTGTTTGAATTGATAGGAATCAATCGAGGAATGATCGAAAAAGTGGGACAAAATCTCTCACCAAAATATCACCTTATTTACTTCAAGGCGAGCGTGACGTCATACGTTTACGAAATCCGACCGAAGATAAGAGGGCCCTTCGACGGATGTTAACGAGTGCTGACCGAACAGCGAGCGGAAAAGTCACAAGTGGTGCGGCGGCGAACACCGGCTCCAAATCCAAATCCTACGTTTTGCGGCATATTCGTTTGCGGTCCAAAGTTCGCATCTCCATATTGAGGGGGTAGCCCTTGGGAGCCCATTTCGTTCATCGAGAGCCATATTAAGAAAAGAAAGGACTGCTCCTAGCTTAAAAGAGAGGGAAAAGAAGGAGAGGAGCTTTGCTAGGAATTTTCTAATGGTCCCAACAGTTTTCCAAATCGGCTCTACCCAATCACCCTAATCGTTTTCCTCGCAGGTTATTTCAGGAACAGTCACAGCCTTCTGGTGTCACAAAATCAAAGAATACTTTGCATTTTGTTAAAAAAAATTGTCTAAAAGCAATTCATACGCAACGGCTGTGGAGCAGACCGAAGGTGTACTGGCCTAGAGATAGCTACATATACGCCATTCGAAGAAAAGAAGGTCTGTGATACAGTCTGGGCCCTTCAACCTTCCGTGGTCCCAGTACCTGTCATGCCACAGTCCCTACTGTACCACGTAGCAAGCTAACATGATGCTATAAATATGTCGTCCGACCTTTCGCCATACGCTTTATAAACTGTTCTTGTAGTTGCTTTTTGAACCAGGGTAACAGGCTCCTGAAGAAATTAAACGTTGGAATTGTCCTTTATTAAGATCTGTCACTAATATTTTGCTATTCATATGGCCCTAGCACCCCTAAATTTTGAATCCTTCGTGCCCAACCCAATTCCCTTTTATATATACACGATTCATGAAATTGGGGGTGCAATGCAAACATTTTAGGATTTTAGGCATGTGTACCAAATTTTAGGGTCACATGTCCCTCGCCAGGAACCCTTGTCGACTGAACCAGATTCTCCCACGAGGGGAAATTTTTGTCCACACGGAAATTAAGCCAGAAAAACTCTGGGACTAGGTCAGTTACTCTGTGACGCTAGAGTGTGAGATTTTAAAACGTGAAGCATTATCTCCGTTCTTACTTTTAATTATTTACTGCCAGAATCAGATATTTTATAGCTGATTAGATCCTCTATATTAGGATCCTGGGGCCCGTTTCTCAAAAGCCCCGATAAGGCCCGTTAAACTGTTGTTGTTTACATGGAAGATGGAGGTTTCAATAGTTTTGCAACTAACATGATAAAACTATCAGTTAGTGAAACAAAATGGAGTAGTTTGCTAGCCATGACCGGTGCTTTTATTCTTTATATTTCGATTTGAATATTTGATTTCGGGCCCAAAAAGTTACCGGGACTTTCGAGAAACGGACCCCTGCCCCTCTATTATACATAACGTTGTTCCCTGCCTCCAAAACTGAATTCCTTTAAGAGATCTGGCGGAATTAGCCGGATAAAGTCGAAACGTACAGCTACTGCTGACCTGCAACCTTTCAAAAAAGCAAAACAAACAAACAATCGAACAAGAAACAAAGAAAGCCAGTTCCTCATGATTACCAGCAATCGCTACCGTGACACGCGTGTGATAATTAAGAAGCCAGTCTACGTATGTCACTGAAGACCCTGCTCTCGCAATGATTATTACCTTTAGCTTTTTCCAAGAACTATAAAAGATTGGAATCTTTACTCCCCTCTACGATTAGAGCAGAAACTTATTTTAATTTTTGTAATTTCTTTAGCTAAAATTCTTAAGTTTATCTTGTTTTACTTTTTTTCTTTTTTATTAATCTCTTTTTGATGCGAAAGCGTTAATTACAGAATATATATCAGCAGAAGAAGAAAACAAAAAACGGCAAGGAGGTTTTGAATGGCAGTGCGGCGTTCCACACCACTGCATGCAGCTACAACCAACTCAACTAGACAAAACACATCTGTATGGAAAAAGTTCTAATATTTTTGTTAAACTTGCAGTGGGGGTCGTTTTCAAAATTAAATAGCTCAGTTTTCGGCAAAATAATCCCACCTGTGTAAATAACAATGCAAAAATAAAAAACGCGCGCGCCCAACTTAGTAAAGTTTAGAAATGCAGTCTATATGTAAACAGTAACAATTTCATGAAAATTTCGATCAAACTGTCGTAACACATTTGAAGTGAGCAATTTTTCCTTTAAGTTTCTATTTTCAGATCAAACTAACTGGCGGGAGAAGAAGAGGAATAATGGGTTGTTCACGGGGGCCGCTCCTGCCGGTTGTTCTGATGGTTCAATTTTTTAAGCAAGGACCAGCTTACAAAAAAGAAGGACCGGATCCTAATAAAGGATCTAATCAGCAATAAGTGAAAATATAAGACAAAAAAGCAAGGCTGATTTTACAGTCGGGAATATATTATCTTTTAACCAATATTTCGGAAGGTACGGCCTTCCTTCTTCAGGGTCTTACATATACTGAGACGATGATGGTTGTTCGCTCCATTAAGTGATTCCTTCTCGAGAACATTTCGTGTCGTTATTTATTCCGGCCCCCTTAAAGAGAGAATTCAGTTCCAATATTCCAACACGAAAATTTCGTTATTCCATTTCCACTCCAAAATAGGTCATAATTCCATTATTCCAACTTGACCATTTCGGTGTAGTGACTACGCCGCTTCAGCCCATGATAACTTAGTTAGTGCACCCAAGTATTTCCGAATTAGTCTGATCACCAGGCTCTTTCTCATCATGTCAAGGATCAGGATGGTGTGGGAGGGGAGGGTTAGGTAGTTTTTATGCGGAAATGACCGAAACATTAACGTTTTGCTCAACATTGGGCCAGGGACGGGGGAAGAAGAAAAAAAAAGTGGTAGCCAACACTTTTTGATCGTGATTGTAGCTATGCCACATTAGGTATCCATTAAATGCAATTGTTTATGTCCACTTGTTTCAGTTATCCAAGTTACAGAAGTTACTGCCGTGATGATTTGAGTTCATAGTATATTCGTACCAGTTTTAGGCCGGTGGACTAAATGAAGCTGCTATACTCAACCTTCTATTCTCAGTCACCTTCAATAGCCGGCAGCAGTTTCCCTTTAGTCTTTAATAGGTTTATCAGCATTTTTTAAATAGGTCTTATAATATCTGATCTTTACGCTAAAGGCTCTAACACAGTAAATAAAAATATTCTCGGTTTATGGTTTAAAATTCAGTCAAAACAATCGGTTAAAACACTCAAGTGCTCAAACACATACCTGATACACGTTAAGGTTTTATTTTATTTCTTTCTTACTGAAACACTGGCAGATTTTCATTTTGGGACACGATATCATTGACAGATAAATTTGTTGATCGTGAAGAGACTTAATCTCTGAATAGTTTTCATCGCTCTTGGTGGAATTGATTCAGTTATTCTCTCTGGACCTGCTCGTGATAGCAGTTTCTGGGAAAACACAATAAAAAGAAAACTAAAATTTGTTGCGCTTCAGCGTGATGTAGCATAACACAGTAAGACCAATCATCACCAAGCACCAAAGAGGAGCCTACAAATTACGCTAATGTGGCAAATTTCAGCAATGCACTTTCTACTATATAACATCTAATGACGTCTAAAATGGTTTGAAACACGTTTTGGGGGTTTTTTGCTTTTATATGCCCAGCGTTGCTATTTTCCGCTTTGGCGCAATCGGGACGGACAGGACCCCCGTATTTTGTTCTATTTTTGGGCCCTTCGCTGGGGGTCTTATATATAAAGGGGTGTGGCGAGGCGAGGTTCTCAGCCATATAAGAAAGTGAGGCGGGCGGGCACCTCGATCTTCGAGCTTCAGAACTTCCGTTTGTTTCTTCTACAAGAGTTCGTCTAGTGAGAAAGTTCTCCAGCATAAATCGTCTTCATTATCATCAGGGTTCGCCGTCTTTTTGCAAGAGGATTGCGTTGAATCGGAAAGGAGCTCTTCGCCGCAATGCAAGCTATCAAATGCGTGGTTGTAGGAGACGGGTAATATAAACGCGTTCCGATTTGATTACTAGCCAAATCATCTGAAAAATTCTTCTCTTGATATTTCTCTCAAGTATTCTACTTTATGCTCTTATTTAGCCTTTGTGAACTTCAGACACTTTTATCTCCGAAGCTATGATGTTTGGACGCCCTCTAATGGCGCTATATCGGTGTCCAATGCTATTATAATTTCGCTAGCTACCGGCGTTGCCTTGCGCTCGTCCACGCATGGATCAAAAAAACGTGTCCATACGTATTTGTGATGCTTATTTTAGTTGGTTTCAACTTCTAGAAGCATTTGAGCCCGTTGGAGATGTTATTATTGATTAGCATATACTTTTTCTTCTTTTAGTGCCGTTGGCAAGACTTGCTTGTTAATCAGCTACACTACAAATGCCTTTCCGGGGGAGTATATTCCAACGGTGTAAGTACAGCGTTGCTTGTTCATTTAGCAGTTATTTCATTATGGTATTTTATTTTCACAGATCAGTTATTAGTTGTTGGACGTACTGTTCAATTGTTTGTTTGTAATTTCGTTGTCAACCACTGAAGCCGTAACGAAAATTGTCTTACTCTTCTCCCTTCATCAGATTCGATAACTATTCAGCAAATGTTATGGTCGATGGAAAGCCCATAAATCTTGGATTGTGGGATACAGCGGGTATGTCTTGACCTTTCTGTCGTTATTCTTATTCTTAATTTGTGCAGTAAGATTGATTCTAAAAGAACCTTTCAAGGTTTTTGCCGGTATTTAACAAATTATCAATCACACAATTGCCATAATAATCTAACATAATACACGTCACATTTCGATACATTTGCTGCTAACTGGATGCGAGGTCTGCATTATTACAGGTTTTGTAAAGTAGTGTGATGTGTGAATAAATAATTTGTTACGTCGGGCAAATCAATCATGCACCGGCATTTTAGAGCAAATTGACAACTTAAACAATATAAAAGACCATTACTATCGCTTTCTGTTAGGAATGTAATTTATTGTATTTTTGCACTGTGGTCAAGAAATAATGGAGTTACTTTCAAGTTTTAATCTTGTTAGCTTGTACATTGTGTCTGGTGCATGTTGCTTTAATATGGGAACTTGATGTAATAAAATAGTATTCTGTCTAGTGGATTACTAGATAGTTCATCCCATTCTTTATGAAGAGAAGACAGAACAATTTTTGACAGCGTGAAATTTCGACAGTGACATTTTAGTACTGACTGAATTTGTTGTGTCTTACAGGTCAAGAAGACTATGACCGGTTACGTCCTCTGTCATATCCTCAGACAGTAAGTGTTCACACCAAGAAAAATGGAAACATTGTAAAAGTTACTGTGCCACCAAATAGGAGACCTTTGTCATTCCTAGGCATTTTCTGATATAACAGTCTTAGTTTACCATTTGTGGTCACAAGTTGGTAAATGCAAACTTTAACCTGTGAAGACAGCTGAAATTTGGCAACACTACCACTGGTTTCCCTGCCAAATGACATCTGAGAAACGAGTGCAGAAATTCCATACTGATGATGGGCAGTGCTTCTGATTGGTTGTGCTGCGTGGGACATTTGATTCAATCAATCAGAAGCACTACCCAAATCTGGGTAGTGATGCGTCATTGGTATGGAATTTCTGCAATTGTTTCTCAGATGTCATTTGGCAGGGAAACCAGTGGTTGCGTCGCCTAATGTCGACTGTTTTCTCAGGCTATGTAAACTTCAGCATCAAAACCACTTGAAAATAGGTTTCCATCAATCAAATGCTACAGACACCAGCTACTGGTGTTGGTTTTTTTATTAGTTTTTTATTGTGCACAAGAGGAACATGTGAAGTAGGCTCAACTACCAGCTGCTGTTCGGGAAATGAGCCCACAATCCTTCCTGGAAGAGACAGCTGAACACATTGGTTTGCTATTGTCAATTTCCACCAATCAGATCATTGCCTGCTGAAATCAAACAGGCAGCATAAATTTATTTTCCTGGAGCAGATTTCAAATGGGGGATGCAAAGGTTTTGTTTGATATGAGGTGTGATTGTTTTATAGAGTGTTTTAAGCTTAAAAAATTTAAATGAACAACATGTTATGCATGACTTATAAAATCTGAAATACCATGTGGCTTTGACAATGCCCTACCCTCTGTCTGACCTGTTTTAGCAAATGCCTGGCCCTTGGTAAGGAAAAGGTAGAAAATGCCTGACAGATTTGACAGAGCCATGTAATTTCACTCCCAACTTCGCTGATGCAACATATTTAATACCTTCATTAAATCAGTGTGTGTTTCTGCTAATTTTTTGGGAGAATACCAAAGTGACAAAGAGGGAAAACACACGTGTTTGGTGTTTAATGATATTTCTCACTTCTGGTTTCTCGTTAAGATGCATTAATAAAATTTTGAATCACATCACAGACATGATCGTCCACTCATGCATTCATCCATCTCTTCTCGGTGAAGGCCGAAAGAAAGCCGGAAATTGAGCCTACACTTGAGGGGGAGAGGAGATGCCTGCAACAAAAGCCTTACTGTTCCATTTTCTACTTTCTCTGACAGTGCCTAGAATTCCATTGGCTAAGAGCACCTCTAGGGTGTTAGTCTAGTTACCTTGATGCATTATTTGTGCTTCAATGGCAATTTGAGTTTTGTAAACAAAACAAATATACGGCATATTTTCATAAAGGGATGACAATGGCATGCTTAATAAAACTTGCAAGAACTTTTGAAAGATATTTAACATGGTTTAAGGGTCATCTGTAATGTCGATGGACAAAAGATTTATGAATTCATTAAAGTCACCATCACACAAATATGGGAGTGTCTTTAGTTTACGAAGCTGGTGGCCTTGACAGGACAGAAGTAAATGTGTTTCTCCTGTTTGCCAATCGCCACTTATTTAAAATTGTATTGTTTGCTTTATGAACTATAAACCAAATACATTTGTTTTTTCCCATTGGGTCTGATGTTGGTTTCATGTCGTTAAGACAGTCAATCATGATGTTGATGCAGTGTAAAGTGGGAGAATCAATAGGAAACCAGGGTCTCCTCTGCCGGCGCCTCCTCTCTCCCTACTCCCCTGGTGCACACGTGTGTCCCTGCAACGCAGGCTAGTTTTAACTGCTTCCTTGAGGGAATTATATTTCCTAAAGAAATTTGTGGTAAACTAATATGATCACTTTGTTCTCTTTCAGGATGTTTTCCTAATATGCTTCTCCTTAATAAGTCCAGCTTCATATGAAAATGTTCGAGCAAAGGTAAAGATGTTTCCTTCATATCATCTTTTGTAGATATCAGGTTGTTACACCTCTCTCTTAATTAAAAGATGCTTTTGACTAACGATCAGTTTCATTCAGTGGGTGGCCAGGCACAGATCTAGGATAAATACTGACCGATTTCAGGCAGGATAGTGGCCATTGCCTTCTTAGATGAAGCCTTGCAAATCAACAGATTATTTCATCAAGGTTAAATTTCCATGTTGTAGAGGATGTGGAGTAAGGCAAGTCCTGTCAATCTCATCTGTGACATTGTGTCCCGAAAGTGTGTTTTCAGTAGCTTCAAAGCCAGCACATCTCAACTTGGAGTCTTTTTGTTAAAAATATGATTATTTATTCTGAAAAAATCTCACTGATTTCCATGAAACGGTGGAAACCGATTTGGATCTGCGCCTGGTAGCTGCACAATCATTACGCAAACAAACTAGATACTGAGAAATGTTCTAAAGACAATACTAACACCATACCAACGAATGGACATGGAAAAATGTTGAAGAGATGAACATTAAAGGCAAGACTAAGATCATACAAACAAAGTGGCATACAGAGAAACCTAAAGCCTTTGTACAGCCACCCCCTCCCCTCAGAAAAATTGGAGAAGAGGCATGTGATTTTTCCCAGGAATGTGTGGAAAATGATTTGATTGGCTGTTACTCATAGATCACTATATCATGTAAAAGAAGGATTTTGATTGGCTTTAGGGCTTGTCATCAAAAGATAGCAGGCAATCAGAAAATTATCACATTCATGGACAACTACACGTATGTAGCTATTCAGCTCGAGGGATTTCAGTGAAAAGAAAAGAAACTAAAATCTTTTTTGAGCCGTTCTAAAAAGTTTTAGGCTTCAAAGAGGTCAAAGAAAAACTGGTGCTAAACGGCATCTGAGATCAAATCCTGTCACAACAACACACCTACAGAAACATAAAACTGCAGGAAATACATGTAACAACTCAATATTCTTGGCACATACCAGCTTCATGACCTCTGAATGCAGGAATCAAAGGCAAAAATAAGATTTGTTCAGGATAAGTTTATGATACCCCATGCACTGGGATGCACCTTCTCCTATTTTTTCTCAGGGGAGGGGGTGGCTGTACACAGGCTAAGAAACCTAAAGAAAACGAGGCTAATGTCATGCAAACGGACTAGCATACAGAGACAAAATAATTTTAGCCTGTTGTTCTTAAAACAGTTTTTTTGGTTTCTTGTTTAGTGGTACCCTGAAGTCAGTCACCACTGTCCAAGTACGCCAATCATCTTAGTTGGAACCAAGCTTGATTTACGTGATGACAAGGAAACAATCGATAAACTAAAAGACAAGAAGCTTTCACCTATGACCTATCCACAAGGCCTGAATATGGCCAAAGAAATTGGTGCCGTTAAATATCTCGAATGTTCAGCTCTTACGCAGAAGGGACTGAAAACAGTTTTTGATGAAGCAATCCGAGCAGTTCTATGCCCTCAGCCAAAAGCCAAGAAGAAGAAATCTCTCTGTCTGTTGCTATAAATTTAATGTTGTAAAGGGAATGAGACTTTAGTATAATTACGTCGATGACTATCGAAAATAGAGCGCTGTGATTGGCTAGGAGCTTCACACTATCTGGCTATAATCACTGCGCGGTGATTATAGCGTTGAAGGCTAGCAGTTTTCAAAATGGCAGACAGATTTTTTGATGTTTCAGGGTCGGAAATTGATCAATAATTTTATTTTCTCGAATAATCATCAATGTAATTATACTAAAACAATTAGTCGCCTCAGGCGACGTGAATATTGGCGAATAGTCACCTCGACTTCATCTCGGTGACTATTTGCCGATATTCACGTCGCCTTCAGCAACTAATTGTTAAGTAACACACTCTTTGCGGATTTATTCTGGTTTGATCTGTCAATTCCTTTAGTAATTTGTGTGGGGCAATATTAGACTGGTCTCCTATTGGTAAGTATAGAAAAAAAACATTAGACAGTGCTCATTTGGGTCATTTGCACATTACTTTGCTGTAGGTTGGTGTGCATGTGCGTACACACCGACATCCTGCTACTAGTATGGTGTTGGAATTTTTTTAAAGCCTATATCCACTGGTATTTTTTCTATGAATGTTGCTGTGAATTCCACTGCAATGTCATCACAATTTTGTTGCAATCGAAAAAATTTGCATGCTGCAGTTACCATGCAGGACATCTGAGACAAGCACTTATTGTCCAAGAGACCCAAGATAGCTTCATTACTACCTTCAAGAAGAAATTTAAAGAAAAAGTGCATCAAATTTCATAGAGTTTTGAGGTCTACAGCAGTGATTTTGTAGCCCTGGACAAATCGCTGAGAAGTTGTCATCAGTTTACACAAGTAACGTGATGTATGCACCACAAATTGCAGAAAAGTTGCAGCAAAAACCACACTAAAACTCAGTTTGTTTCGGTTTTTTAAGATAGTCAGCAAGAGGATGTTGTTTTATGAGAGTAAATTTAGCCGAGCTGAACAATGTAAAAAATAGTTTACCTCATTGTTTACAAATTAAATCAATATTTTTTCTTTATTTTAAGTTTAAAGGCAGGCCAGTCTTTGTCTCTCATAATAGAGGAAAACTTCTCTAATACAAACACCATAGGGACAGAAACACCAAGTGTCAACATGACAGAGGTGTTATTACCAGTGTAAGAACTGTTGGAGGCTTGGTGTCTCTGGGACCAAGAGATCTGTCTTGTACTAAAGAGGTTTCCATAATGAGAGGCTGGACTGTATTTTACCTGATTGTTCATCGCAAAGTAATTTCTTTTGTCAAGTTTTCTGTACCCATGTACGCCAACCTTTTTTGATTCCTTCTTGTTTTCACCTTGTTTCATGGTAAACCAGAATTCTGCTATCCCAAGACCTCTTGGAGGTATGGACTAATAATACCTTAAATATTTTATGAATCAGAGATGGTTTGTAGGTTGTGGTTACCTAAAGTGTAGTGATGGGGGATGCGAGTACAGCCAACTTACCATAAGCAACATAGTAATTCTCAAGATTCCCCAAAATGAAATTCTAAAAAAAAGTTAAATTTAATTCTGTACAATACAGGAAAAAGTAACTAAAAAACATACACACAAACAAGTAGTATGACTTGAAAGTGTTTGGATTGTCACAAGGTTTGAGCTTTCATTCTTCTCAGTTTTTGAATGGAATATTTTTTTCTGTTCTTGGTGCTCACGTCCTTAATTGACTTTGCAGTCTTAAAAAGAAAAGCAAACGTTGAATATTCTGTTGACTGTTGCATCTTCCTGTCTGTCGGATATGAAAATGCCTTCATGCCTTTCTGGAGAATAGGGAGATGCAACAATGTGAAGGAAATGTGGGATAGCAGTGTTCTCACTTGCATATGTTATGTATTTTGTGCAGGAGATTGAAGATTAACTATAAAAGAAAATTAATTTTGTATTTGTGAGTGTAT
Organism: Porites divaricata; assembly: GCA_038088405.1. NCBI lineage: Eukaryota > Metazoa > Cnidaria > Anthozoa > Scleractinia > Poritidae > Porites > Porites divaricata. The sequence continues at coordinate 27,305,926 of JBBMOI010000009.1, forward strand.
TTTAGTGCTGCTGTGTGAAAGCCAGATGAAAAAAGTTGATATGCATTTATTTAATGCAAGAGAATGTGGCAGGATCCCATGAATACATGCAAGCAGTGCTTGCAAGTGAACAAAAAATGCATGTCATGTCCCAGTGAACTGGGCCCAGTTACTGAAAGGCCAATAAGCACTAATCCAGGGTTAAAATTTTGTTTCTGTTTTTGTATTTGACCAATGTATTACTTTAGAATAACATTTTGTGTTATCGTTACTATATCTCTGAGTAAAGGCTCAACAGAATTTTGTAAGCTCAAGTTGCACGTTCCCAGAAAAGAAAACCTTGCTTAAAGGTTTGCTAAATCCTGGGTTAAACTTAATCATCTTTTGAGGAACCAGGCCCTGATGGCTTTCAGACAGACACTGGCTTTTTTTGTGTTCATCATTTCTCCTAGCAATTTTTGTGTCAGGTTTTCAGTGAACATTTAAAGCTCTTTCAGTGGACATCATAAAAGGGGTTGTTTTTTGGTGTTTAGGAAAGTATTTTTAGTTAGCTTTTCTGTTTTAGCAGTTGCAGCTAGAGAATTTCTAGCACCTTCTCAATGTTGTGTATTATTTTATTTTGATGGTTGTGCCATCCCAGGCATCAAGAAACTACCATACAAGACAGCTCCATGTGCTGAGGGTTGCTTCTTTTAGTAGCTGACTTTCACTTCCAGGGCTTGTCCACTTGTGAGATTCTCAACCATACCTAATTATTGACATGCTAACTAATGAAAAATATTTTGAGGGCTCAATATTGTTTTCCTTCCGTTACACTAAGCAATATGGCTCCATAAATGAAATATCTTGCTATTTTTTTCTCAGTGGTGAAAAAAAATATTCTGGAAAGCAACTTTTTAAGATAATTATGTTGGCTTTTGCACAAGTAGAACCATTTTAAATAGATGTAGTCTCCAAGCTTTCGTACTGAACAAAATTGGATCAAGAGCCTTTTTGATTCATGTTCAAAGGTGCTAATAAATTATCTAATTTTCAAGTTTTCACTTTGTATATATGACGTGTTTGATTGCAATGAGATAGTGTTTGTTTAGAGTATTATTAGTAATGTTACACCTGTTTGCTGAATCTAATAGGTGTTGGTAATTATAGTTTATAACCATTTTCCATCTACCCTTATGACCTCTTGTGAAATCCATGGTATATTTCTAATAATTATTATCGTCAAAGTTTTGGCCTTAATTATGTAATAAAAGGATCATGAGATCATTCTTTAGTTTGGTCTTTGATAGCTCTGTCTCTTGAAGCCTTACATCACAATCAACTCTTTGAAGGAATGCCTTTTGGATTAGCATTTATCTCAGATTTATGCCCACCGTAACCCTTTAACACCCAACCTGCCGTAAAATTTGGAAAATAAGCCTCTTCATGTATAAGCCCCCCCCCCCCCCCCTCCCATAAACCGGTAACGCAAAAAACTCCGTTAAATCGCCCCTCCAAATAAAAAGCACCCCGGGGGCTTGTACTTGGAAAATTGCTGTCAAATACAAAGTAAAACAAAGCAAAAACGGTAAATTTACTTCCAACTATAAGGCTAGCCCAATCTATTTCGAAACAAATTTCCCTCTTTAGATAAGCTCCTCCAATAATAAGCCCCTCAAAAAGGGCCTTTGAAAAATATAAGCCCCGGGGATTATTTTCGGAATTTTATGGTGACCAATATCAATATTCTCCTAACAATGCCCATACAAAGTCAAGAAATGGTTATAAGAATTAATAAAATGATCATCAAAGAGAAAATGCTTTGATCTCTTATCAAACCCTCTCCATTGATCTCTAAGGAAATGTATGGAGATCAGTCTGGAGAATTTGTTTGTTGATATCGGAGCTTAAAGGGTTATTAGTCCAAGAAAAATGACAGGGTGCAATAAAAAAATCTTGAACATACTATTCGGAAAATTTTGACCTCCCTCCCCTGCTCCTTACCTAAAAAAAAAAGGATGAGAAAATGGCGACTGGTATAGCTTCATCCTTGAGTTTGGGGGAAGGAGGGGTTTCAGATTTGCTATTCTATTCTATTTTAATTTTGTTCAAGATTTTCGTTGTCTGCCCCAGGTTGTCCCTCGTTGCTCGTGCTCGTTAGTGTTTGCTCCCTATACTTCCCTCCTTTTGGCAAGTATGGTAAGTACAGCGCCCGGGAGGGTGCCATTCCCAGGGTTGTTATGGTTACGCGTTTCAGTACTCTCAGCTGCAGTTCTTAATTGGCCCCACCCAGCCAAGTCCCTACGCGTTCTCGGCTCGGTCAAACCCTGACTCTACCGTGAACTGTGACGTCATCAAGAGAGACTGGCCCGCCCTTTCCCAGTCATCGCGCGGGCGACGGGGCAAGAAAGAACGCAAGAGAGGGACTAGGCTGGGCTCCACCAACTTTACGGCACCGAAACGCCCAATGAAGACAAAAATAGAGTGATTAAGAGTGACGTCATTAAAAATAAAATTTGTGAAATTATTGCATTTGTCGGGAGGAACAACATCAAAAAGCGTGCTTGCCAAAAACTAGCTTTTCGGGGAAAATTGTCTCGATCCCAAATGACCCCATACAAAATCTTTTCAAATTTAGCACCAGACAGGCTGGGGCGGGCGGATCGAGATCTAAGCCTTCCATGGATCAGAATAGACCTCATTAACTTGTATCCTTTTGTTTTCCCAAATGAAGGTCTCAGTGGAATTTTCCCCCCTTTTTTCACAAATTATGATTACATATGAACTGGAATAAGACGAAATTACAACGAAAGAGTTCTCTAAAGTATTACCACACGACCTACAGTTGGGAAAACAAAACATGCTCCATAAATCATTTTGTATCGCATTAGTGCTTGATAGCCAATGTGGGTCAATAGCCCATGAGGCGAAGCCGAATGGGCTAAAAATGCAGGATTTGCATTAGTCCACTAGTTGGATGATACTAAAGCGGAGTTAGCCTCCAGACGCTCTTGGGGTTTGGTTACGCGTTCCTACCCGCCTATACAGGAACGTAGCGTGAAATTTGAAAGATGTAAGCATGGGGAGAAAAGTAAAAGCGCGGAGGGCGCTCCAAACTATACTCGGGGTCTGGAGGCATACTCCCCCAGACAATTTTTAAATTTAGCGTCCTGGAAATGCCATTTCCTGCGTTTTCTACAGGGCATTTTCAATAAATAGATGCAAAGGAAAATGCTGTGAAGGGGCAGGGAAGAGCACATTTTGTCGTTTTTTCGTCCCACTATAACGTTTCTTGCCGTCCGTGTATAGAATAATAAAAAGATACTAACACAAAGACAACAATATAATGCAAAAAATTTATAAGACGTCCCGACCCTCTAGAATTCAATACGGGTAACCAGTGGTTTTCCTCAAGGAAGCATTCTCGGACCACTTCTTTTTAGTATTTACATCATAAACTCACCCTCTGTTCCACGAAACTGTCTAACAAAATGTTACGTCGATGACACTAAACTTCAGATTTCTTTCAAGATGCGTGATTGCATGTCCTATGCCTTGAACGATTTAAATAGCGACCTCCTTTTATATACGCGAGGGGGGTTTAACAATTTTCTACCTTTTAATTCAGGACAAAACAAAACTCATAGTCTTCGGAAGAAGACAACTACTTGCAAAACTCCCCGACTTTAAAATTTCCCTACTAGGGAAACTAACTCGCTTGCATCTTCGGCCAAAGACCTTGGGGTTGTAGTAGACCCGGGTATTAGACCCGCAACTTGTTTAGATTAGATAACATCGGGTGAAGTCAGATAGGACATCTTATGAGGTTTACACAATTCATCATTCTCTTTACATAACGATACTAGAGCAGAACCCCACTAACCCTATAGAATTGCTGAAAAAAAAGCCAAAACAGCAGACTGAGCAGAGCGCCAGTTAAGCACTGATCTGCAGTTATTAGGGTTAAGCACTGAACTGAAAAACGGTTATAGCTTTCAAATATTGTAATGGGATACGGCTGGCATACATGTAAGTACATTTATATTTTAGCAATTACTGGACTTGACAGCTAGACCTCGATAACGTGGTGCATATAGATTTATATGAAGAATATAAAGCGAATGATCGGGGTTCAACTATTCCAGTGTTGTTTTTCTATCTTACTTTATATTACACATTAAAGTTCTTCCTCTTGTAATTTTACTGAAAGAAACAATCTGGCTTCAGCCGATGTTACCTTTTATGCTATCTAAGTAGGTTCTCGCAACTTACTTTTGATGACCATGTCAGTTTTAAAAACGACCTCCTCCTGTATGTGTCAAGTCTTGCGCAAATCGGTCGCGTTAAAACGTGTTTTGATCGTAACCAACTTGTGACGGTAATTAAGCCTTAGTCCTTAGTAATTTTTTTCTAATTTATTAAGTTTTATTTGAAGTTTTCATTTTACAGAATACACTTAAAGTAAAAAGGAAAAAAACAAACAAACAAAACAAAACAAAAAGACAGAAAAATGAAAAAAGATATTACAGCAGACAGCATCTAAGTTGATAGAAAGTACTTATCTTTATATTTATGTAAAATATTTAATTTTTAATGAGATTAACTTTTCCCACTTACTAAGATTTTTATTTAATGTGCCTCTTTTCCTGGCAATGTAAAGTTCAATGTTGTAAACACGCCTAGTCCTAGCAATGAACCCCTGAAGGGAGGCCAGGGCACACCCTTTTGACATTTTTCTGAATGAAATATAGTATTTCCCAAACAATAAAATATGATTAACTAGAAGGAAATCATCTCCAACATCAAATTTACCGAAGATGATATCCTCTTCTATTCTCAACAACAATATTGTTGTCTCTTAGCCAGGACAAGACATGTTTCCATAGTCTTTAGTAAATTACTGTATTATTCCAGAGTGTTACGTGGACGAACAAGATCTTTAGACTACAGGTAGTGCAAAACTTTGCCGCGCGAATTATTTCAGGAACCAGGAAGTATGATCACATAACTCCCGTACTTAAAAGATCTACGTTCATGGTTTGCAATTAAACAACATCTGTTAACCAATCTGACAGAGTTCTTCCGACTCTAACTGCTTGCATCCGGAATGTCAAGAATGCCGCGATCCAAGATAAAAGGACGGGATGAACTTCAAGATCTCCCAGTTCTTGCATCAATATTGTGTGATCAATTAAATCAAACCCCTTAGAAAAATCTGCGAAGAAAATCCGAGCTGACGCCTCATCACTATCATTGTCATGTTATTTAAATGTCCAGGTGATCTGTGACGTCATTGCGGGGGCCTGGGGAAAGAAATTTTAATGCCGTATCCCATAAACAAACGCGCGCACCAATTCAATCTGTTCCCGTCAGCTTTGGTTTATGGGGTACGGCATTAAAATTTCTTTCCCCAGGCCCCAGACGTCACAGATCACCTGGCGTATGACTGGCCAAGCATCCCGTTACCTCAGCGATCAATTTACGACAAGAATTGCGATCACTGGGCCGGGCGTGTAAACAGAAATTGTCAGCTATTGAACATCCCATTATATAAGTCAAGTGCCTGTCAGAGGTCTTTTTACTACCGCTTGATGCACATTTGGAACAATTTAGACAGCACAGACGAACAGTCACCAATGGACCAAAAACATTTGGCTGTCTTAACGGGGTATTTTTTTTACGGAAAATGTATGGCGGTTTTTGCCAGACGGCCAAAAAACAGTGGGCTCAGGAGCCGATAATAACGAGGTGGCAGTAAGGCTGATTTCATCGTACTCTTAACACCGCAAAATCGATTTCAGCTTTAAAATTTTACCTGAAAAATAAATTGATCACTGACTTTTTAAATAGCATGTAATGATAGTATTTTTGCGGGTGACAAAAGGAGCCCGCAATTCTGTTCTCCAGGTTGTAATTACGCATGCCTCTCCTGTAAGAATGTATGGAAGCACACAACGCACATATCAGACTTCTATCACTCACGTGTTTTGACTATCTGTCACGTGAAACAGCGCTGGATAAAAGAAATGAATACGAAAGTAAACCGAGTTACTATCTCTCTCCTCCGTAGAGGCCTCTTTGTGTCCTAGGGAGGCTGGGGAGAAAGAAAAAGAAAGCGCGCGGGCACGATGGGAAGAGGAAAGAGGGAAGAGACGTTTCTTTCTTCCCATCGGCCATGAGCGCTTTCTATTTTTCCATTACGGATGCCCATCGCCGTCGGTCATTTGATCTGAAATTTTTCCATCACCCTGCATGGATTCACTTTTCTGGTATGACCTTGAACCTTGAACAGCAACCTGAAAAACTAACCATGTTACTTATTCTATTCCTCATTTATTTTAAGCATGTTATGAAACATCAACCATGCTACTAGTGCTCACTATAAGTCTGTGTGCAGACGTCCCCCTCCCCTCAGAAAAACATTGCGGATATTTTTTTTTGAGGGGAGGGGGGGATCTATATACAGGTTAGTAACTGTAGTACCTGTAGTAAGCGTAGTGTAGCTCATAGACTTGCTACAAGTCAACCTCCTTATTAGGCCGCAAAGCGGCCGACCGCGAGCGACGAACTGAGGTCTGCGAACGCTAAATATCATTATTTTTTCCATTTTTCTATAAAATAAAAATAAAATAAATAAAGGTGACTTACCTTTGATGCATTCCTGTGTTTTTTGATGTGAATTCATCGATTTCTTAATAATAAAGGATTAAATATAATTAGCTGCAAAAACCGTGGACAAAGATCCTGGTGGTTGTAAACGTTGGATCTCTAGAAAAGAGATCACAATCAGCCAAAATATAAAGAACAAAAACACGAGAAGTCCAAAGACTACTGCAAAGCTGATTTAAAACAACGTATATTGTTTTTATAACAATATTTCGGCTGGCCATACCAGCCTTCTTCAGGTTTACAGATGTTACTGAACTTCTGTAGCAATCACAATATTATATAAATGTGGAGAATGTGGCAATAACAGGGAGAGGCGGAAATGACGTACAACATAAAAACTGGAAAAAAACTGAACGCATCTCGCAATTTGTTGACTACTACATTAACACTCCCGTCTCTACTTTGGATTCACACATCAAAGACACTACTGACTTCCTTAATAAACTTTCTAACCTCGGTAACCTACCTAACAACGCTATTCTTGTAACTCTTGATGTGTCATCGCTCTACCCCAACATTCCACACAATCAAGGAATTGATGCATGCCGTCATTTTCTTGATACCCGCCCAAACAAACACATCCCCACAGAGACACTTTGTGATCTCTTACGAATGATTCTCACCATGAATAATTTCACATTTAACCAACAGCATTATCTTCGAATCCATGGCACTGCTATGGGTACTAAAATGGCTCCTTCTTTTGCTAACCTTTCTCTCGGTGTGTTCGAAACCAACGCTCTCACTAACGCCCCTCGGCAGCCTCACACATGGTGGAGCTATATCGATCATATTTTCATGATCTGGACAGAAGGTTCGGATCGTTTGAAAATATTCGTCGATTATCTTAAGACAGTTGTATTTGCAGAAAAATAATGGTGTTTGTACGGTTGAAGACAAGAGAATCCAAAAACAGGTATGACTGCTATGACTCTGATCTATCTTAAGAGTCTCCTCTTTCACAAATTGTTTCTTTAAATTTTATTTTCCTTTAAACTTAGATTTACTTGCGACACAACTATGATTCAAATAGAACAACTTCTGGTTTCTAACATGATTGTATGCTTTACTTCACAAAAAGTAAGATATTCAATTTCTTGACAGTATGTACTGCACTGTATCCTCTCAAGAACAACAATATAATTTCATAAGAGCAGTGCACAATAAAGATTGAAATGAATAGGAATATATGAAATGAATCATACTTTGAACTGCAGATAAAGGTATGAAACTGTGAAGATGTTAACAACTATGTTGGCACTTACATGAAACTACATTCTATTTCAATCATGGTCTGCATTAGCTGAATTAAAGGAGCTTGTATTTTCGCTTTACGCAAGCTTAGAGTAGGGTTTACACAAGCTTTACGCAAAACGTAAAGTTGTTGTTCCATTGCGGCCAGCTTTATATGAACGTGTGAAGGTGCTGTAAAGTTTAACTTTACGTAGAGTAAAGGAAGCGTAAAGTTGTTTAAAATTCAACTTTTCGCTGACTTTATGCTGTCATTACGCTCACGTAAATTTGGTTTTTCATACTGTGAATATTTTTCGTACTAACGCGTTACAGACTAAACCCAAAGCTTCTAACGATGTTGTACCATTTGTTGTCACATATAACCCAGCACTTCCACGCATTTCTAATATCCTACGCAAACATTTTAAAATCTTACACTCCTCTAACCGGTGCAAAGACGTCTTTAAGCAACCGCCGTAACCCATATCCTTAGTATTTTTCCTTTCCAGTTTTTATGTTGTACGTCATTTCCGCCTCTCCCTTTCATGGTGTGATTGCTACATAAGTTCAGTAACATCTGTAAACCTGAAGAAGGCTGGTATGGCCAGCCGAAATATTGTTATAAAAAACAATATACGTTGTTTTAAATCAGCTTTGCAGTAGTCTTTGGACTTCTTGTGTTTTTATCGATTTCTTAGTCGGGTTTTTTCGCTGTTATTGTTTGACCCCTGTCACTTTCTTCATAATACGAAGAGCTTAGTTAGTCTGCTAGACTGACTTCTGCTACACAGCCGTTTTTAGTGTCGTCACGCAACGTTGGGGAGGAGCGTGAAGATACTAAAAACGGCTGTGTAGCTGGCTGAAGCTTGGGACGCTGGGTCTGGGTCTGTCTGTATTTATATACTAAACTAAAATACGTTTTTGATTTTTTCCAACAGATAGGGATTTTTATTTATTCTTTTCTTGTTCTAAAAAAAGTTACCGGCAAGTGCGATGGGACGTTGCGCCGCTGACGCCGGGTAATACCAGAGCGTGGTTCATTTAGAAATTGCTTTAACGCTTTCTCGAAGCTGGTCTTACATCTCTTGTCAGAAATAGATCCCCCTAGTTTCGAGACATTTTTCGGGTTCGAATGATTACTTTCTTGGCTCTATTGAAAGCGTAGACTGCAAAACAGTCCGTATTTTTACGTATTCAAGTAAGCGTGAGCAGTCAAACGAAAGGTCTGGAACGAGGCTGAAAACGGAGAGTGAGACTGGGGAGGTTTTTTTTCTCTCGCCTCACAACAAAGCGATGTGGAAGCTGGAACCACTCTGAAATGACCCGACGAAAAGAAACAAGAAATTAGTTTATATTCGTATTCATAGCCTGCGCGTACGTAGCAAGCGTTTCCGCTCGCGAGTTATTGGGGAAAGTTGGAGCGAGAGAAAAAAAATGGACGAAGCGGGCTAGGCTAGTTTATTCAGAAATGACTTATTTTGATCTCACTGCCCTACAAAATGGGACCGTGTCCGTTCAAGTTTTCTTTAAAAAAAAAAAAAAAACAGACGAATCGAATAGACTCATTTTTTTATAGCTTGAAATGAAAACTTTAGATATAAAATAGATATTTTTTATCAATAAAAGTCGAATGATGACTTCTTTAAAACCCACAAACGGATTCAAATAGGCAGCGATTTTATAATAAGTTTGCACATAGAAAAAAAAAATGAGATTTCGTAATTGAAGTGAATTTATTTCGGCCATCTATTTTTGGCTGTCTACGTGAGGCCACTTCCGGACTAATCCGGATTGACATCAACAATATTCAGCGTGTATAAAGTGTGTGTGTGTGTGATGTTTGTCCCTTTCTGTCAAAATTAAAGGAGAACGTGAATGGAAATACTTTGAGTGAAAGATTTGTTGTTTTCTAAAACTAGGAAACAATGCAATCAACTGAAGTGATTTTTCTTTCCGAAAGAAAAGCGAAGCTCAAAACTATTGTTTTGGTGATCATCATCAAACCATATATGGTGTTTGTTTTTCAGATTTTGACGTCAAACGGAAGCCAAACAAAACAATGAAGGGATTGTCGGATCAAGCGACCATCAATGACGTAGAGCATCAATTTAGTAAAGTAAGGGGCTTCCCTTACCTCCAACATGATTGGTTACGAGCGAAGATAATTGTCTTCTTTCTTAGTTGATTGGTTTCTATTAGTTGCTGATGACGTCGTTGTCTATCTTAGTGACCAATCAGAAACAGGATTTTGAAGAGTGGCACAAAGCGAAGAAAATATACTTTGAGTCGTCTTTACTTCTTTCGCTATTGCGACCAACTTGTGATCTGTAGCAAATAGTATAGTTTCCTTTTTCTACATTTTATAAAAAAAACAAGCCAAGACAGTCCAATGGATCTCGAAGTTCAGGTTGCAGTTAACTTCTTAATCGGCTACCTAGTGAATAAGCTCCCAAGACGCAGAGTGCAGCTTTTTCGTGAAGAGCTTGTTAAAAGACTGACGAAGAAATTCGAAGGCCATTGGTACCCTGAAAAACCTTGTAAAGGAAGTGGATATCGTTGCCTCCTTATTACTGATAGCTTAGATCCTGTGCTTAGTTCTGCTGCAAAGGAAAGTGGGCTTAACGTGAAAGATGTAAAAGCCAATTTACCAGAAAAACTTTGTTTATGGATTGACCCACAAGAAGTCTCTTTCAGAATCGGTGAGTTCAGTGATGAATTAGTGCTGTGCGGTAAAGCAATTAGTTTCTCAGTAGTTAGTCGTCAATATTTTCTTTGTTTTTCGTTTTGCTGCGTTTCATGATTTCTTGTTATTCGAGAAAGCCTGAAAGCGATCGATCGGATGATACGGCCGAGTGAATATAAGTTTAACCATCACGTACGCTTTCGCTGCCTGCGTAAGCAGACATCACACGTCCCGACTCGATTTGCTTGGTTGGCATATTTTTCGACAGTCATTTTTTTCTTCTTGCTAAATCTGAGACCCTGGTAGGAGTTAAATTTTAGTTTTAGTTGGTAATCCATTTTTTCTTTTATTTAGCCAAACTCCCACCCGCTTCCTTCCGAAGACCATCTGTATCGGGAAATGGGGAAATGTTTCGAAGGTTGTGTATGAATATCTAATGTTTCTTTTATTTGTCCTCTCGCTAGGCGAACAAGGGGCTGTAAAGACGATATACAAGGCAGAAAAGAAACCTGAAGAAATTTGCGAAGAAACCGCTCGATGGGTCAACCTTCTAAATGGCCACAACAGTGGAGTATCGAACGATATCAGTCCTGTTCCATTTCGATCTCAGAGTCCTCCTAGATTAATGGCCGACCGTTCTTCTCCAGTGTTCTCGTCCTCATCAAGTTCTTCATCTTCATGTTCTTCTTACAACTCCCCATTTTCATACAGTAGCTGGAGCGCAGCTGACGAATCGTCCTTCTACAAATACCGTGCGAAGAGAGCTTCTCCTACGCCATTATCAGCGAACGCGAAAGAGTTCATCTACCGTTCGTCGAGGGAAAGCTTCCCTCTTGGCGCACCGCAAGGCAAGAGTGGGCTGGAAACCACTCGAGGTGCCTTACTTTCTTCTTCATTTCTTGACTGGCTTAATTACAGTGAATTTGGAAATTTCAATACGGCAGCCCAGTTACCGATATTGGCTTGAGAAATGTTAAATGTTGAGTTAACTACGCTGGACATTAAAAAAAGGTCCATGTCCAAATTTGTATGAATAAAAATAGGAAAACTATGTTGTGAAAGTTCTCACAGAAAAATTGTAAATTTTTATCAAAGTAAGTTACATTATTTCTCCAACGGATGTACATTTGTACAATAAAGCGTTTTGTTCATAAATGAAAAGTGTATAGTGTTTCTTATAAGAGATGTAAGAGGTATTTTGTTCTTGTTTCAAAGAAAGTAAAAAAAATATTGCCAGAATGGCCTTGAATTTATTATGAATTGTATTTAAGAATTTTTGAAGAGAGATAAAATAAAGTTTGCATACAAGTGAAATATTTTGGTGTTGTTTGTCATTTCCAGGTCTAAGGAGAGTTTTGATAACTATATAGACTGCGCGCAGACACTTTGTATCCACACTATTTGTGATACGTGGGCCAGCTGCACTGCAGGCTAAATATTACATTCCTCTTGCAGCATCAGCACCACTGCCATTTTAAAATTAGAATTAGGAAGTAGCTGCCTCTTTGAGGTATTCTTTTTTTATGAACTGTAAATTTACTTTTTCCCAACGATTGACCAGACATGTATTATACTGAAGTATTTTGAACATTCAACTAGGAAAAACGTGACCTTTGCTTACAATATGCTTTGATGAACATAACATGGTTTGCAATGTTTCCAAACACTCACAAAAATTCATGGTAACATTTGAACATCCATAAGGGAACTAAATGAGATATATAACAGATGGTGTGTGCTGAGTATGACAAATTCTTAAGTGTGTACCACTCAACTGAATTTAAATGGGGTGGGTAGGATTTTAATCCTTATTTTGTTCGAGATCGCAGCGGGCGTACAATGGAGGTTTTTATTTTTTTTTCTCATCTGATAAAGTAGAGGGGGCTTAACATTGTACTTATTCTTGCATGTTTTGCTCAAACAAATGTGAAACTTTGCCTTTGTTTACCAGTAGTCTGGCTAAAGTCCCTGCAGGGGCTATTAATACATCCTGTTGTAAACAACTTGATTACATTAAAATTTACAATGCATTAACAGCCCACTGTAATGAATGGCAGTTGTGTCGTGTAGAGTTTTTCATAAGAAATACTTTAATTTCAGATGCTGTTTGTATGTCCTTATTTTTCAAAAATAAGGTATAGTTTTCTTTGTCCTTCATTCCAACTGTTTAGAGGCTGATTAAAGAATGCAATAATAATTTTCATGGTGAGTGTCACATGCTTGTCTCCAAAGTTTATGAATGTTGAAAGGTTACTAAATAAAAATCCCATTTTGACACCTTGCCCCAGTTGTACAAAAGATGGATAATGCTTAATCTCCATCTAGTGGATAGTGCAAAAGGTTTTCCTAATACTTATCCGCAACACAGTGATTTATGTGGTATATAGCACTATCCAACATCTTAACCCTTTAAGCCCCAGTATCCACATACAAATTCTCCAAACTGATCTCCATACATTTCCTCAAATAATTAGTTAAGAGAAGTTGTTCAAAGATCAGAGTATTTTCTCTTGGGTGATCATTTTATTGATTCTCATAACTTATCTCTTTACAGTGTATGGATAATTTTAAGGAGAAAATTGATCTTGGACACTATTGGGACTTAAAGGGTTAATCACCCTGGGCCTGTAATATGGGGTACTGGTAACAACCAACAAGAGCTGTATTAGACTTGTATAATAACATTACTATTAGTAGAAAACTTAAAAACTGGTACGTATATGTGGTCAAGCAGGAAGCTCAGTCAGTTTTCATTTCCTAAAACTAAATTTGACCTTGGGCCAACGTCAAAAAGTAGATTACTGGTATAGAGAGAAGGAAATGTTGGTTAGAGAAACTTTTATGTGGGTAATTTCTAATACAAATGGAGGAGCTGATGACTGATAAAGAGTCATGGAGATGTGGTTAGACAGGGATTTGTCTTAGCAGCCTAATGCCAAAATTCTTGTTCTGTGTCCTACATGTAATCCAGCATTTGAGTTTTGCCACTCAGTAATTCGGAACACACTTCCGGAAATTTGTTGAGTCTGTTGGGGGCACAGAATAAGGATCTTCATGGTGCTGCTTCACAGACTTTAACGAGGTTAAATTATGTCTGTGACGCAGGTAGTACACCACTGATACTTTCGGAGTTTTGTAGGAAAAATGACATCCCAAGAGGTGCATGTATGGTTAGAACACAAACTGGAAAAGCCAATGATGTGCAAAAATTGTGTACGATTTCACGTCAACAGAAAAACCGATAGCAGTATCAGTGCTAGAAGGTCAGATATTTTCCTGGTAGCAAGAATGTCTGTCAGCTGACTGTTACAAACCCTTGGATGGGTGGGTATTAGAAGCAAATTAAGCAGAGCAATACAGGAGTTAAAAAGTACCAGGATCAGCTTTGGGGCTCGCCAGAAGGCTATGGGGAATGCAGTGTGCAAAGAAAGTAGTGTTTGATAGCCCGGAGCTAGTGGATTTTGCTATCAGACTCGTGAATTCTGTTTTTAACTTGCCCGACGGGCAAGTGAAGTTTTATGAGCAATTCAAATAACAGAAGAACTGTGAAATCAATTCTGCTGATCAAAAAGCTTTTGGGCTAGTTGAAATGACATCTGAGCTCGTAAATGCTAGCTTCAGCTTGCCCAAAGGGCAAGCTATAAAAATGATTTTCTTTGCACCCTGGGAATGAAAGTTTATTTCTAGCACTTAACATTATAGTAACTTTAGAATAATAAACTGACAGGTGTGGATCCAGGATAAATGCTGGCCGACTTCCTAAAGGAGCACCTTGCTTTGGCAGTGCACATATTGGCCAATTTTAATCCTTAAAATTAAGACTGCAAAACAAAGAAAACAGTGGAGTTTGCCTTATTCATTTTACAGCCTCCTATCGCCATGAAAACCATTCGGGGGGGGGGGGGGGGGAGGGGCAGGTCTTTCCTATTTTGGCCTGGTAATTGTGTCATTGAACAGGATATTTAACAATTATTCCTCAAGCCAAAATGTGTGGGCTCTGAGTCAATAGCCCATGAGGCTGAAGGCCGAATGGGCTATTGACTCAGGTCACTCAGAGGCCATGAGGGCGAGAGGAATAATAATTGTTTTAGTAAAATCCAACTGGTTGGTCAAAAATATCGTGACCAAACAACTTTAGCTAGGAAAAACACGATTTAGCCACCACTGGTTTGGTTTTCAAAGCCGGAGCTTTTCACTACTAGTGGGCTATAACATATAGCCTAGTAGTAGCTGTTGAACAAAGATACATGTTGTTCCTCTCTGTACCACTGTTTGCAGGGTGTCAAGCGAGTCCTATCAAATCCACTTTGCATAAATCCATGTTTAACGAATCACGAAGGAGTCCTTCTTTCACAGTCCATGCTTCAATTATAAATCCATCATCAGAACTCCATTTTACAAATACAATCCAAACCACTCCCCCTGCTCTCTCCTCATCAAATATGGCCAACCTCGGGCGCTGGCAGAGACGAGGGGAGGAGGCTGTGGTCTGGGGCCCGTTTCTTGAAAGTCCCGGTAATAGTCCCGGTAACTTTTCGGGCCCGAAAAGCTGTTTTATGGTTTGCCGTAAATTCAAGATCAAAGCTTCAATAATTTTGAAAATGACACTATGGCAATGAAACTATCAGTTAACAAAGTAGAACTGACCGGTTTGTGAGGTACGAACTGTGCTACAGTACTGTGGTTTTAATTTTAAAATTTGCCCTCGGACCCGAAAAGTTACCGGGCTTTTCGAGAAACGGGCCCCTGGCTCTATATCCGTTCCAATCCCAGCCGTATAAATGGCAGGAAAGCACAACTCCACTCCTTGTAACAAAAGCAATGTTGAAAAAATATATATCGAAGTAATTGAAGGACTCTTGAAGGTTTTTTTTCTCGTATTAGATCGACACGAGTCAAGAAGAATCCCTAAACTGTTCCTAAACTGCCCAGCGGCCGTGGGTCACATCGCATGCGTGTTTGGCTATCTATTAGGCGGTAAATATGGACGGCAGCGGAGGATGGGAAGTGGTCGCAATGAACTTAATTTTTCTCTAACAAAAACTGCTTGTTGACCAAACGGACCTCTCATTCTTTTTCAAAAAATTTAACTCTTTAAACTAGAGTAATATTTAGTTAGTTTAGACGACATTTCAAATCCCGTCGAAATGAAGAACGTGCGAATATTACTAGTTGGTGATCGTAAGTAACAGGAATATTGTTGCGGTTTTGTTTTACCGTGACTCATGATCGTTAACCTTGAGGCAGCGAAGCATGTTAATGTGTTTCAATGCTTTTATGTGCAGCCCAAGTTGGAAAAACATCGCTGATTTTGTCGCTTGTCAGTGAGGAATTTCCTGAAGAGGTGAGATTTATGGACAGGCCTGGGTCAGTGATGTTAAGTCTTGTTAGTAATTTTGTTTGTATAAGCTTAAGTGTTCTTTTAAGCTTGATCATTCAGTTCGATCTGTCGGTCAACTTAAAACCTTTAATCTTGTTTTATGAGCACTCGGAAAGAATTATTCTCTCAGGTAGCTATAATATAGTTTAGTCATACATTAATTTTATATTATTGTAGTAGCTGTGCTGCCGGTCCCAGGTGTTCGAAAGCGCGGATAACACCATCCACTGGATCAATCTGTCTACAGTAGATAATGCTACTGGCTTTCATAATATTCATCCACTGGATCAATCTGTCTACAGTAGATAATGCTATTGGCTTTCATAATATTCATCCACTGGATAGTGATTTATCGAGTGGATAATAGTGCCATGTAACGTTTGAACAACTGGGGCCAGATTACTGCACTAGCTACAATCCAGCCACCTTGCAAACATGTATCAATACGATCATGAAAGATTTTGCCTAACACAGTGGACAGGGTGGCAGACTGAGACATTTTGAGTCAGATCTCCCATCACTGTGCTTAGTAGCCTACTGTTTGAGTCACTGTAAGGCTGGGGTTGTCCTTTTTTTGGTACAAATTCTCTTTCCTGCTTCCTCACTGACCGCCTGGACTTCCGCCCATTTAGGATGATTAGCTCAGTTGGATAGGCACCTGTTTTCCGGGAGGTTACAGATTCAAACTCCAGCTAGACCAGGGCTTTTAAAATAATTGAGGGGAGTGTGCTGTGTTTGTTCTGACATCAACAAATGGGTTAGACTACAAGAAGTATCTTATTTTTCTTTTGAGACAGTAGATAGGGGGCATGCTCAATGGGAGAGCAGCGAATCTGCAAGGGACAAGGGCATGAGCCCAAGCAGAGAAAAGATAAGAAAAGAGTGCTTTTTTCCTCTCTCTGCTCCCATTTTACCATTGATTTGAATAAAATAATTAGTCCATTATTATTAAAATTGACCAAGCTTCTCTGGTCAAGATGGCTGGATATTGGCCCCATCCTTTCTTGCCTTTTTTATGGACCTACCGGTAGACTTCATCTCAGTCAATAACAATGTAGCAAAGTATTTGGCCATATATTGATTCATTTTGACTTTATGGATGGTTAAAAATGCATCAATCCAAGTTGCCAGGTGAGCTCATTAACCCAATGAAGTTAATTTATTACTCATTCTTAGGTTCCGTATAAAGCAGAGGAAATAACAATTCCAGCAGATGTGACTCCAGAGAAGGTCCCCACACATATTGTGGATTATTCTGGTTAGTATGTTGCTAAGAAACATTACAAATTGTATGAAATCTGATAAAAAAAATTGTTTTTAGTCCAGAATAATGCTATCCACTGTCCCTTTATCACAAAAGAATTGATTTTAATTCTAATTCTTGAACATAAGACATTCCAGCAGAATCCGGATTTTTCAAAACCTATTTTTTTTGTTAACCTTCGCTCTTATCAGACCAAAACTGCAAGTAAATTTTCCCATCCGTAATGCACTGAGGTGCAGTTTAATAGTATCAACAAAGGTCGCTGAATTCCTTTTATGGTCAGGTTTGTTAACTTATGTATAGTTGCCAGGAATTAGAAATGAAAGGCATTGTTGCATTATTTTTGCACTTGCTAAAGGCTGCAAATTCCAACTTCCCTTCCTTGCTCCACTTCCACTGTTTTATCAGAGTCAGCTGCTTGCTATTACTTGCCTCTGTGATGCAGGAGCTCATGTATGGCTAGGAATGTACTAGTATTTGCCAGATGTGACCAAAAGTGGAAGCCTGTCTTAGCAATCCATTTTAAGGGCAGTGGCCACTAGTTAACCCTCTCTACCTGAAGCGGGGAGGAAAACTTCTTGTGTTCGCATGTGCTGTACAGAACCTGGTTTGTATTCACATATCCAAGTGAAATCCACTTGCACTTGGGCTGTACATTCCCTAATCCAAGCAGAGGAAGCTCAGTGCTGACCTCAAACTCACTGTTAATAAGAGTTAATAAACTCTTCCCATTGGCATTGTTTTTACAAAAAGGCTATATGCCGGGTACCACACAGAAAACACACAAAAGGTAATGGCAAAATTCTGGTGGCAGGGAAGCGCTTAAATCTAGGGGTAAGGGGACCAGGAGAGAAGCCCTCCTGGGGGGAGACAAGATCGAGTGGTACGGGGGGTAGCCACCCTGGACAGGAGTCCTGATCATTCTCCGGGGGTGATGCCCATATCCCCCAGTCACTAGGAACTAGGGGGAACCAGGAGGGGTGGTCCTCCTCGGTGGAGTACAGATCAGGTGGGACCGGGGGTCCACACCCTGGAGTGGATATTTTTCTGGACCTGTCTCCAAGGGCTAAGCCTTACTGTGGGGTAAAGTGCAGCCAGGGATTGCACTTCCCTGCCACTCCTTTTATTGGGAAACGAGACTGTAGTTCCACATCCCTGGAACCTAATGAAGGAATGAGATCTAGACCAGTATAATACCATTAGGTGATAGTATAAATGATTAATCTAAAGAGACATGTAGGTGTACAGAAATAAAATAATGATCTGCTTGGAATACGTTCTGGTTGTGTTAAATATGTAGGGTAACTAAGGAATAATCGAAGGGGCTAAACAAAGGTTCCAGTCAGAGTAAAGGGAGGGTGGGAGGGAAAAACACTGTTGTGAATGAACCGAAGCCCTAAGAGAACTGACTGGGAAAGGACAGTATACAGCAAAAAGAGGAGCACATGTGCATGATGAGCATGTGATAATATGAATGGAACCTTTGTGGAGTCTAGTAGATATCTCATGCTAAGCTACAGTGGACTTTGCCAAAGAAGAAGGATACATTGTAACTGAACAACTAGTTACTGTTCATTGTTCTTTCTTGTACTTTGAACTAGTATCTACCCTTACTTAGTACAAAGGCTTATCCAAATGTTGTACGTTGCGTGACATAAGAACAGAGACGTGATTGTTGCTAGTATGTCAATAAGTGTGCTTTCATAGGGCCTTGAACTTGTACATTAACAAATTGCATGACACAGTTACCTTTGTTTCAACTGAGATAAATAGCATTGATAGGGTTCACGTTTGGCAATTTAATTTTCTCACAGTGCTAAACATGATTTCTTTAACCAGTGTTGGAGCAGTCTGAAGATATGCTTGTGGATGAGATCATCAAAGTAAGCTTTTATATGTGTATGGCAAGGTCATTGTACTGAAACAAGTTTGAGAGAAGGCAAGATGAAGCAAATCCTGTGTCTGGTTTTCTACCCAAGCAGGCAAGATCAGCCTGTCTTGCCTGCTTGGGATTTCTTGTCTTGATCTTGCAAGAAAATTCTCTGTTGATCATTCTTTTTGGTCTTTAAGCAGAGTGAAACTTGTTTGATCCTTGGGCAATGTTCACTCATCAATGTTTGACTGTTGTTTTTAATAGTGGAGCTCCATGCATGCACGAGGCGCACCTGAGTGGAGCCCCACAGCCAAAAAAATGTGGTTATCTATCGATTTGAGAAGTTTTGGCATTCACATGACTGTACGTCTGTCTGAACGTCCATCCACACCGCAGGGCAACCATTGTGAAATCCCACACTTTTTAGCTAATGTGGGAGCCTGCAACCTGATATTGCGCATCCATGTTGTGGTCAATTGAAAACTGTGTCAAAACAGGGTATCCGTGGACCAGTATCACTTGACTGTGTCATGGACTCAGGTGTCAACCCATGGGGGTAACAGTTTTTTGAAATTATCTGCTGACAAGTTGCTAGTTTTTCAACTGATTGCAGGCTCAACTCCAAGTGGATTTCTTTACAATGGTTACAAGTTTATTTTTTTAGTAGATATGTCAATGGGAGCTTCGCCTTTAGCCTTGGCTACATCCATGTAATTGTTTAATAGGGTACCATCACCACTTTTTTACTTTTTTTTTCTTCTTACCATTATGAACTGCATTTCCTCTAAGTAAAAACATGCAGTTCTTAGGTTTAACCAAAATTTCTCTTGTCTCCTTTAAATACTTAGGGCTAGAAACAAAGAAAGCCAAATACGGGTTAAACCCGAGACTCGATTTTACCGCTGTAAAACATTTATTTCATTTGTACGTATACTAAGTACAGTCAACTCTCTCACAGCAACAACTTCTCATCAGAGACCACCTCCCATGAGCGACCACTTTGTTGGGCACCAAAGGTGGTCTCTTATGAGAGTGTTAACTGTACATGTGAGCACTGAATAAGCCGCCTTTAATTTTGCAAAAACATTATATAACACTAATGCATTGTATGATAACTAAGGAGCTAAAACATTACTCTCCTCAGGCCAACGTAGTTTGTGTTGTGTATGATGTAACATCAGAAGATTCTCTTGAAAGAGTAAGTGTTTGTTTTTCATTCAATATATAAAAGAGGAGAGAGCACCTGCCATAATGTTTTATTTGATGAAGCACCCAGCCTTGAATTAGCACCCACCTCCAATAAGCAGCCATCCTGTAGGGAGAAAAAATTTTTCCTAGGTGCCCAGCCTCGATTAGGGGTCCACCCCCACCTACCACCCTTCCCTTAAGAAAAAACTGAACTGGACAAGAAGAGTCATCATTTTTTTTTCTTTACTACTTACTATGAGATAGAAATTGACTTGGTACTACTAAGAGACTTCCCCAAAGCCTGAGTTCTTAGTTTTAATAAACTTTTAATGAACAGTTAAAATTCTGCCCTAGCACATCTTCACATTTTGTTATTATTTACTGTTTTGTTGGAAAATTAACATACTACTTGCTGGAAATGATGAAAATTAAACAAGCGTCGACCTCAAATAAGTGCCCACTCTCAAGGCCCAAAAATTTAATAAGCGCCCAGGACACCTAATTGAATAATTAATATGGTAATCATGTTCACACGATCATGAAAATTAATTTGAATCTGTCACTTGGGACCATATCTTTGGCATCATGTGACACTGTAGTTGAAGCACTTAGTTTGACATTGAAAAGTTAACAGAATATCTCTTTACAGTTGGTTTGGTTCAGTTTTATCCTGGGTTGACTTACAGTTTTCTTCATTTTATGGTGTGATACTTAAAGACAAAAATGAACAACGAGATATGGAGAATTGAAATTTATTAACCTGAAATCTCAGCTGTAACATCACCCCTTCGCGTGAATTATGTTGGTCCATAATTATTATCAGGCTGGCTTAATTATCCAGGATTAGATGTAGACCCATTGAATTACTGAATAATGCAAAGTTATGGCACAAGTAAATCGTCAAAAATTATAAAACAACAGCAGTGGAGTCAATTCTTCAGAGCAAATTCCAAGTAGTTATTTTCAAGGATGTGCAGAATTTGGTCCCAAGGACTCTTGATTTTATTTTTTAGCTATTGACTTTATTGTCTCTTTGATTCACAAGCATAATTTATTCTCAGGGAAACTGGAGCAAGTATCTAAGGGTGCTTACCAAAACTCAGAAATAGCTAGCTGGACTGGTCTTTATGAAAATGAAATATTAGTTGTTTCAGTCTCGAAATTTTCCCTGCAACTCACCGCTACCAACCATACCATTTATAAATTACGGTGGCCCAAAAGTGTCACGGCAATTTAAATTTACTCATGGCAATTTCAATTTTACTTACGGCAATTTCAATTTACTCACGGCAATTTCAATTTGCTCACGGCAATTTCAATTTCACCCATGGCAATTTCAACTTGTTCACGGCAATTTCAACTTGTTCACGGTAATTTCAATTTTTTCATGGCAACGCTCACGGCATTTTTCGCTTCGCTCACCACCTGTCAGCTTCGGCGGCAGACAGTGGCCACCAAAAGTCAAAACGCAAAATCAAAAGTCGTTATTTAAAGTCGATCTTCAAAGTGGAAAGTGAAAATCAAAAATTGAAAGTCGATTCACGGACACTTATGCCAGTAGACAGTGAGTAGACAACTGAAGAGTTTACTGGTCCCAGAAAATTATAAGCTTTATCTAGGACTCATCTGGTGGCCTGTTAATATTTACTGCACAGCATCTCAAAATGATTCAATCCCTCACATCAATCCAAGCATTGAAGCTACTTCTAAGTCTTGTTTACTGATGTTATTGGTAGTGAGTGTTCCTATTTTAAATTTGATAAGAAAAAGCAAAAATTGTGGAGCCATACGAGAGAACTAGAACATGCTATTTATGGACCCGGTCTGAGATTCGTTTTTTGTTTTATATGAGAACGGTATGGTCTGATACCGGCACGAAAGTAACTCGTGTCCGGTCAGCGACCGAGATGAAGTCAGACCGGTCTGAGTTCATTTTCAGGTCGGTCCCACGTAAATGCATGAAAAGAAATGTATGGAGACCGATACGAACTCATACCGGTCTGAGTTCGTCCCAGTTTCATGTAAATACCCCCTAGTTCAGGCTAGTTCGTGAATCGACTTTTGATTTGTGATTTTCACTTTTCTCTTTGAAGATCGACTTTAAATATCGACTTTTGATTTTGTGTTTTGACTTTGGTGCAAGGCGAGTGTAGCTGACAGGTGGTGAGCGAAGCGAAAAATGCCGTGAGCGTTGCTGTGAAAAAATTGAAAGTGCCTTGAGTAAAATTGAAATTGCTGTGAGCAAATTGAAATTGCCATGAGCAAGTTGAAATTGCCGTGAACAAATTGAAAGTGCCGTGAGTATATTGAAATTACCGTGAACAAATTGAAATTGCTGTGAGCAAGTTGAAATTGCCGTGAGTATGTTGAAATTGCTGTGAGTGAAACTGAAATTGCCGTGAACAAATTGAAGTTGCCGTGAGTGAAATTGAAATTGCCGTGACACTTTTGGGCCACCGTAATAAATAGACTGATCTGGCTTGATAGTCAGATTAATAAAGGAATTCTTATTACAACTTGACGGGCTGGCCAGTTCTAGCAAATGGAAAGTGCTGTCATTCTTTTATTTTTCAGCTAAAGTTTTCTGTGCAGAAATTTTCTCAGCTTTTATCCCTGGAAGTGATTCAAATGTGATCTGGGCCCAGTTGTTCAAAGGATGGAAACTGCTATCCACCGGATAAGAGCCACTATCCAGTGGATAAGTATAAGGGAAACCAATAATAAATTGCTCTATTCACCAGATTAAGAAATATCCAGTGGATAGCATTAATATATACACCTTACAAACAGCTTGTCCCTGAACTATAATAACTTACTATGTAGACTAAAATGATCCATGGTCGTGTCTTAAACAGATAACATCATATTGGTTACCACTCATAAGACAAGCTTGTGAAGAAGACAGCACAGCCAAACCTGTCATTATTGTTGGCAACAAAGTATGTGTGATTTTCTTTAGTTTGCTTTTGGTACAAACAGTGGTTAGGTACCATTTCTTTCTCATGAGAGATTATCATCAGTGCTCAAGTCGTTGTTGTTGATTTTGTACTTTTCTAGTGAACCAGGAGTAGCATGTCCTCTCCTATCTCCGTTTGAGGATGGAATGATTAATAGTTATTATGAGAAGAGGATGTTTTGGTTTTTTGAGAGACTCAGTGTATGTTTTCCTAGACTCAGGTAAAATTCTCACAGCCTGGACAATAGTAGGTGACTGTAAATCACAAATGAGTGTATCTCTGCAAGGCATGCGAGTGTAGATCATCTACATTTGATGACGTGATTGGTTAGACCAATGCTATAATTATTAATGTTTTAACTGTAATTTTTTTTATCTGCATTTTAGTCAGATCTCTTTGATGGAAGCACAATGGATGTAAGTTATTACTCACTCTGTCTTTGGTATTGTTAATTTCATCATCCACATGATCCCCATTACAACCAGTTCTGGCAGCATAACTGGGCCTTATGTCCAATGAGAGGGGTGGCGAATGGTACCTCGAAAAACCTGGGTCTCGGAAAATTTTGGCAGTATCTCGAAATCTCGGAAGCGTTTTTGATAAGTCTCGAAGTCTCGTTTTTGCATGGTTTGTATTTACTTTTTTTGAATCTCAAAACTTTTTACCAAAGAGTCGCGGGCTCGGATTTCTAACTAGGATCTCGGCGTCTCGGCGAGTCTCGGATTTTACCATTCGCCACCCCTAATGAGGAAACCATTTCCCTTGCATTGTACAAACTGTTTTGTTTGTTTGTTTGAGAAGCACTTTTTTACAATGTCCATATTTTCTAGATTGACTAAGGAAATATGGAAAAGATTCTCGGAGATATCAGCTTTTTTTTGCTAACAGTGATTTTGTTACCTCTGCGTACTGCATCCCTGATGCATAAAAATCCCCAAAGACACAAAGAACAGAAGATTGATTTGAAGATTTTTTGGTAGAATATCATGTTCGTGTGATTTCTGTGGCTGTTGTGTAAAGATTTTATTAGTCTCTTTTGTGCTTTAAATATAATAAAAAGGAGTATTTTTTAATTAATTGTAGTAAACTGTAATAAAGAGTTTTGGGCCATCTGTCTCCAGATTAATTATTGTCTGGTTACATAAAGGCCCAAGCATGTTCAATTTAGGCCTCCTTGGATTTTTTTGAACTGGGACTCATTGGTTATGGACAGGGACGCATGATTTTTCTTAAGTTTAGTCCCAAGACTCACCATAACTATTTGTAACAAAATCACGGTTGCTATCTTCAATTTGAGTATAAATAAAGATTATTGATTGATTGATATAGATTCACTAATACTACTTGATGTTGTGGCAACATCAGTATGTCATTTTAATGCCTTCACCAGTTTTATTTCAAGTGGAGTAAAGGTTATTGGCAGGTTGTTTTCATGGCTGTAAGATTTCTTAAGATAAAAGACATTCATAATAAATGTGTTAAGTTTGCTGCAGTGATTTGTGCTTATAGAGTTGTTTGGAATACCAGTGGTGTTTAGAACGGTTGTTAAAGTGGTTTCTGGGTAAAGACATCTTGTGACTTCTGATAAAATGGTAGACTCTCCATAGAAAATTGTACTGTGTCCCTTGTAATACAAAGGGGAACTGTTGAAGACTAGAGTCACTTAGATTTTTTGTCAAGACTTATATGTATGTGGGTGAAAGTGAAGAACAGCTCTCCTAAAAGTCTGTCGGCCGACTGTCGGTATACTGTCGGCCAACTGTCGGCCGGCAGTATACCAACAGTTAACCGACAGTTGACCAACAGCAAACCGACACTTGAAAATTTGACAAGTGTAATGACATCGCAGTCACTCGTCCCTTACCGTTCTATTAGAATCAGTCGCATGATGTACCACAAATTGTACCACATGCTGACAACAGTCGGCCAACAGTCAGCCGACTGTTGGCAGAAGATTTTCGTAAAAGGCGATAAACGACAGTCGGCCAACAGTTGGCCAACTGTCGGCCGACTGTTGGCCGTTTGTCGGCTGACAGTTTTTTGGGGGAGCTGTTCTTCACTTTTTCCTGTATGTGTGTTCCATCCTGGTAGACTGTGTTGCCCATAATGAATGACTACACTGAAGTGGAAACTTGTGTTGAGGTGAACATTTATTCTTGTTTTCACCATTTTTTTGCATTTAACTCTCTCAGTTATTTTGTCAATTAAATTTTAAATGTTCTGAAAGATTTCTACTGTTTTGCCTTCACAGTGCTCTGCAAAGGAACTTAAAAATATATCTGAGATGTTTTACTATGCACAAAAAGCAGTACTGCATCCAACTGCTCCTCTTTTCTCTGCTGAAACAAAAGAGGTTTGTGAAATAAGAATTAAATCACACATGATTGTGACTGATTAGAATAAGAATTATAAAAAAGAATAATTATTGTAATGAGAACTTTTATTGTACCCTGTCAGAGATTTGAGCCGAGTTTTGATGTGTTTAGAACCTAATCTTTTAGAGCTTAAACTTAGGCCAACTTTACAGACACCTTTATAAACTTGTCACTTAGCTTTCCTCATTCAAGTCTACTTTAATTTGTTGTGTTCAATAATAGTGACAGGATGCATACATGTATGTACTGGGGTGCTTGTACTGTTTACACATAAATATTATTATCGCAACCTTGAACAAGGCCTACAAGAACACTCTTAACATTTCCTTGATAGAACTTTTAGCTCTATTGGGCAGCTTGCATTATATTGATTTCTTATTATTATTTTTATATTTTAGTTAAAGCCATTATGCCAGGCTGCACTGTCAAGAATATTTAAGGTATCATTGATGGGAATTCATGTGAAATAGAACCTGCAGTGAGATTTCTGTCAAACTTAACCTACTGGTTTTATAAGAGCTTAAAATTTGAAATAAAAATGGGGGTCTTTGTTCTCGTACGGGAATAGTAGCACTAATTCTTTGCAGTATCAATGTGATTATATTTACAAGCAATACTTTAAACACGTTCAGGGCAGATCCCTGGGCATTTGACTTTTTTGAAAAATTTGGACAAATACCTCAGTATGTTGGCAGTTTAGATTGTCAAGTGCCCTACAGGCTAGTGCTTTAAAAAGCTTCAAATCTTCCACCCACCAGATATTAAAGCGATGATTTAAAAATTTTCCCATGCATCAAACCGTTTTTTTCAGATGTAAAATATCATTTGCTACCAAACACAACCAAAATATCTTAAGTCTGAGAAAGCTGTCTTACAGAGTTTTGTTCTCATGTTCAATAAAATAATTGTCTATTCCAAAAAGCCCACATTTACAGGCTTTTTCAAAGTTTCTCAAATGCTACAACAAAACAGTAAATGTAGGAGCAATTAATGACGTGTGATCATGGTGCACATGCTGAATGAAAGAATTATGAAATCCCTTTGCTTGTGATCGATGGTGACCAGCATTTGATATGAAAGTCAAATGCCTGAACGGGCAGGCTTCATTTTGGGTCAAATTCTCCACTATATGGAGCAAAACTCCCCGGAGTAGTCAATTGATAAAAATTGGTAGCAGTCACGTGATTTATCAATTGATAATGGAAAACGGTGAAAATAAATAAACTAAATTGCTGTGCATCAATTTTTCATGCCTTTAATGATTTATGATGTAAGGCGGCCATTGTTGTTTTTTGGCATAAGTTAGAACAGCTGAGAAAACACATCCGTGAGTAACAACTGATAAAAAAACGTGAAATAAATGAGCTAATAAATGAAGCTATTACACGCACAAGTTTTTAAGAAAAGATAAGATTTTTTTAAACATTTTTTTAAATAAAAACTCTCAATTGCATCTCTGTTGTCAACAAATTCACCGTTTGCATGAAATCAGTTTTCATTTTTGGATGAACAGATTTATCTTCTCATATAAATCAATGAAATCGGTAAAATCTAGTTAAATCAGTAAACGAAACGCATGTGTCATGAATTGATTTCTACCGACTGATGATTGATTGATACAATCGATATCAATCAAATCAGATTTACCAATTTTTATTGATTTTATCAATTCAACTAAGCACCTCCCCCCTCCCCCCTCCCCAAAAGAAAAAACTATTCCCCCTCCCCCTGACAATGTTGTTCTTTGTTGATGTCGGTAAAATGTAATAATATTGGATTGTGTATTTGAGAATTAACATTTGATACAAAGGACTTTATCAAACAAGGTCTTAAGCTCAAGTAAGGCTTCACTTCAGAAAGCGGCATGTATACTGTACCCTACGACATTAAAACCAGGGGGAAGGGGATGCTGGGGCAAGATATTGATTAGCTTAGTGCAAAGGAGGGGATATATAACTTGATAACAATGACCTGGACATCTTGAATGACTATTCTTGCTTCCAGTGAGCAAAAATGTATACAGCACATGGAAAGTCAGAAATCAGCGAGCCAGTGTGACTATTTGGTGAAAGAAACATGTTGCTATGTTATGCAAGACATTGTAGGGCAACAAAAGAAACCACCAGGAAGGTTGACATTTTTTACATAGTGATTTGAGCTTAATAAAGTGGAAATCATTGGGAAAATTTTTAACACTATGTTTTCTTACTCCCCAAAAAACCAAAGACCAAAATTTGGTTAGTTATGTGTGCATTGGAAATTAGCGAAATATGTACTGGTAGGTGCCGTTTTTGCAGTGAGGCCTTCATTTATCTGTGTAATGTATTTGTTCATTGATTGGATTTGATTGACTGTCACCAATCATTTTACCAAGAGTAAGTGGTCTAATGCTTTTCCCAGATATCAGATTCCGATAATGATGGTTTATTGAACAACAAAGAACTGAATGACTTCCAGGTGAGATGGTACAAACTACTACTACTTGTCATAAATCTTGTTAAATTATAATTATTGTTTTTATTTCTGGACTGGTCTTAATTCCCTTTGACTCCACCACCTTGGACTTGCCTTTATTTATCACAATTTGCCTTTGGCATTTTACCTAACTGTAAGAAGGAGGTTTGGTGGTAACTAGAGCGATTTTCGTATGACCTTGAAAAATGGTTTCGGTAAGTGTTCGTTCTTTGTTTCATCAGCCAATGGATGAAAAGATCAAAACATGGCCTCTTCGTTTTCCTGCCAAAGAAACCCTAATATGGAGAAGGCATTGTTCGATTGGCCAATCGTGTTGTAGTATGACGTCAAAGTGAAGTATCGGTGGATTTCTAGAAAGTTCTCGGGCATGAAGTTTTTTCACCTGAGCGTTCGCTTAACCAATGAAAAGCTAGGTGTGTTTGTCTGTCCGTTCGATAAACCAATCAAATCGCTCTATTTCCGTTCGTTTGTCGTTTCTGTTTTGTTCGCGCGCTTTCATTTCAAGGTCATACGAAAATCGCTCTAAGTTGAGCAGCTGCTCTCTGAAACTCTGGGTTAGTTAACTAAAGGCCCCTACCAAAGTCAGAACTAGCCAGTTCGACAGGCCTCTTTGAAAATTTAAGCAGTTTTTCTTCTTTAATTTCTTCCTTTTCTTTTCTTTCTCACTAAAAACCCATCCCTGCTGGCATACTATTAAGGAATAGACTGATCTTGGTGGAAAGTTCTGATTAAAGTGGAATGCTCTTTATGACTAGACTGATCTAGCTGGCTAGTTCTGATATATGGTAATTATTAGTAGTGCCTTAAATTTAATTTAGCCATTTGGTAAAAGAAATTTTTATTTTCATTTCACCCAAAGTCCCAACTCTCTCCACCTCTCTGCAATATGTTAGTGAAATAAATGCGAGTGCTGATGTGGGGATGTGATGTACTTACAGAATCGATGTTTTAATACTCCGCTGGAAGGGCAAGGGTTGCAAGATGTTAAGAATGTGGTCAGAAAGAATTTGGATGATGGTCTAAGCAATGGTGCTCTCACACTTAAAGGTTAGTATACATTAGACTGCTTGCAGTCCGCCTTTTCTCTTAAAATCCGTCTAATCCTTATTTCAGCCAGTCTGTTTGCAAACCAGGACTCTATGTAAAGAGGCTCAATGTCTGAATAAAAAATAGCCATAGGCTACCAAACATTAGCTGGAGTCTGCATAATAAAGAGAGAATTTTCCAATGTCTAATGAATGCCCTGTGACTGGGGATGAGTTGGCAGGAAAAGTTGTTTGCTATAATAAAGGTTTGGTCATGTCCAGGTTCTTTTTCCATATTTACTATTAGTGGTGCAAAGAATATACCTATAGCAATATTGAATGGGGCTGAGTAGGATGTGAAGAATTATGCAGATCGAAGAGGATGTCATTCGGCCTCTGTGGATAACGTCCTCCGAGATCTGCATAATTCTTCACATCATATGGAAAGCGAATTTATTAATATTGTTTTATCATTCATTCTTTTTTGGCACAGTTTCTGGATATAAATGCAGGTTTTGTCTTGCAGATACTCCTCAAAAAGTAGATAACATCCATTGAGCAATATGTTTTGTGCATTCTCGCTTTTCTTCCATTCAGTTTTAGTAAAAAATTCAGCTATTTCATGTTTGGATAGCTGTGAATGCAATTTTTTTTAGTTCACTCGTAAATAAACAGCTAGGCCGTTGTGTTGGAGACAACAGAGATCGATGGTCTATTGATGATGCAGCCTCGTTCCCAATCAAATATACCATCAATCAACCCCGTTTCCAATCAAATATACCATCGAATCAATGGTATATTGCTCGCATCTTCCAAATTTGATCAGCGCTAGTTGGTTATGAAGAATTAGCCGGGGGATTGGAGCTAATCAGAAACAACAAAATATTTTGAATGAAAAATAAATTAATGTTTATTATTCAGAGGACGTTGTTATATAAAGGTTTCTTATATTGAGGTTCCATTGCACTGTGCTTTGAAAATTAATGTGCTTTTGGTTGAAGCAGTGGTTCTTATGTTTTTTGCTTACCGTGTGCTTATTAGTCCATTGTTCACAGTGTGTCTAGTAGCCTATTGTTTTTGGTTCCGTCATTTTAAGACCATGCTAACAACAAGGTACCGGAAACAATAGTTACTCTGAAATCTTAGGGCCTGCTTTGGTACAGCTGTTTCAAAATTGGTTTGTTTGTTTTTTTATTTCACTATAAATTCATTTTTTTTCTCTTTTTTTTTATTTCTTACATCAGGTTTCCTTTTCCTCCACACTCTATTTATCCAGAAAGGACGTCATGAGACAACATGGACAGTACTGAGGAAGTTTGGATATGGAGAAGATCTAGAGCTTAGGCCAGAATATCTGTGCCCATCGTAGGTTGACTGTTTTTTTATTTTATTTTATTTTTTAACAACAATAAATATTAAACTCATCACCAATAGATGAGCTTGGGTCCTCAAGGTTGGTGGAGCCAGGCAATGCTCTGACATGAGGAAGGAGATATTCATGGAAGGTCTGCAAGCAGCCCTTACCTAGCACCATCACACTGAAGAGTTCAGTGGAATACTTACTAACCAATACTTACCTACAGTGGTTCTGAGATAAAGAGGGTGGGTGGGTTGGGACAAACACAGCAAGAAAATGTCAAGCAAGTAACAAGGCTATAGTGAAGAAACTTTGTGAAGAACTACAAACAAGCAACTGTGTGTACGAGTCACAGGGTGCCACTGCTAAAGGTATCAGGCCGCCCCAGCATAGTTTGGAAAACTGCTGACCAGCAAGTTGTTTCAAGGTTAACTTTGCCTGAATTATGTACATTTAGCCACATGAATGATATGTGTAGAGAGAAGAACTTGGAAAAAAATTCTAAGTTCCTTATGGGAAATGAACCCATGACCTTCCAGACACTGGTTGCATGCCCTAACCACTGAGCTACTGAGAAGTCTAGTGATGAGGTCTTTTGTGGGCTACTATAACAACTGCATTGCACTGTGACATCTTGTAGAGAAATTTTTCTTGTATTGCTTAGAGGGAACTGATAAGTGACCTTGGGATGCAGTGAATTTGTGTTTTTATTTTACAAGATGCCACTATGAATATCTTTCATTGTTAGTAGTGCCTGTAGTTTGGTGTTTTGCACTTTCCAAATCTCAACTGGAAATTCATTTGCTTGTAAAGAGACAATAAGATAGTTGTGCGACCAGGTTGTACTAAGCACTCTTGACACATGGTTCTTTGGTTAATTTCAAAGGATTGATATTGGCACAGATCAGACAGTGGAATTATCAGATGCAGGATATCAGTTTCTTATTGATCTCTTTCACAGGCATGATAAGGTTTGTTATCAGTTACACAATGTGATTATTATTTAAAAAATAATTTGCTGAGAGTTTAGTATCGTTTGGTACTTAAAACTGAAAGGTAAAAAAATATATTGAATGTATTGATTAAATAGGATTTGTATGGGTTAAACGTATTTTAGCGGAGCTCTCGCGCGCGAAGCGCGCAGCGGAGCACCATGGGTAAAAAAGTAGGTTGAGTTTGATCGTCCGGGTTAACGTAGTCCTGAATAGGACTGTTGTTGTTGACAGTGACTGACGTTTCGACAACCTGTGCGGTAGTCATCTTCAGAGTCAAAGTGAGTTGTATCACGTCAGTAGATGGTATTATATACATCGTCTGACGTTACTTGCGTAACTGATGTAGTCGTTAGCAAGTCGTTCGCTCTGTCGTCCAAGTGAACGTAAAACTGTGAAAGGTTTGAACCCAGGAGTCATTTCAAAAGTAGGTTGAGTTTGATCGTCCGGGTTAACGTAGTCCTGAATAGGACTGTTGTTGTTGACAGTGACTGACGTTTCGACAACCTGTGCGGTAGTCATCTTCAGAGTCAAAGTGAGTTGTATCACGTCAGTAGATGGTATATAATACCATACCATCTACTGACGTGATACAACTCACTTTGACTCTGAAGATGACTACCGCACAGGTTGTCGAAAGGTCAGTCACTGTCAACAACAACAGTCCTATTCAGGACTACGTTAACCCGGACGATCAAACTCAACCTACTTTTGAAATGACTCCTGGGTTCAAACCTTTCACATGGGTAAAAAAATGTGGTAAACTACCCATCCGAGAAAATTTGGTAATCACGTGACCGTACACCGACCGCCCGCCCGACCGTCTGTCCATCCGTCCGCACCACAGGCATACCAATGTAAAATAATTAAACTAACAGGCATGGCAACCCAAATGCAACTCAAGATTTTATTTGGAAAGAAATCGCATGGCCGCCCGGACTTTAAGAAAGAAAAAACAACAACAAAGTCGAGTCTTTTTCGACGTTATTTTTTATTTTTACACTCACGTGGGCAACAGATAAAGAGCTAGAGTGAGACGAATTTTGCAGGAAGAAAAACATGAAAATTCAAAGCGGCTGTGAGACAATGAGAAATGCTAGCGGCCAGCAAGGTGAAAATGAGCGGCAGTGAAAAATAAAAGCGAACATGAACACAGGAGACAAAATATTGGGTAAGCACATACGACAACTTCTCCATAGAAATAATGTGTAACTAGGAAGTTTGACGTTTTAGCCCAACAAAACAGCGTTGTAGTTGTGCAAATCAACGGCAAAGAAAGACAAAAAGCGTGCTGCACGTGCAAATTTTTTTTTTTTTGCTAATTAGAAAAAAAGTGTGCTGCACGTGCAATTTGTTCTTTTGCTAATTAAATCTGTTGATCTTGATGCCATTTTTCATTGCTCTCCCCTTTTAGCATTACACGATTTATTAATTTTTTTTTTTTTGTTTACAAGTATTATTAACCAGAGCTTCGCTTTTAGCTCTGGCTAAATCTATATATTAGTGTTTAAACGGTAGATAAAGGCATATTTTTATCCCCTAACAATTTTTCATCTGTTCGGATTTCCTAGCTGAAAGTCCAATGATCCGTAACTTTTCCAAAATTTCAGCCAGAAAAAAGGGTCCCGAAAGTTCTAGGTGACCTTTTTGGGGTAAGAATCCGTTAAAAATGGGCAATTAGACCATTTTTTAGATGTTCGAAAATCCTAGGAGAGGCAGGCAAGCAAGAAATTTTACAACAAATGTTCCGAAAATTGTAGATCTCAAATCCTGTTCCGAACAGATACACCTATTTCAATTAAGGTTGCTCCCGTGAACCATGTTTCATAGCCTGCAGTGCACCATGGTACACCCTTTTGTAGCGGGAAGTTAATCTTGTTCACGTTCATTGAAATAATGAAAACCGTTTGTGAAAAGAGAGCTTTCAAGTCAAATGGCTGCTAAAATTCTTAAGCATGAGCGAGCCGAAAAATTTCATTTTTAAAATCTCATTAATAAAAAATTAGAGGCCTCTTCTTTTAACAACATTAAATGAATAGGCCCGCCTGATTAAGCTGCGTTTTTGCATGGACCAGAATGCTGGTTATTTCAATAAAACAAATCAACGCTATTCTTTTTTTTTATTATTTAGTTTTAAAAAAATTGCCTCAAAAATAGATAAACACGTAATGTTAAGTTATTTCCTGTTGTTCAACAAACGCCTTTTGATTTTTTTTTTTTAACTCCATCCAAAATTCCCACGTGCACGAGCCAAGCAAACTCGTTGAAAATTTGCAGTATTTGCATATTACCAGAGAGAAAAACCTAACCTCAAATCACTGTCTTAAATTAAAAAGTTTATGATTCATTGTTTTAAAAAACA
The DNA here is from genome assembly GCA_038088405.1 of Porites divaricata. Lineage (NCBI taxonomy): Eukaryota > Metazoa > Cnidaria > Anthozoa > Scleractinia > Poritidae > Porites > Porites divaricata. Next base: position 27,339,717 of record JBBMOI010000009.1, read on the forward strand.
TTGTCTTAACGTTCTGCTGACATAGCATAGAAGCGTCAGCAGCGTTTGCTTTCTAGGTTTCGAGGCTCGTTGCGGGCACATAATTTACTAGACTTGCTACAATAATGCACCGCGGGCCATGAAACATGGATCATGCATCATTCTTCTCAGAAGCAACCTTAATTGAAATAGGTGTATTTTCCTAAAATTGACGTTGGGTGCCCCTGGAATAAGTATACTGCAAATGTATTAATTTAAACTGAAATTTAGTTGCCACCGTGAAATTATTTTCTTTCTTGTACTCATCAGCAACTGTGAAAACTTCTGATTCCTCTACTACAGTCTCTGAATGTGAAGAATTTTACTTCTGTTATGATGATTCATGAACCCAATTATTTAATAAGCTCCAGCCTATATACAACAAAACCCCAGAATCAAAAGTGAAATTATTTCTGCCAGTTGATATAGGTATGTGTAACCTGCGTGGCAAGCGTTTCCGTGCCGGCAGTTTCAGAGCAAAGAACGGGGAATGAGAGTTAAAGACCGTGCAAAAAATGGGGTTGGGGAGGAAAAAGAGCGTTCCCCGTCGTTCCTCGTTTTTCTTTGCTTAGAAACGTTTGCTACGCAGGCTAAGTTATGTGTATATAACAGGACACATACCATGCACCTCATCACAATAATTGATTTTTTTAGTTCCTGGCCACTTTTTTTTATCTGGTTTTCACTGTAATCTATCTCCTGCCTCTTACAGGATGAGGATGAAGCACTGAAGCCAGAAGAACTTCAGGTAAGCAGTCAGTTACGAAAAAATAACTCATTATTAGCATTGTTTTTATTGTAATACTTTTTGTGGAGCAAACAGGGCCCAATATAACGGCCGGTCATCGGACAATGTCCGGCAAGAATGGCGTCTTGACCGGCCAGAAGCTTCACAAAATAAAATCACGTCCACTGATAGAAAATGACACAAGGATTAGTTCACGTTTTGCCCCTCATTTTAACCGGTCAGAAAACGAGACTTGATAGAGGAAAAATTTCTTTGGCCGGTCATCGTGTCCCGCCACCGTGCTAAACTTATTTTGAGCCCTGGCAAAGGTAGCGCAGTGCTGAGAGCATCCGCCTCCCACCCATTGGGGCCGGGTTCACGTCCTGGCGTCTACGCCATATGTGGGTTGAGTTTGTTGTTGGTTCTGCTCTTTGCTCCGAGAGGCTTTTCTCCAGTTACTCTCAAAAACCAACATTTTCGTATTCCAATTTTACCAGGAATCAAGTAGATGAAGAACCTTTAAGTGGATATGCTACGTTTAAATTGTTATTTATTTTAGTGTTTATTTATTTATATATATATATTTGTCGTTTAAAGGAGTTGTTCAATATTTTTCCCATGATGCCCTGGGGTGAAGATGTTGTCAACTCTGTTGAAACTAATGCTGATGGCTGGATCACTCTCCAGGGATTTTTAGCTCAATGGACGTAAGTAACCACTCAAGCAACGGGAAACTCAAGACTCTAGTATTTCAAATTCTCCACTCCAGAAACTCTAGGAAGAATAGTTACGATCTTTGAGCTATTTCACACTTGTCTTGTACAGCATTCATCGTATAGTCAAGCCTGATCAAGTGAACGCCTGACAGGTTCTAGATATAAAATCATTATTTGAAAAGTGAATTAGTTTGTCAATGTCAATATTACATTCATATCTTTTTCTTTCTTACAGTGTACGTAATGAGTAGTGAATGAACATAAGCAAGCTCGTTAGAATTTCTGTCAGCCTAGCTTTTTTCCGAACTCGGTACGAATGTTTTCATAGGAGTATTGTCAGTGAACTACAGTTGAACCTCTATTAAGCGGCCACCCTTGGGGCACCGTCAAGTGGCCGCTTAATAGAGGTTGGCCGCTCAATAGAGGTTCGTCATAAATCAGCATAATCTTCAGCAGAAACATCACTTTTTAAAAAAAAAAAACTCGCGACTCGGACTTGGGCTATATTTTCCTTCATCATATTCGATTGTGTCTGATGAAACTTTTTCTTCGATATTTTTACTAGGCTAACAACGTTTTTAGACTACACGAGGATGTTGGCATATCTGGCCTCTTTTGGTTACACTCATCAGGAAAATGAACCTTCTCTGCAAACTGCAATAACAGGTATTGGTGATGATAAAAAACAAACAACGTGAGCAAGAGTATTACTTATTGTATCGCTCAAGTCTTATTTACAAGCAAAATGAATTCTACGTTTTTATTGTCAAGAAAAAAACTATCTATACTTTTTCATTTCAACTACTGACCAAGCAAAACGTGTCAAGAAGTACTGTTTAAAAAACGAACGGGAGTGCATGTATCATCAGGTTTAAAAACTCAAGGCGTAAGCCATGATTTTTTAAACCTGATGTGACACGACTGCAAGTTTTTTTAACGGCTTCAAAATCTCTGATATTAACCAACTCATTCTTGCACTAATATTCCGAATTTGGTTGATTTTGGTCCAACAAAAACTGGACGTAAAGCTTATAATAGCCTTGTCTTTATAAAGGCACTAATTTCTTTTCAACATTAATTTCTTCTGTTTTTTCTTTATGGATTATTAAAGAGTTTTTGAAAGACTTGCTATTGCACGCCATAAATGATCAGTTAACTCCAGCTAAAAATAAAACCTCAAGTAGCTCTTCCCCTGGCCAACGCACGCGCACACGGCATTGGCTCCGACCAAGGGTTTAGTTTGGTCTACCTGTGTTTGGACGTTGCGATTTCTAAAGTTTGGTCTTGCTGTGCTCATTTGTAAACCACCGTAATATGCAACAGATAAATAACAAAGCGTTCTTCATTTTGCAGTCAACTAACAACAGTGATAATTGTTAAACAAATTGTTGTGATCCGACTAACTTGTGTGATCTCTGCTCTTTTCCTTTGCTTCTTTTCCAGTCTGTTCTCCTCTGCCTTTCATCTTGGTTTCATCCGTGTCTCGTCTCATTCAGATGAGAAAAAAGCTTCGATTCTTACCTTATAATAATCCTCACTGGGACCAAGTGAATACTAAACTGGGTACTTTGCCCTTATTTCTTTTACTCACACTAAAGTAACTTAACAAAAAAAATAACAAAAACCCGTTAAACTAAAATTATTTTTATAGAGGTTGACACTAGACAATTCGAAGAAATGGTAAGCCTTTTGCCCTCTAGAGAGACACAACAGAAAGTGTAACATATGAGGCAGCTATTTTAAAAAGTACTAATGATAAAAATTCAATAGTACTGAACAAAGTTGGATTTCCACAGTTGACAAATTGTTTCTTTTTCTTTTATTTTTTGTTTGTTTGTTGTTATTGTTGTATTATTTCGGTTGTGTTGCTTTTTTTTTGTTTACTTTCTTTTTCTTTTCTTTTTGTTACAATCTTTATTTTGCATGCGTCTATGAGCTCGATTTCCGTCGTCTCCCGAGTCCGGACTTTTATCGTTTTTTTAATTTTCCCGAACAGCGGCTGGTTATCGAGCCTAATACGTCTATTCACACACTTTGTCATCTCCTTTTTGCTTTTTTCATTCATTTTACACGTCTCTTTTGTCCTTCATCTTTTCTTTGTTTTCCCCTTTTCTTTTTATTCCAGTTAATTTGTTACAAACGTATCGTCTTTAGAGGAATCCTGGTTCTTCGAACCTCCTGATGATGTCGAGTCCAAACCGATTCCCTTCCAGACTATTTTGTGGTGTTTTCCGCTTGATTTGCGTACATGTCTTTTTCGTTTTGTTTTTCTGAAAATTCGTAACAAATTGACAGACTTTTTTCTTTCTCTCTTTTTTCGAAAAGTTGTTTTTTAACAACAATAGAGGGTTTTCACTCACGTGGCCAGCATCTATGCTAATTTATTGGAACAAAAGAAAGTTTTTACATAAGAAAAAAGTTCAACTCCCACAGGATTGTCTTGGTACACCAACATGGCCGCCGTTCTATTGTTTTGGAACACCAATATGGCCGCCGTGACGTCATGTGAAAACGCTCTATAGACGAAACACGCTGTTGGTTCACCTCAGACCACAACAGACCATTTTACAGTTGTGAGCTTAGCATCCCAGCCTTTGAGTGAAAGTGAGGCTGAGGTCGACCTTGTTTTAATACAAACCTCCTTTCTTTTTTATGGAAATTATGCTTTGAAAATACTATCAAGCATAAGAACAACGTGATTTACATAAGAAAGCAAGAAGGGTTGTATCAAAACAAGGTCAACTCCAGCCTCGTTTCCACCTGTAACTATAGAATCGAGGAGAGCAATGCTAGGTTTTTGTTATCTCGCGATATCTCGAGAAAGGTTAATATCTTGGTAAACCACAGCTTAATAAATGTTAAGTCTGCAAGAGGAACCCTTAGAATGCGATCAAAAACATCCAGGAAATACTTTACCTGGTCCCTGTACGGCGTTTTCCCTGGCCCTCTTGGTCAATTCGCTTCGGTGACGTATCCGAGGCGAACGGGCGGGTAACGCCCTCACGTCTTCGCTTGGACCACGTGATCCGAAACGAATTGGCCGCGTGAGGTCTAGGGACTAGGTAAGGAAATACTCTTTTTGAATAAACATGTGAAGAAACACTGTAATACAATGAAGAGAAAAATCGTTTTCAAATTTTTAATTATAACGTAGTAATAACGTTAGTAATGTATTTTATTTTCTCTTTTTTTTTCTTAGCTAAAGCTTTTTTTAGGTCTTTAAAGTTGCGCAATTCGGTTTATGCTGCAAAGTGACTCAATCTCTATCTCTATTTATCCTTTTCGACTCAAGTGCCTGCTTTCTTTGCCTCCAGTTACGCGCAGTAAAGCTGTTGATTTGCAGAAGAAACAGACGTCACGTTCAGTGTTTCAGTGTTATGTTTTTGGAGCACCTGGAGTTGGAAAGGTACTTACAATCTCTCCTTAGTTCAAAATGTTTTATCCAAAGAAGCCTGACAGTAACTTAAAAGGCTGCGCAGTCAAATCAAAGCTGAAAATTCTCTCCTAATCGCATCAATACATAGATCCCACAAAATACAAGACTGCTAATTTTTCTAATTCTCACCAACATTTATACAACGGTCTGTCAAGCCAATGAATGGTGTCAAAGTTAACTGAATGCGTGGTACCTTGCATGAACCAACCAAAAATCTTTAAAAAAACACTTCCGAAAAGCACTGAAGAAAAGAAATAAACACTATTCTGGCTGCGCATTCCTTCTAAATCGCGCATGCTTGAAGTGGTTGTAATACTTTGCGCCCCTCGACTACAAATTTGGCCGTGCTGCTTAAAACGTGGTCATTTTAACGATCGTACTCAGTTTTCACGACCCGTCCACCTCCCCTGGTGGCGGTTGACAACTTCATTGTTATCCTCGTTGCATGCCTATTGCCTCAGCAGTCGAGGACTTTTCCTTTAACTTAATATTTCGCGGTGAGGTAATGAGTATGCAGTGAGGATATGTTACTAGAGAAAGCAATGTCGGTACAAAGTTAAAAGGAACCAGACGTAAGCTCTGGACTGAAATATTACTTTAGCAAAAGGTGGGCGTACCTTCAATTAATCTTACTACAGATCAGTGTTTTTACTTTCAGATTTTTTTCTCTTTCTTTCTTGATCTGGTTCAATTGTATATAAATTTAATTTCCAAAAAATGCCCTTTCTTCCTAACAGACTGCCTTTCTTCAAGCCTTCTTAGGACGAAGTCTGGAGGTAAGTAAAAGACAATGGTGTTAGAATTTTGTCAAACCGCAATAGTTCATTTTTCTTACTAAAATGTTCGTTCACCCACAAAAAAGTCGTTAAAATGCTTGGATGATGCTCATAATAGAGGCCACTTTTTTAATTCTAAACATTTTAAGAGAGGTTTGAGACTAACAAAAATGCATAAGTGGTATGACAACAATGTATACGAGCTAAGTGTTTTAATATAGAAAAAAGCTATCCTTTACACTGGTGTACAGAGTAAGGTGAAACTTGATTTCTTTTTCTGAATTTCAAGTTTAAGTCTTTATTTTCTCGTAAATAGTTTTGTAATTATTGTTTTCTCTGAGAAAAAATAATTTTCCGGGAAAATGCCACTAAAATGCTTGAATATCAATGCATTCTCGGAGACCCAGGGGCAGATAGTGGGGACGAGGAAAAGTCTAAACGGGCGGAAAAATATATGGCACAAAGAAAAGTAAAGAACGGTGAGAAGAGCCCCTGGGGACAATGTCTTACCAGACCAGTTCCAAACGGTCGCCGCCGTTCTGGCTTCTGATTGGAGTCAGAAAACTTTGTGTTTTTCTGGCACCAATCAGAAGCCAGAACGGCGGCGACCGTTTGGAACTGGTCTGGTAAGACATTGTCCCCAGGGGCTCTTCTCACCGTTCTTTACTTTTCTTCGTGCCATATATTTTTCCGCCCGTTCAGACTTTTCCTCGTCCCCACTATCTGCCCCTGGGTCTCCGAGGATGATATCAATGCTACCAGGAAGATCCTAGAAGGTGGATCATCCTAGAGCCATATGTTTTCTGTATTCAGTGTACATGAAAAGGGTTGCACTTTTCCCTAGCGTTAGGATCTTCCTAGCTGGGAGGTAGGAAGATCCTAGTACTATGTAAACGTATTTCGCTAGGAAGATCCCATTACTAGGGACAAACCAGGCAGGATGGCGGCGGGTCGTTTAGTGGGTAATCCCAATGATAAAGGGCGACCATTTCGTTTGGCATAACCACGAGATAAAAATTGTGATAATTCTACTGAAAGTTAGTTATTAACGCCAGTAAAGGGAGAAGAAGGGTCTAAATTGGATTTTGTTTGTGTCGCCCGCCGTCTTTGGTAACCATACGGACCGAACTTTCTGCATGTAAACCCAACGGAAAGTCGTTCCATCTTCTAGGATTTTCCTGGTGCAGCTTGGTGTGAGGACCTTCCTCCCTCCACGTAAAAAGCCCCTTAAAAAGAGCCCCTAAAATGTTCGAAAAAATGCTAGAAGAAGCTTAAATAGCGAAATTGCATGTGTGGCTGTGGAAGACCATCACGTTTTCGCGTTCACTGTGTCTTACTTGCTGCTTTACTTTCGTGGTTCCTGTTTATACAGCCTGGTGAATCAGACAAGAATTTGTCAAGTTATGCTATTAATCTGTTGGAAGTAAACAGACAAGAAAAGTACTTAGTGGTAAGTAAAAAAGAAGAATATCTGGCTTTTTCAAGCACGTTAATTGTTATATTAGAATTGATAGCCAAGTTTTTCGCTTTTTTTTCGCCATACATTTTAAAATACTCTAGGCTCACACAAACGACGTTCGTTAAATGATCCATTAGACGCCCACCCTCAAATACACGTCTCTTGTCTTATTGACGTGCGTCCTATCTATGATGTTAAGTTTGTATTAAACGCCCTCTCTGATAAACTGCCCCTGTCTAATAGACCGCTCCAAAGTACAAAGAAATCATTCAAGTTGTTCAGCGGTTTCTTGCTTTTTTAACTTGGGTTTGTGCATTGAATCTTGTTAAATGTCTAATTCATAGTAAAGCTGGACTAGCAATGACAACTGTTCTATGAGATTTGAAAGAGCAATGTCCTTAGACGGCCTAAACGTATCAGTGGATGGACTGGATATATAAACTCTCTTATAGAAGTTACTTCTTTGTCCCAGTCAGTGGTGCTGGATTTTGTGCGTGTGTGTGTGTGTTTTGTTCTGCTTTTTATAGCTAGAAAGTAAGCCTTCCAGAACCAAAGTGATTATAAGTTTACTGTCGTATAGAGACGTTTTCTTTTTTTATTAATAGGGAGCTTTAGCGACGACGACGGCAACTAGGACGTCAAATAAGCAGAGCAAACAACTTTGCACGTATATCACGCTTTTTGTACATTTCTTTGCCGTCCCTGCACGTGAAAATGTCTAATTTTCAGATTTTATGGAGGACGTAAACAAGCGACGACGATTTTTTCTTTCTCTTTCTAAACTTAAGTGCGGTCCCCATGAAATCAACTCCACGGAAATTCGCCTACATTTGACATTTTCAGCGAATTGGAATAAACGCGACAAAGTTTGAAGAAGCGCTGATTCATTTTAAAAGTGATGTTTTTCCTGCCGTCGCCTTCGTCCCAACCTTGTTCCCAGGCGGGTAGGAGAGAACCCTGGGAACGAGGTTGGCCTTCGTCCATGCTTAAGCTCCAAGCAACTGATTTATTCTTTAAAGCAAAGGCGTTTTTGAGCGACGAACGTCAGCCGGAAGTAGACTTTTTGCATTCTCGGGCAGTGGTTGTGCCCTAATTCTAAGGTAAATCTTCTCTTTATGAGTTAAGACACTTAGTAATACAAATTTAGTCGCGTAAAGGCTTAGTGAAAGGAAAAAGACCACACTTCCGGTTGACGTACGTCCCGCAAATGAAACGTCTTTGCTTAACCCTTTAAGTCCCAATAGTGTCCAAGGTCAATTTTCTCCTTACAGTTATCCATACACTGTAAAGAGATAAGTTATGAGAATCAATAAAATGATCACCCAAGAGAAAATACTTTGATCTTTGAGCAAATTCTCTCAACTAATTCTTTGTATGTGGATACTGGGGCTTAAAGGGTTAAGTTCCGTTCACTATTCTGTAAGGGACACGCGCAAACATGATTTTGCTCATTTATGTTGGTTTGTTTTAGCTACGTGAAATCGAATGGGAAAAATCCGGCTTCCTGTTGTACGACCGACGTTGTGATGTGGCGTGTTTTATGTATGACTCTACGGATGCCGCTTCATTTAACCAAGTTGTACAACTTAGAGAGGTGTGTATAACTATCCAGACTGTGATCCAGCCTGCTTGAAAATCCCAAGTCCGACCAATATGCGATCGGGATTGGAAAAATCCCGATTTTGACATCTGTTACGATATTTTCAAAATATATTCTTGATATTCATACATGATCTCCTAACAGAGTATAGTTAACTGAACATTTTAGACAGAAATTGCCCTCTCATAACTCTAGACAGGGTATTTCAGAACAGCAAGACTTCAAAATTTTCTGTGGGCAGCCCCCTAGCGTCTCGCTCCCTCGGCACTCGCGTTACTTATCGGTCATTAAAGTATCCCGATATTTAGATACTCATCTTAAGGTTGGACAGACTGAATATCGCTGCAACAAACCTAGTCGAGCGAGCAAGTGAGTAATGACGTAACCGTGCGAGTCGCCAGGCAAGTTATGCCTGTTCGCCTATCACGTATTTTCCAGGAACACAAATTGACTATTCAAATTCTTGTCTGTTGTGCCAAATTTGTAAAGTTTGTAAACTTGACATGTCCTTACAAGACAAACGAGAAGAGATAAAGCTCGACAAACGTTGCAAAGAAATTTGCCTTTGACAAATTGTTGATGTTTCACGAACTTCAGTTTGAGAGTTTTGTAAAAAATTTTACAAACAACTTCAAGTGCGATTGGTTGGTCACAGTCACCTACAGTTGACATCTGTGTGAGAAATTAAAACTTTCCTAAGCCCTCAACATCCATATTTTACAAAGAGTCATTAAGACAGAAGTACAGCCCAGGTAAAATCATTTTTGAGGAAATCAAAAGGTCTTAAAAGCTATTTAAAAGCGACAGTTAATTTTTTGGTTACTAGTTATTCTCATAGCATAGTCTCCGCTTTGTAAAAGGCGAGCTTTTATTTCTGCGTTATGTTTCTGTTCCTAGAAACTACCCAAGACTGTTCCTTGCCTGTTAATAGCAGGAAAGAGCGAAGGAATAACGGCTCAACAGGTAGGGTATCTTCCAGTACATATACACAGCAACACTGCCACGTTTGCCTTGAAGTAGTTAAGAATTGCTTTTAATTGTTGAATGTTTGTGTTGTTAGGATTTTGAAATGCAGCCAGCCTTGTACTGTACGTTAAACAAGCTTCCACCACCTCAGGTATGTGAGCAGGTCGTGTGAATAAGGCCATGTTGACACCGACACGAAAAGCCATCCGGTATAGCATGAACACCTGTCCGATATGTTACACATCACTTTAGAGATCGGCTGGGCGCAGCTTCGCTCCGTTACAGAATTCGCGCCGAAATCACCGTTCTTATGTGTGAATAGAAGCCCTATCTAGTATGGTTTCCTGCCGGCGCCAAAGCTATTCAGTGTTCCAACGAAGTTTACATTGTTTTTTGTTTGTTTTTATGCATAATTGACTAAACATTCTGTAACTGATTTAAGTTGTGAAAAATTGTAGTAATTATTAAATAACCACTCTGTTGAATTATTCTTTTTAACCTTGTAGAGAATATGGCTGGTTAGCAGGCTTGATTCTTAACCAAAACGTTGGCGGGTATTTTAATGGAGAAATAAAGCCACCGGAGTCTCAGACCTTTTTGGGTTAGGATCAATAGAGTACCTCTAGCTTTCCATTATCTTGCGAGCCTTGTTACTCATTATGACTTAAACTAGATGCCCTTCCTCGCTGCTTTTTAACTAACCCGTACAAACTGACATAACCGTCGACAAGTATTACAAAAACATAACACATCTGATGTTGTTATGTTTCAGCCATTCTCGTCACTTGGTAGACCTGTCGTTTACAGACCTATCTTCAGCAACCTGGCGCAAATGGCTGTCTATCCGTAAGTAGACAAATCGTCTCTCTGATCTAAATTCATTAGAACTTGAGTATCTGTTTCGAAATTTTTACCATAGTAGCGTTCGGCGGTGTGTAAGTTTTGCTGTTGCCTATTCCCAAACGTTATCACACAAAGTTCCAACTTTCCTCTTGAAAAGACTAAAACTGCTTACAAAAGAGGTTTCGCTGAGTTGCCTCACTGTACTGTTTAGTCCAGCGTATGTGGCGGAAAATGACCACAATGAGAGTAAACTTTTAGCGTGGCTGCAATTCACAGTTATATCATTTTCTTCCCCTGTAGACACCTTTGTGGCCCCGATGCAGATACTGCGACTTCATATTGGATTATTGCCGGATTAACGGCTGCACTTGTAGCAACCGCTGGTATTGTGGTCTTTAGATACTTACGAAAAGGGGGATCGACCACGTGACACTCAATCCCGAGTGATAAGAGAATGACTCTTGATAACAAGAACTGAAACAGGTTGCATTTCGCGGATGCAGAATGAGTGTAGTCTGGCAGAAGCGGGAGAATACCATATATTAGCCGTTTGAGTTCTTTTAATTGGAGTACATGTAGTATAAGGAGTTATTAGCGATGAACAATGTCTCGATTATCATATCGTTCCAACGTCAATTTATTTTTTCTCCAGAATTGTACAGTTATTGCTTTTAATTTAAACGTAAAGTTCAAGGTAAAGTATCGTCTTTGTATTAAAATTTTGCATCATTAGCATTGTTTTCAATTTCTCTTTGGGCGATTGTAAGTCCTAAAAGAAATTGAAAGCAATGTTTATGCAAAATTTTGGAGGGACAACAAAGAGTATTATGGTATTTTTGAAAAACGCGTAGAACACTGCTTCTTTAACTAAGCGGACACGATTTAATTTCTTTTTGAACCAATCTAATCGCACTGTATCAATCTCACTGTCTTTTTACCAAGTAGAAGCAACCTTGCCAATCGCAAGCCAATCTTATAACTGTTGAACCTTCAAATTTTCTCCTCCTTCTTTATAATACTATGGCCTGTTCACAGACCCTCCATTTCCTCTTTAGAGATCGTCGAGCGGGTGCGCGTGTGAAAAAAAATCAGGGCATGTTAAGGAGGTTTGAGTCTCCCTAGTGTAATATTCATCGTTTGATAATTATTTTCTGCTGGCGTTTTGAGCCTATAGAGTGTTTTCACATGACGTCACTGCGGCCATGTTGGTGTCCCGAACCAGTCCTGTTGGAGTTGATCTCTTTTTTTATGAAAACGCTTTCTTTTGTTCCGATAAATTTGCATAGATGCTGGCTACGTGAGTGAAAACACTCTTTCGCCATAGGTAACACTGTAACATTCCCAGTTGCAATTAGTTAGGTAATATAGCAAAAAAGGGTCGCATGTATTTGTATTTATTTGACAGTGAGAGCTTCCTTGCCCCTCCACAATACAGTGAAACTAAAGAAAGTGTATTAAGTACCCTCGTACAATCAGTAAAAACATTCTTAAAAGGTGCGTTGTTGTGTGTTTATGCTGCCAGTTCTTGACTGCAATGCGCTTTTTCTCTCATGATCTCATAAAGCTACGGTAAAACGGTTTACAAAAACGAGCAACTTGTTTTGCAACATTGCTGCAAAACAGTTTGGAAAGCGCTGTTGTGCATTTTCTGCATTTGTTGCATGTTGCGTGAATACTGACATCAGATTGGATAAAATTTGTCGGGAGTCACGCCATACTAAGGAATCCTAGTACGTCCTTGCTGGAAAACAAGTTTGTTTTTGGCCGGTAAAACGCGCAACATGGAGTGATTTTGTTACGAAAAAGTAGAACTACCCACTGCTTTCTGCAACAACTTTTAGCAACCTGCAACAACCTTATTTGCTGCAAGGCAGATTTGATTCCGGGGGGGGGTGAAACGCGCAAAATCGCTATTCGACTCGTTATGCAGCAACGTTTCAAAAACGAGTTGCACGTTTTTGTTGCATCGCGCAAAGATTACAAGGAAAGAAACTGTCTTGTCCGCGTAGCTAGCAGAATTGGAGTATGGCAATGCTTTTTGGAGGCTAGGAACTCTCCAAAGTTGTCGCAGTTTCATACAAGAAGGAGTTTGGTTGTATTTAAAAAAGAAAACGCCTCGCAAAGATACTGCTGGAAGGAAAAGAAGAAGTAATCCGTTTAAATTCTAAGATTGCGTCTTGCTTTCGTGGTGAAGTGCACGCCGCGCCAGTTGTCCGTTGACAAAAGAATCAGAAAGGACCCGGGACACAAGCGACAATTCGCTTGGTGTGCCTTGCGGATTTTTTTTGGTGAATCTTTGTTCCCACGAAAAGTTGCACAAATTCAAACCAGACAATTTGTGCGATTTGTTGCGGGAACAAAGGATTTTTTCACAAATTCTGCAGTGAATACGAAACGAGCGTTCGCTGCGACCCGTTCCCTCAGACGACCATTTTATTAATTCTTATAGCTTGCTCTTCTGACTATGTATTCTGATATTGTTGGAAAATTGATTTTGGTTACTCTTTGGAATTAACGGATTGTAATATTTCATCAAGTAGAAAAAGAAAATGGCTACGTAGTTTTTGGAATTTATATTTTTCAGGTGAACGGTGAACTTCAGGTGCATGCTGAAAAACTTAACTTTCATTATTGCCAATTGTGGGTATGTGTGCGAAGTCTTGCGCTTGGATCACAAAACGAACAAATTCCTGTCATCTACTTCATGACAAACCCCCTCCTACCCTGGGTGCCAGAGACTTTGATGCGCGATTTCTGGCTTCTGTTCGCCGCTCGTGGCTTCGGCTTTAATCAAGGCCGAGATAGTACGCGTCGGCCTGCGGCTGACCAGGCCCGAAGCATCTCCGCCGCACTCAATCGCCGCACACGCGAGAAAAAAACAATTGGTACCGGGGGTTACCCACTCCCTACCCTTTCTTATGTTACGATACCGAGTGCCTAGTTTCATTATCTGCCAACAACAATTTTTAATGGAGATTCATGATGGTCATTCATAAAAATGCCAAAAAGTCCTGAAGTATATTCGCATTGTCTCAAATTCTCTCCAAAGTACTTTTGCAAATTGGAGTACTTCTCCAATATTGACGACGCACACTGTGTTTGTTTCATATATTCTTTATAACACTGCCTCCACTTGGTTGTTTTAGGCCATGGCAAATGTTCCACTACCATTTGGTCGAAGAGTTTCTTCTCACAATTCAAGTGTATCATCTTAGCGCAGTCTTCAGGACCCATTAAGGGTATGGTAACTGGAATGAAATAATATATGAAACCTCAATTTGGGATCTAGGGGAGGAACCCCGGCGAATCGGTCATTTCTTTCGCTCTGAGGGGATGAGCCATTTCTTTGGCCCGCGAACGTTTACCTCTTACCGAGATAGTTTACTTCCTTAAAATTGTACACCCAGGAATTTTTTTTCGTGGCTCCTTAGACCTGAAAAACTAGATATATATTTTTTTTCTCTCGAATCTCAAACATTCACAATTTAAGGGGGAATTTAACAAATAAACTGTTTCCAGAAGGACCAGTCATTCTGCTGTATGTCAAGCTAGCTGGGCCTGTACAAGAACCAAAGCCAGTTTACTTCACTCAGGGCCATACCTTCTTATTAGCAAAGTATTTCTTGACTCTCTCGACCCCAGGCTCATTGTAACCATGTGCCCAGACATTTTTATAGAGAGATGTGTCACGTCACGTTACCATAGTTGCAAATTTTCTGTATCTCAACAATCTTTATTGACAGAGACGGCTATTTTCATTGTCGAACGGCGAAAGTAAAGTATGGGCTACCGCTCTGTTCCTGAGTGCAGCCATGCACAGGAAAGTCATGCAGGTGAACGGTTTGTTGAGATCCAGAAATTTTGCTACCAAGGCAACGTGACATAGCGACTTCTCCTCTCTTACGCTTGCAAGGTCCAACAAAGTCAGTGAAGGCACAAAAGAGAAAGACGAAGAAATCGTTTACTATAAAAAACTTACTTTTTGGATGCACGAGAAGCAACTGTTGGACCGTAGCTATAAGGCAATAAGAACGTTACAAATACACAGCTTGTTTTATTAAAAAATTACTCTTCTTGATGGAAAGATGTTAAAATGATTTCGTTAAATTGGAAAAGAAAAACTCCTCCATCGAATTTCAATTATTACTTCAGGACAAATGAGAGTATACTTGACGTTTGGGAACAAAGATATAATTTACCAAACTCGCGGACTTGGCCATTCAGTGAGGTTACGCAAGAGACTGCGATGAGGCATAAACCATCACAACAGATGTGCAAAATGTGCGTGTGCTAGTGTTAAAATTTGAGACAAGGTGAGAGTGCTAAATAATAAACCAAAAAAGGACCGGGAACAGCTTTTTTTTTTAAAAAACATGGCTAATAACAGCCATTTTGAAAGCTTCCACTGACTGCTCTTCAACGACCCTGTTTGGTAAAGCGTTCCAGCCTCTGATTGTTCGTGCAATAAAACTGTGTTGGTATTGGTTTTGTTTTAGTACTAACTTTAACGAATTTCAGCGCCCTGTCTCGTCCCCACTGCCTCCTTTTCAATAATTTGGTGATATTCCGGTTGGGAAATCAAATGGTTCTCGTACTATCGTTTTATAATTAGGGAACTTCAGAAAATAGGGACTGTCATGTTAGTCGATACAATTTTCTACTCAGGTTTTATTTTAGTCTCTCTAGCTGCGAAACGCAATAGCCGTAAAAGGGGTGATATTGAATACCAAAACAGTCCTATAATGGAATGCGTCTCAGCGCCGACAAGGTTTCTCGCGCAACCTCAAAAATGACTCTCTCAATAAAAGAGAGATTTTTTAATAAGACTGCCGGAGTCACATTTACGGCAAACGTCAGATTCAGTTTGAGAATTTCTCAAAATAGAAAATAAGCACATAAGAGCAGCTCATAACAATGATTGTTTGAGATTGGTGCGAAATTTAAACTACTGATTTTCATGGTAGAAGTAACCAGGTGATCTGTGACTTCACTGCGGGGGCCTGGGGAAAGAAATTTTAATGCCGTATCCCATAAACCAAAGCTGATGGGAACAGATTGAATTGAATTGAATTGGTGCGCGCGTTGGTTTATGGGATATGGCATTAACATTTCTTTCCCCAGGCCCCCGCAATGACGTCACAGATCACCTGGAACGAACAGTAAACGACAAGTGAAGGGAAAACTTGGCCATGTCAGGAGCAGGGCTCCTGGTCACGTGGTACAAATTCGCGTTTACCGTATAACAAGAACGAATGACCACACAGCGCAAACTTCAAAACAAACTTTTGCAGACTGAAACTAAAAGAACTTTAAGTTACGAGTCAACCTCTCCTTGTAACAAAATAAGATTGCGAAAAGCAAGCATATGTCTGTAAAATACTTTTTCTTTATTGTCATTTATTGGCTTCATATACAAAATGCACGATGAAAAAAAAATACTGAAAGAAATATTTTTATATAGAAATGATTTGTCTTTTTAACACTGACAACATGTACGATTAGGGTCGATCAGAAAAGGACGAAAACGTCGAGGAAAACTCAAGAAGCCATGAAGATGACCCGGATTAGGCATGTCTCCCTCTTAGACGGGCCCAGATAAATGCAACACGTTTTCTGACAAGAACGAACAAGAAGTTGAACTTACCAGAATTTTGGATACTCTGTTCAAGTAGATCGAAGTTGCTGTTAGGACACATTAACGCTTTATCTACTATAGAAGACTGGAGCAAGAGAAACCGATCTTTATCCAAAAGTATTCCTGACCCTTGTCTTTCTTCAAAGCAGTCTATTACTTTCTGTGCAAAGAAAAATGTTCGGAAGAAACTTTGTGAACAAACGTTTGAAAACGTTTTGTTAGTTGCCTCGTAATAAAATTTTATGTACTCAGAAGAAGGCGTTGTAAAAGAGGTTTGACTCTAAAGGATAATAACAACAGCACAACAACGAAGATAAGAGGCCCGACTCCTTTTTAACGCAGTTTCAGAGTTCTTGAGGTCCTTTGGAAGAAGGCTCTGTTAACTTTGCAGTTAGTGCAGGCCGGAGAATCGATCGATAGAAAGGGTGGGTGCTGTCGGGAGGAAATCCATTTGAAAGAGACGTGGATTCAGTTCCCATCTCATTAAAGAGTTGGTGTCAAGAAGGAAAGGCCGATACATATTTCCTCATATTCGTATCAAATGTAATAGTCGGCGATGACAATATCTTTAGCCTGGCAATTCAAATAACTATACTGTAAAAACTGACCAGTTGTAGTAACCATTTTATAAGGTTATAACCAGTTTCAATAGGTTAAAATAACCTTTTAATAATTAGTTAAAATCCATAACCTTATTCTTATTGGTTATATTAACCAATAATGAGCAGTTGTTTTGACGTTTTAAATAGGTTAAATCCTTGAATGGTCAAGATAACGTTTCAAGGAAGTTAAAATAAACGAAACCAAATGGTTGCACAATTCAGATGGTGAGAGTCTGCATTTAGCCTTTTAGCAAATGTTTAAAATCTTCAAATACTTGTTTTTAAAGATCAGCAGTTGTTTTGACGTTTGAAATAGGTCAAAACATTGAACGGTCAAAATCAGAAGTTGTGGTAAACACTGCCAAAGAGTGCTCAATACACAATTGTGCAGAGCGGTGTATAGAATTGAATTACTAAATGAAAACACACATGATTCACTGCAACTCTGAGTTTCGTGCTTACGTACTCATCAGGCAGATTTAATGAAGAAAAAAACCTATCAGCCAGTAATACATTCACATAAAGGAGAACAATAGAGTGTTTTCGCGTGACGTCATAGCGCGTGGTTAGGGTCACCTACGGGCGCTATGACGCCTCGTGAAAACACTCTATTGTTCTCCTTTATGTAAATATATTACTGGCAGATAGGTTTTTTCTTCATTAAATCTGCCTGATGAGTGCGTAAGCACGAAACTCAGAGTTGCAGTGAATCATGTGTGTTTTCATTTAGTAATCCAATTCTATATATAGCTAACATATATTTGGTTGTCTGTTTGGCACCTTTCATCATATAATCACAAGTCTTGTCGCGCTGGTAGGCGCATAAGGCCATGGTCACCTTAAGGGGTCAAATAAACCTGCACCACGCCAAGATTTTGTCTCCTTTTGGGTTTAATTTAAATTTTCCGACGGGCATCCCCGTCTCTTACTGCTGTCCGCTTTCAGTGTTCTCACATTACGAACACGACTTCTTAGATGTCAAGGACTGAAGTGCTTAACCGGTGAAGAGTGAAAAATACACTGTTCACCGATCACATCTCTGGGTAATTCACCCTCTATATGATATATTACAAATCGCAGGAATCACAACATGTCGTAAAATGGCAGGTTGGCGCGAGCTTTAAAGTCTTTAAAGTTTACACGAGCCCATAATTGTGTTCGCCAGTAAACGACTGATTCATACAATACTAGTGTAAGCTTTAAATTCGGATTTGCCATCTTTTTGCCGCTTGCTAGCCTGACATTTCACGCGGGTTATTTCATTAGTGTATTATTTGTAGCAGTATACATTAAATTAGCATGAAATCTCCTTTCGTGAGCACAAACACATACAATAGTTTCAGACATTAGTTTAGTCATCTCTTAGTTCTCTTGACTCGGAAACAGATCAACGGCCACATTGGATTCAACGAAGGCCGCTTCTAACATCGCCATGGATTTGTTGAATAAAATAATCTTTCTCTGTTTTTAACGGCCAAAACATAATAATCATTGTTTTGAAATCAACATACTTTTGTATCAATAACCGAACGGATCCAACTAGCAAGGTGGCTGCGCGCTTCTTGATATATAAGTCGTTAATGATTGAAAGTCTGAAACTGAGGACTGATATATCCTGTCAGTTTGACGCCGGCAGTTCTTACCTGTTTCACATCGCAAGCGGTATCAGGAAATGGCGGCTCTCCGGAATCAACCATCAGCCGATATAATATTCCATTACAATCTTTGATAATGTCATCTTCTTCGCTAACTTCTCCTTCGGCTACAGCCACTCGGAGAAATAATTTACAAAATGCCAAAGCTAGAGCCAGAAAACGGACCAAATATAGTTCTGTGTTCATCTTTGTTCGACTGAAGACCCAGTCAGAAGTTGTCGCTAGTCTTGAATAGTTTTTTTCAAGCGTGTCCAAAATACCTGTCGCTTCATTATTAACGCGCAAATAATCTTCAAAACCTCTTCATCTGCAGCTGGGAATTAAGGAGACGCGAAATGTGTCAAAAGTTTCTAACCGTGTCTGTGAAAAAAATCCTATGACGACCGGCCTCTTCTGTTTTAACACGGATGAGGGGAGCTATTTGCTCTACATGCTCATCGAAATTAAAGTAAGAAAAGCAAAACTAATTATATTTTGCCTTAACATTTTGTGTTAATGCGCGGAGGTTTTCTTGAGGGTGTAATACATTTTCCAACTTTCACTAAGTTTCATTCAGAATTATACCAAATCTCTTAGTAACCCCTGGTATGCATCGCATAATGAGGCGCAAGCGTTTTAATAACAGTGATACCAGCAGTAGATCAGGGTGGTTGATTCTGCCGATCACCCCAACTATCGACAAAAGAACGAAACGACAACTGTAGAATATTTTTATCCACTGAAGAAGCTCGGGTTGCGGTGGGAAGTTAAAAGTTTTCCTCTTTTATAAGTCTCAACTAATATACTCGATGTCCACTTCCTTCCGCCCAAGGATTAGACACTAGCTAGACTAGAGAGATTTAGAGTCAGGTTTTAATACGGAAATTTGTACCACGAGACCAAGTTTTTCCTTAACTTGTACTTTACTGTTCATTATTTCTTCCCTAAAATTAGTAGTTTCACGGTAGTTTTATCCATAACAATAGTGTTTTTTTGTTTTTAGCCGCACGTTTCCTATTTGGAGAAATTCTCAACTTGAACTTATCTGACGTTTGCCTGGTTTCCCTCGCAGCCGTTTTTTCGGGGAACGTTTCGTGACACCCCCAAAAACGGCTGCGAGGGAAACTAACTGTTTGCCGTAAACGTCACTCCGAGGGCCTGTTTACATAGAAGGGTCCCCCACCTCCTTGTGGCATTTCAGGGGGCAAACAAGTGACAATAGTTGTTTACTATTTACATGGGCAAAACCGGTGGTGTCAAGTCCGGACAAATGGTAAGCAAAATTCAGGACTGGTTAATTTCTGCCCGGAATAGCGTTTACCATTTGTACAATGAAAATGTTTCATTTACCCCAAAACGGCCACGCAGGCCTGAAACTGGTGTCAAAGATAGATTTGAATTGAAAAAGTGGAACACGAATTTCCGTTTGCAACATTCCGTCCGGAAAAACAGGACTACTTTTCAGATGTTCTAGTGCTCCTGATTATTTTCCGCCGACACGACCCAAACAGTCCTGTTCCATTTACTTTCCAACCGGATTTTCCGGAAAACGGTAAAGAACCAAAATTTGCCAATACGAGTAATCAAAACGAGACGACCATTTAGTGGTCATGCAAAATGTGCAGTTCGAGTTTCGACAAGATTTACATTGTTGTTGGCTGTGAAGACATCTACGGTCGCTACTGAATCCAAAGAAGTAACAATGGTCACTTCCGCCCATAATACGCCATTATCGTCTCCTACATGAAACGTTCATGATCTGTTGTCTAGAATAAACAATATTAACCGCGATATCTTGCATTGGCGAATATTTCTCACTTGTTTGCCCCCGAGAGATCACGTGACATCCCCCCCCCCCCCCCCCACCATCAGTCCACAAGCGGGTGCAAAGATAGCAGATATCGTGAATCTTCAACTATAATACACCTTGTTTACCCCCTATAATTTTACATAAGTATTGTTTTCAAGTTCTCTTGGGAGGATTGTAAATCCGAAGATAAATTGGAAACAATGCTTGTGCAAAACTTTTGGGGGGTAAACAAGGTGTATTATGGGAATGTGAAAGTAGCAAATAAGGTCTATTCTTTGTTCGGCGCTGGGGAACGCATGGTAAATGGGGACAGAAGTGGGGTGCGGGGATGTTAGCATTAAATAAAACAAAATGATGCAGAGGAATATTCTGTTTATTTATCATGAAGATCTCGGTCAGTAGAAAAACCCTAGAATTTTTCCACCAGTGTGCTTTCTTCTGGCCTCTTCATGGTCCATGATGCCGCTGGAGGTAGTAAGGACAAGATATCTGTAAACACAATCATACAGTTTGAATCTTGACTGACATAATTAATACTTAATGCCTCATCAGTGGCCTGAAAGCATCTTGGATTTGGGGAAGAGGAGTGTGTGCTTATTGGAAAGGATCCCAGACTGTTGCTTTAATTCCTTTTAACCCTTAAGAGGTAACAAAAACCAGATGAGTAACTCATACAGACCAGCCAGCTCGAGGATTTCAATCTTCCTTCAATCTTTTTGGTTCCATGTGCAGAGATCATGGGAACCTATTCTTTTGGTATAGTGAAAATCACTGGAAAATTTTGTGGACTGTTTAAATCATTGGCCTAAACAATTTGAGGAACCAGTAACACTAATGGTTGGTGTATGTCTGTGGAGATCTCTAAGAAAATTGGCCAAAGTACGATGTAATGTACTTTGGGAATGATACAAGAAGGTGAACGAGTCATTCAAAACTCTCTTTCATTACTTGGGTTCTTTTTGAAGATACTGAATCACTTTAATCCCCATTGTTCTAAGTAGAAAGGAAAAAAATTATACACAAGGAATTTTGATCAGGAAGGATGAATACAGCAGTGGTATGGTTAATGGTTTTCAGTTCCATTCAGTGACAACACGGTACCAGAAATGATTGTTACTGTGAAATCCCAGGGCTTGAGGCCAGCAAGCCCCTCATTTTTACAAGGGAGAAATTCTCCAGACCTAAAGGAGTTGAACCCACGGTACAGTTCCTCCTATACCAAAAATCCTATCATTTTTAACAATCAATTGAACAGACTGCAATGTGGGATAACAAAACGTTTACATGCCAAGAAAAAATAAGGGAAGCAAAGACAATCAGATGAAGATTTGCCCTTATATGGGCCATCAGATTAGGATTTTATACCTTAAAGAATGAAGCGACCTACAGTTACAGAATACATGGAATTCAAGCAAAACTTTCAACATGCTAGTGAGGCTAGCATGGCACATTAAAATATATATCAAAAGCTGACTGGTAACTACAGGTACATGCTCACTTACCCAAACTGTCTGGATGGCAAGAGATTGCTTGCCCACTGTTCAATATCATGAACTTTCAAGTCATAACGGGGACTTATAACACCACACTAAAAAAAAAAACAAAGATGATTTATCAAGATGCATTGCTCTAGTCTTCATTGTTATTGTGTGGATGGATGCTGGTGTGCCTTCATGGTTTCTTATGCTTGAATCTGAAACTAACTTTGAATCTGCCACTTTTCACTTTGCAACTACTTTTACTGACTAATTCCTTTGTTTCACACTACTCATCACCTACCGCGCACAACAGAGTGACAAACAAATGGATTTTTAAAGTTCACCAATTGCTTTAAGAGAGGTAACTTCAACTTCAACTTTCAACTTTAACAAACGTCCCTTTTGTAGTCCAAATAGTTTTAACAACGATTTTGATAACTCTTCCTGGCTAAACTGGTGTTGATCTTGGGACCTGCCTCAGTCCCTTTGCACAAACTGATAATTTGAAGCTGAATTTGTTTCTTTGTTGTCTTTTTGTGATGGAAGGAGAATGGTGCCCCTTTTTATGGGTGTTTTTTATGTGTTATGACTAATGTACACTGTAGTCAGATCTACAGCAAATAGTTAATGTAACCTTGTTATAACAGCATTATTCACAGAACAAGAAGCGGAGATACAGAGACTGTATTGAAAAATTAATAGAATCAGACCTTGTTCAAGCGTCCTGTTAAGTTGACTACAATTTTGCCAGCTCTATGGTCATCCACAATTTCAAATTCCCCAATATAACCTGAAAGGAAACAATTTTGTCAGTAAATATCACATGAGTGGCTCCTAAAGATCCTTTTGTGAGCTACCACCTGCTGCAAGTGAGCAACAAACACTTTTTTCATCCCCTTATTAGAGGGTTGACTGTAACATTCAATGTTCAACACCATAAGGCAATGATATTGAGAACATGGTTAAATCCATAAAAAAGATGGTGCTAACAGTGAAAAAAGTTGTGACCATCAATTTCCATTGACTGATTGGTCAATATTAATCAATCAAGAATTATTGATAGTTATCGACTGATTTTCCGATGCAAAAAGCAGTAGAGAGCCTCTGAGGCCAAGTTCAAACATCGAACTTTCCATGTACCAAACATAATACCTATTTAGGTAGACCCAAATTATACAACTTTGACAGTTGATTCAAACGTCCACCTTTATAAGTCAGGCTCAATGCACTTTCAATGTACAATGTTCTTGAATGCTTACCAATCAAAACAAATTATAGTAATTTATACATCGGATTCGGTACACAAGAAGTTTTACGATTGAAACGGAGTTGCTCCACACTCAAAATTCCCATGTGGGCTGCTTGAACATAATTCCTGATAAGACATGTCGGACTTTATTGATT
This sequence comes from Porites divaricata, assembly GCA_038088405.1. Lineage (NCBI taxonomy): Eukaryota > Metazoa > Cnidaria > Anthozoa > Scleractinia > Poritidae > Porites > Porites divaricata. Next base: position 27,362,821 of record JBBMOI010000009.1, read on the forward strand.
AAAATGTCAATAATCTCATGTACTTGATTGAAAGGTTAGGCTTGGTACATGAAAAGTTTGACGTCTGAACTAGACCGGAGCTACTTATGTGAAACTCCTAACAAAATCCATGGTCATTTAGTCTGTAGTTGCTCCATATACATATACACACCAGGGTCCGTTGTTCGAACGCCGGTTAGCGCTAACCTGGGGTTAAATTTTAACCTGGGTTTCTTTTTCTTGTTACCAAAAGCAGTTTCTCGGATAATTTTCTCCATTTTTTTTAGGGTATCCAATCATCAAATTGTAGGCGACGAGAATTAAACTGAATTTGCTTTTTAAGCTCTAATATTTGAGTTCAAATTTCGCACTAACCCTGGGTTACCTTAACCCAGCTTCGAACAACCTGGCCCAGACAAGAAATAACTGCTAATTTTAATTGCTAACTTTACCCAGTAATCAACATGGTAAAATACAAAACAAGGAAAAACCGTGATGTATGTGGCACGTCAGTCTGATCATAACCTACATGCGAAACCGTAAAAGATTTAGATGAAGATGTAAAGCCATCAGCTGTGCTCAGACAACAGTTTCACAGCTGACGAGAACAAACAATGAAAATAATTGACATTACACTACCCAAGTGAACCCAAAACATACGATAGGATTTAAATAGGACTTATGGCACGTGTTCCTAGCACTCACAAAATTTTTTTCGTAGTTCTACAAGATCAGAAGAGGAAACAGACGCCATTAAACCTACCATGTTTCATCATAACAGTGAGAAACTTTACAATAACTTTCGATGAGGGACGGAGAAGAACCTGCCGCTTTCCTCGTCTTTCCGCATTGCAAATAGAGTTTAGAGCGTCGCTTAAGACATTAATCCGCACCATCTTGAACCCTGAGACACAAAACACTGATGTCAACAGAAGCCCTTAAACAAGATCCGTAAACGAACGTTATCCTTGAGTAAGACACGAAATACCGAAACAAAAGTCAAGAACAGTTATTGCTTTATTCAGAAATGAAGATAATTTCTCGACAATCCTTCTTTTGACGCGGATGCAAACAGATTTTCGGGGACAATTTAGCATACCTGGTGGAAAATCGCGATCGCGAGAGAGAGAAAAAAACTAGTTACTAGACCATAATATATTCCCGGTAGCCTCGCTTTCGTGATTTGTTTCCAGGCGCGGTTCACAGCGAGCGCGGTAAACAGAAATCAACAGACTTCGTATTCCTCGTAGTCCTTTTATGAATTGTTTTTCGTTGAAAAGCAAATATTTGAGTTTCTTTTAAATGTACATGCATATAATGCTAAAGATCTATGAGTCATCGATGTTAAGAAGTACCTGTATATGGAGCGAGGAGGGTATGAAAGTTTTAGATGCTGACGGTTACAAATGAGCAGAGGCCTCCGGCCTGAGAGATATTTCTATAAGGCTTAGTGAGACGTAAACTTAAGTCCTTTTAAATTAAGAGCAAGTTTTTTTATTTCAATCAGAACTGAAACGATTTACTAGCAAACAGTGAAATGCTGCTATTATAAAGACTGTCGATAATTTGCAAGAAGTGCGAATGAGCTTGTTTAACGGTGTTTTGATAGCGTGACTTGGTGAGATCTTTTGACGATCTCTTCAATGACTGTTCGTCACGGACTATAATGTTTACAAGAGAGAAGAAAAGAGTGGATCCAGCACAAACCAATACTAAAAGAGGTCGCAAAGGAAAAAACTCCAAGGCAGCTTGGGAAACTTTGCTTTCTACCTCTCAAAATGGTAGTTCTACACTGGTGAATGGAAAGGTGCCGTTTGGCAAGAGAAATGGTTACCCACACGTTCAATGGTCGGATGATGATGACGACGATGATGATTATGATAAATACAATACTTCTATAACTCCAAATGCATCTCTTAACTTTTCGGGGAGTCGCTCCAAAAGTTTTGAAAGTTTATGGAGGTCCGCAGCTGGCCAAGCAAGGTCAAATTCTTCATTAAGTAGGAGTTTTGAGTCACAGGCAATGCCAGTTGAAGACTTTTATATGCATACTGCCCAACCACCAGTTCTCAAGGAAGTTGTTAAGCAAATACGAGAAGGAAATTATATAAACTTCCAAGAACTTCTTCCTGAAAATCTTGGAAGAGAAAATGCAAAGAACAAGGTGTTGATTGATGAAACTGAAAGAGTGGAGGATATCACTAAGTGGATTGATTGCATGGCTACTTATGTCGCGGTGTTTACATGTAGTGATCCTAATCGAATCAGAGATTTGTTGGCCTATCAAGGCATAATAACCAGATTATACCGTGAATGCCAGGACAAGAGAGCTTGGCAACGATATGATGTTGCATTCAGGCGGAAAGCATCTCAGAATGGACTGAAAGACTGGAGCACAGTAGATGAAAACTTATGGATAATGGCTTCATCCCGAGATGCAAGGAGAGCTATCCTTTGTAAACCTTGTTTGTCTCTAGCACATGACCAAAACTCTTGTCCGCTGAAACCTAAAGAAGAAGTATCAAAGACTTCCAGGCAGCGCTCTTGGTAAAGTATGATAATAATAATTACCTATACTGTAAATTGCACCTTACCAGCATACACTCATACTTACTACCATATACGACTCAGTGTAGCTATTAAGGTTTTCACTGTGAGTTTGAAGTCAGACAAGTGATCCTGATTTGAAAGGTCTTTGTTTGTTTGATATTTTGATACATGTACATTGTACTGTTTAAAGGTTATCAAGATCATCAAAGTCTGTTAAAAGGGAAGAGGTAGAGATTGAGGAACGGCCACGCTCAGTCAGCCCAACCCGTGGAAAGAGAGGACCTAACGAGGGACTGGATCTCAAGTTTGCTTTTGGGTAATTCTCCTTAAGGATTCCTACACTTTTATGTCACTATGTACTCTGCCAATGGCATGAAATCACAAGAAATACATGTAATATTGGAAATTAAAATGTAAACAAAGGGAAAAGGAACCTACTACTCTTAAGTTTTTACACACAAACTTTTTATTTAAAAATTAGGTCAAAACATGCAAAGCAATAATTATTGATATGCAATAAGTCCTCAAAACAAGGATTTGAAGTCATAGCTGGGAAATAAATTGAACTCAGGACCTCATCTTGTACAGACTGAAGTACTGTAGGTTTTATACTAATCAACCACGCCAATCCTTGTTGCTACAAAACTTGGACACATCTGCTGTACATTGTTCCTTCATACATGCCTATAATGTTCCCTTCTTTAGGTACCATGGTTACAATGCTTGTAACAATTTATTCTACACCCAATCTAATGAGATAGTGTTCCATGTGGCAGCACTTGGAATAGTCTACAGTCCACCCAGTCATCAGCAAAGATTTTACAAAGGACACACTGATGATATTCTCTGCCTCACCATTCATGATGACCAGGACCTTGTGGCGACAGGACAGGTGTGTTATAGAATAAAGCAAGTGGCCAGAAAAATAGTTCTGGACATCATATTCTGTTCGGTCACACTGTAGGAGTGTCTGTTTTGACCATAAAAAATATAATGAAGATTAACTGCTGTCTGCAAACTATGATATAATAATTTGTTATTGTATATTTTGGTATTTGTGGCAATATAAAAGGTAAATTCAAGGCTATTTGGCTAACTAGGTAGCTAGATGGTGATTCAGTTGACCAGTAGATGTAGCAGTTTTTCTGCAAAACTGTATTAAACTGAATATAAAGAACTTGCGACCATCAATACCCTTTATAAACTTATATATACAACTGCAGATGAGATTGTTGAATGCGGTCTTTTAAAACAGAAAAAAATCCCCAGAGTGCTGACAAATATGGCCCATCAATTAAAGATTAAATTAAATACATTGTAGCTTTGGGGTTTAGCAGAATTATTTGTGTACAATACACAATTTTTGGTACATGTAGTAAAGCCACAACCTAAAAACCTTTTTTGCAGCAGCTTATACTGCTCTATGTTGTGACCTGGTTGTGCAATTAGCTGAAAGAGTACAATAAAGAAAGTTTGTTTTTTGTAAGCCCTCATGTTTTTGACTACTAAATGTTTACCATACAGTACTACAGTGTCTTCAGTACCTTTGAAACTCAGCACTATTTCTGAATTTGAATATTCTGTGTAAATAAATTGTGTTACTTTGTAAATAGACAAAGTCTGTGTGATTTGTCTCCAGGTTGGCAAACAAGCCGAGACTCATGTGTGGGATGCTACTACAATGAGAACTGTTTCTGTTCTTAAGGGCTTTCACAAGCGAGGCGTAATATGTGTGGACTTCTCAGGTACTTACTGGTCTACCTCATAGGTGCTCATCTTTGTTTCCATAACATGGAGCACGTCTGGGTACAGCCGTATAAGTGATCCCCCTTTGATGGGATGCAAGTCTATCACCGGGTTATCCAGGGCAGTATCTGGTATTAGTGAGCTTAAGCAAAGATGTTTTTGAGCAACTCACATTAATCAGAAGTGGAATTTGCATTCTTAGGCAGTTAAGTTGCACCAAAATCATTGGTTAAATTGTCTTTACAGCAGTGAGGTCAGCTTTATAAGAGAAAAGGCTCTTAGCAATTACAAATTTGGTAGTGTCAATGCATAAGAAAAGAGGCCTCATTTTCAATTGTCGTGTGGTGTTGCTCAAAGGTGTCTTTTCCTAAACACCTATGTATTCATTTACATGTATGTGTGTGTTCAAAAGAGACAAAGTGGAGAAATGGTTTTCTATGGAATAACAAGATGACAAGACTTTAATAAACCCGGTTCCTAGGGATCTGAAGTTTGATATGTTAACCTCCTGACCATCATCCCTCTCCTGGTTTAGCCATAATTATAATTCAAGGGCTGGATCCTTCACCAACAAGCCCCACTCCCCACCTCCCCCCCCCCCCCCCCCAAAAAAAAAAAAAGAAAAGAAATTGAACAGAGCATGTGATCTTCATTTACATTTTGTTTCTGTTTTTGTATCATACAGTGTACACTAATTGAAATTCAATGCTTTGCAGTTGCCTAAATTGGCTCTTTTAGGATGTGTTAATTGTTAATTTGAAAAAAATGATGACATGGAGTCATTGAAATGTCATTAATTGCTATTGCTATTTTCATTCTCAATTGATTGCGAGCAAACCACTTGACTGTGACTGGGTGGCAAGAATTTTGTTTTTTCCATGCAAATCCTTTTACATTTTTGCTGGCCGTTGCAATTGCTAGTATTAATTTAATAATACCTGGCTGAAAATTTACATGTTGTCTTATTTTTATATGCTTGTTCAGTTCCTGCTCAAGCCATTTTTCCAAAATGAACTGTTTCTTTGTTAATAGAAAGTTGATCAGTTGACCAACTAATCATTATATGTACTCAAGTTCACTTTTCTTTCAACTTTGAATTACCATCTATAGGTGATGGAAAGAAATTAGCAGATGTTGGTCTTGATGATGACCACAGTATCTGTATTTGGGACTGGAAGAAGGAGGAAAAAATGGTTTCAACTCGTGGTCATAAAGACATGATCTTTGTTATTGAGTGGAATCCATTCGATCCAAATTACCTTGTGTCGGTTGGAGAGAAACACATCAAATTCTGGACACAAAAGGGTAACGTCAGTTCTAACCAGTCATGCAGTCACTATATTTCTTTGAGATAAGGCCTTCACCCCTTTAATGCAGGGTTCGTACATTGTACAGTACACATAAGTACACAGACTAGTTGGTTTTGTGTAAGGGGCTTGAATATTTTACTGAGATTGCTCGGTATATTCTCTTTGAGTTGTCTTTTTTCTCATGCAAAATACTGTTGAGGAAAGTTCTTTCAAATTTTCCTTTCGTAAGCTGGATCCAAACATCAAATATAATTTGATAGAACTTAATGAAAGCACCCGTAAGGACCAGCTTGCACCTTGAGTTGTGAATTGGATGCACTGTAACTTCCCATCTTCCTGGTATATAGTATTGCCAGTCTCTGCGTAAGGCTGCCCGCCTCGTTTCTCGCGTCTCTCGCACGTACTTGCACTTCCCTCGCTAAATCTAAAGAAAAAGTGAGACTGTTCACAGTCCACATTAACATGTTATATTCTTTATAAAAAAAAAAAACCAAGTATCTTCTGTTTATTTCAGATAAAAAGGTTGAGAAGCGTCCAGTGACATTTGGTAAAGCTGGTACTGCTGCTACTATGCTGTGTATTTGTCATAGTCCCACAGATGACCTTTGCTTCTCTGGCAGCGATACAGGATTGGTGTATGTTTGGCAAGGAACAACTCTTCGCCGTTCAGTTCAGGCTCACAATGGACCCGTTTGTTCTATGTACTCACTAAGCCAGACTAACCTACAGGTGGGCGATGAAATAATTTTAAAATCTTTTTCACGTGAAATAGTGACATAAAGAAAGATTAGGAATGTCATTAATTTGAAAATGATATAGGCAGTAGGGGTTTACGGTCAAGTCGCCCGAAAGTCATGTCGCCCGAAGTCATGTCGCCCGGAACTAGAGTCATAACTCTAGTTCCGGGCGACATGACTTCGGGCGAGATGACTTTCGGGCTACTTGACCGGGTACCGGCAGTAGGAGGTGACAGTGGGGAAGGGTGGGGGGTAAAGTTCCGCCTTGAGACAAGGACTTGAATCGTCTCGAGAGACGAGACTCTCGCCTCGCGAGACGTCTGAAGAATCTGTAGGTATCAAATATCATCCGAATGTTTCCGTACTGTACGGCGATAATACTTCTGTACACGACTTTTGCGATCTTGACTCTTTAGACCTCCGATTCGTCAAGTAAACTTCGATTAAAGAACGCGGTTTTGCATGAAAACGGCCTGAAAAATTATCAAACGTTTTTTCTATGGGATCCTAGCAAAGCAATCTCCAAGCTAAAGTTGGGATGTAAACGCTAACAATGAGAAATCAGCCAAGTCAGATGACCATGCAAATGCACGCAAAATAATGTTTCAGTGTATATTTTTATCGATACTCGAAAGGTCCAAGAGTTCTCTGTGCCTTGGTTCAGTCTATCGATGTATGCAGCGGTCAATCTTTCTTTGAGTTTGTATATCATTTACTGCCACAGGATTAACTCGGTCGGTAGAAGGCTTGACTGTAGAGCAGGAGGTCGCGGTTTGCTCTGCAAACGACTAGACCTTCCTATGGCTAGGATGACCACGTACTATGGCGGTCTCGTCTCCAGTAGGTGGCGTGAAAATAGTTTCCGCTGTTAGTACTTCAGTGCGAAATATATTGACACTCTAATAACTGAGTGCATTTTTTTAACTTTTCCACTAAACAAGTTGATTATTTCAGGGTTACGTTACTGGTGGCAGAGATGGAGTGGTGGCGATGTGGGACCTATTCTTTGAACAGTGTCTAAAGGCTTTCAAGGTAGAGGAAGCATCCATGAATCCTGGATCAGTTCTTTTACAAAACCTGCCACCTGTTCGAGCTATACATACTGATGAAGGCAAAATACTCATTGGTACCGGAAACGATGAGGTACGATGTAGTTCATGTTATAAACCAGGCCCAGATATTTTAGTCTTCAGACTTTTCTCCCGTGTGAAATTAACGGGCTTGGTAAAATCTTTGCGGAGAAAATGGGCTGACGTAACTCGTGAAGGATAATGAAAAATGGTAGTCGAAGTTTGTGTTTACGCCATGTGTTTAAAGAAGTATTTTATTAGACCATGTTCAAGTTCTAAAAACTCTCACTTTTAAAAAGAGGTCAATAGACTACCTTAGCTTGTGCGTTTTGTTTTCCTTTTTGGGGAACTTAAGCAGCCACGTTTTTTCAGTGAGCGACGCACGTCACCCGGAAGTGAGCCTTTTTCTCTTTTAATAAGCCTTGGCACTACCACACAGTGTTCTCCCTGAATTTTAGCTCAACAGGTAAGAGACGATTCACGGCCGGTAAGGCACAGGATATGTGCCAGAGGCGCACTTTCCTGGGGGGAGGGGGGATAGTAGAGTGAGGGACATGGCTCGGCCCTTGCTGCGAAATTTTTGAGCTACGTTCTCTAAAATGTCATTCCCTTTATTTTAAGCAAATTGGCCGTTGTTTTCATTAGTCAACAATTTAAAATGTTTGATTCCAATAATTTTACTCTGTCTTCAATGCGCTCTTTCCAAAACGCGTGGCCCATGAAAAGAAAAGCTGTGTATACTTTAGTATTTTTCCATATATTCATTCATTCACTTGTAAGAGTCAGATCGGATCACAACTCATTTGCGTGTTTTTTAACGCTTCTTCTTAAATTTTAGTAAACCTGCAGGCGGTAAGATGTATTTTACCGGTTACCGCCTGATAAGGAGAACACTGTACCATAATTGTTTTGCCAAGTGTCTTAATTCTTATAGAGACGATTTGCCAAAACATTTGTTCAAAATCACGGTTCAAGAGTGCAAAAAGTCCACTTCCGGTTGAGGTGCGTCACTCAAGAACGTCGCTGCTTTAAAAACTCCCTCTTAAATGACGTAGGTCTCAAGAGAATTCGACGTTTGTCTTTTAATAACTTTAAACTTTTTCATAACTTTACGAATATGACGAAACTTGATATAGTTCTTTAGAGTAGTAACATTATGGGAAAACAAAACATTCGAGGTAAAGAGGTCTATTGTGAAACCTTTCTTGTAAAAAATGAGTTTTATTAAGTTGCACGATTTTAAAGAATAGGTTTTCGCGCTTGACCTCGCTTTGAAACAGAGGCTTGGCGCAACTCAGACATTCTAGCTGCTATGTATTACCCTGAGTGCCAGAGGTTTTTTTTCCTGCTGTTTGTCGTCGCAAACAACAGGGGAAAAAGATCTCTGGCGCCCAGGGTAGCCATGTATTAGAGACCTTTAAAATTCAAGGTTGAGGACGGCTACGAGAACGAGATTTGACTTAAAGTTTTTTATCGCATATTCGAAAAAATATAGAGTGTTTTCACATGACGTCACGGCGGCCATATTGGTGTCCCAAAACAATGAAACGGCGGCCATGTTGGTGTCCCAAACCAGTCCTGTGGGAGTTGAACTCCTTTCTTATGCAAACGCTTTCTTTTGTTCCAGTAAGTTTGCATAGATGCTGGCCACGTGAGTGAAAACACTCTATACACCCCAGAAAAGCTACATTGTCCTTTTTTTCACCAGAAACGTTAACACGGTTATTTTTGTTGAAGGAGGTCAAGCCTTCTGCCGAGCGCGAAGTGATAAAACCTCAAACATTTGATAAAATTGTTTCCGCTAAAACCCGCGTTTTTTAGCCAAAAATGACGCCGATTCACGCACTGCACACGCACAACTTACTATTGAGAAAATCGCGTTCTCGTAGTTGTCATGTCTTAGAATTTAAACGTCTCTATTATGATTGCGTAACTTCACAACGATACTTTTGTTTCTCTCTCTCTTTTTTAAGATTATTGAAATCGAGGAAGATGGGAAGATGACAATATTAGTTCAGGTACGTTGTTTGCTCCCAGAGACGCTTTTCTTGCTGGTGTTTCCCCCCTCTCTTTCAGCAGTAAGTAATAATTTACCAGAGTGGATTATTCTACAATCAAACTTTCTTAACTCTTTAAACCCTAAGATCAAAATTTGAATTCTCATTTATTCTCCCTATTCATTTCCAACAGAAGTAGTTGGGAGAAGTTGATAAAATATCAAGCAAATTCACCTTCTGTGATCATGTTCACTTTTCTCATGACCACTCGGTTTTACAAAGCATTCTTGATATTACAAGGAGAAATTTGATGCTGATCACTCTTAGGGCTTAAAGGGTTAAAGGAATATCACTCGTGCCTTTATTCTTTTCAGGGTCACGGTGAAGGGGAGGTCTGGGGCCTAGACACCCATCCCAGCGAGGACGAATGCATGACAGTTAGTGATGACAAGACGCTGAGAGTCTGGGACCTATCCAAACTGAGACTCAAGAAGGTAAGAAAAAATACCATAGCCACCACCCCCACCCCCAAGGGATGCTGCCACATGGAACTCGTATCACCAAGAGCCATAATAGTCCTATTATGGCTCTTGGTATCACGAATTTATTTCGTCATGAACAAGTGACTTTCCTTTATACCAACTGCTCCAGTAAGGAGGTTGCCGAAACGTCAGTCACTGTCAACAATCGTAGTCAACAGTTACCGGCAAGGTACGAACGACTTAATGAGGGAATCAAGCAAAACTAACTACGAGAGAACGACTGGACTACTGACAATTTTGAGTAACAATAAACGACTGTTTAACTGTGACAATTGATGGATCGAAACGCACAAACGACTTTACGAGTCTTCATAGCCAATAACATCACGGCAAAACTGACAGAAGACCAATAACATCGCGACTTAATTGACCAATAAGGTCAATAACCAGAGTTTAATACCCATCAACTGACGTGATACAATTCACTTTGACTCTGAAGATGACTACCGCACAGGTTGTCGAAACGTCAGGCACTGTCAACAACAACAGGACTACGTTCACCCGGACGAACATACTCAACCTACTTATGAGATGACTCCTGGGTTTAAACCATACACAGTAAGAAGTAAGTAAGTAAGAAGACTAAAACGGATTGAAATTGTGGGGTTTTGAAACTTACCTAACAGTTTTTCAAAGTTCATTTTGTTGTTTGTAACGTTTGATCAAGAGAGAATAACGTCCTCTCTTGGTTTGATATGATGCTTGGGATTGGAAGTATATTAGTTTCAAGAACAAGAAGCGGTGATTTTTTTACAAAGTAAACGTTAAAATCCATAGCGCATAAACAAGCGTAATGGGAATATTTAGAAAATGAACCAGACAGCCGTAACAAAAGCCCCTTAAAAGTAGGCTTGAAATGACAAGTTGCATTCCATTTCTTGCTGGTCATTTGTGACCAAAGTAAGGCTACCGTAAAATTATCATTGCACTCTAACCAAATTCAAACCTTTCATTCATCAGTTTGTTCATCAGTTCATGTTTCCACTCCCGCAACTACATCTTACTTTTTGGCCTATTCTTGGTTTGCAACCACGTGACAAGGCGGCCATTTTGGGGGTCAATACAATAGAATTTTTTTCTCGAAGAATTTACATGAAAATGGAGTTCAGGGCTCGAAATCAACGCTCGCAAACTCGCAAAATGTGAGTGATTTTGCTAATCTGCGAGTGAGAAAAATGTTCACCAGTACACGTTTGCGAGTTAGAATCATCCATGTCTCCCAAACATTTGGAGAAAGCTGTTCGAACGCAAGAAGGAAACAGTAAGATATTTCCTCGTCCGTTTACAAATGAGGTTTCGGTGGTCTCGAGATATCGAGTTTACTGATAATTCGTTTTGAATTCAAAGGGAAAGAATTTGCTAGTGGTCTCACCAATTTGCTAGTGAAAAAAAAAATCTTACTAGGAAAACTTTGCAAGTGCACTAAAAAGTTAACTTCGAGCCCTGGAGTTTAGTTCCCAGGAGAGAGAAATGCTTTTGTTCTGGACCGCCAACATGGCCGCCGTGACGCACGTGCAAACCAGCAATAGAGAGGAGAAGTCGTTACGTCAGATTGCCATGGTAGCAAAATTTTTGGATGACAATAAACCGAAACCGTCGCTTAAAAAGTGCATTAATTTTGCACTGCTTCAAACTTCATCGATCTTACCCAATTTCATTTAATTTCGCAAAGTTGGCGAAATTTTCTCCAGTTGAATCCGAAAGGACCGTAGTGGCAGTGGTGCAACTACCGCAAAGAAATGTACTAAATAGGGTGATGCACTTGCAAAGGTGTTGTTTTGTTAATAAAAACCGATTACTTTTTTGCCGTTCGCCTTGTCGTCGCCGTCGTCGTGGGTTTTATTTTGAAACCAGAAATAGTGCTGCCATGGTAACTGACGTCACACTTCCCCTCTCTATTATGGGGTTACCTGTATGATATTTATCCTTTTTTAGGTTAAGAAACTCAAGAAAGGTGGGCGTGCTGTGGCGTATTCCCCAGACGGCTCAACAGTTGCTGTAGGTCAAAATGACGGCGGTTTCCTCATCTTAGACGCTGTTACACTGGAAAAAATCGTGGGATTTAAGGACAGAAAAGAAGAGATTTCAGATGTTAAATTCTCTCCGGGTAAACATGTTTTCCTGTTGACATAGGCACTCGCACCTGTTTTATTAGTTCAAATGTTAGATTTATAATTTGGACATCTCCACAGTTAGCTAGTGTTAGTCTAGGTGGGCTGTGAAAAGAGATCAGGATCTTAATGGTATCATTACGAGAAAGCGTTAAATGCCTTGTTCAATGTACTACTATTTATTATATAGACAAGAGAGTTTTAGTGGAAAATAGACGACTTGTAACGTTCATACGAAACTACATCCGAGACTTAAGTAGCGTATTTTCCATTTCCTTACTGGTGACGTCATGTCCCACTCAAACTGTTGTTTGTGCACAGTTTGCCAAATGCGAGCGATAGATTCGTGAAGTATCTGAAGCTGACATAAATCTTTCTTTGAGGAGGACAATGTTAATACAAGTGAAGACGAAAGGAGAGAACTTCAAAAAATTCCTGCCACCGAACTACAGCAGTTCTCGATAAAGTTTGTTCTGGCAGTGAGAAAAAAATGGTTAACACTCTTGTCTATATAATGAAAAAAATTACTCGATGGCTTGAAAAACAATATTTTACTCACTCGCCGCGCTTGTTCGTAAAGTATTGTTTTCACCACTCGAAAATAAAATTCGTATCTTCCCGCCCCCGTGTAATGTCCTCTATTTATACTAGAAATTATTAAACTGATAAAATGAAAAGGAACGAACAAGTAGTCAGACAAGAAATACATGTAAAATCTATGTAATCTGGCCTCAAAATAGAATTTTATACGGAGCGTTCGCAGATGTGTTTGCCAGCGATGATAGTAAGGTATTTTAAATGTACGGTGTAGCGTAGTATATATGTGGCTGATAAAGTGAGTCCCAGATACGCTAAACGTCAAACGTCAAAGTTAGCAGCGTTGTCTACTGCAAGGTCTGTTTATTGCAGTATCTCGTTTAACAAACTGCGAATTAGAATCAGGTTGATCGACGTAGTCCTGCAATATGCTGAGTGGTGTATAATCGTTTTTTCATTTGCGGACATGATTACCATTTATTCGTAAGGAATTCTTGTGTGGGTAAACATTCACGTCGGCAATACTATTGTACAAAAACCTGCTTGAACTTCTACATTTCACTCAGGATTCCATCGTGTTGCCACTTACACTGGAATGGGTTTCAGAAAACACAACGCTCGAGGATTCTGGTTGTAATTACTGGTGAATAAGGCCATCACGAAACGAGCTAATTATACATTTGCAGAAAGAATCTAATCACTTCAGCTTGGGCTTTTTAGAAGCAGGGAGTACTTCTAAACCTGTCTATGTTTTTGCATTATACGGAATGGGCTGAAAATAAGAGGATAAATTCACACATGATATCATTCTCAGTACCAGCATATGTTTTACCTTCCTACAGACGGAAAGTTCCTGGCTGTGGGTTCTCATGATAATTTCGTAGACATCTACAGTGTGAGGCGAGGTAAGAGAACTGGAATCTGTAAAGGAAGCTCAAGTTACATCACACACTTGGACTGGGACACCAAGGGTACGTATTCTCTAAACTCAACTGGCCCTCACGTGAACTTGGGTTAACATCATTCGAATCAATCAAAGCATAGAGCACGATCGAGGAGTCCCTCCTTTTCGTCACAGATAGTACAGCAAGTGATAAACGCGGGCGCGGGTGAAAAATGTACCGGTTTCCTCGAAGAGAGAGAGAGTGCGTAGAGGAAAAAGAGAATACCCCCCATTCGATAAATTAAAATTTTTACATGACTCCGAGGCTTTCTGATCATGTTTCTATATTAAGTTTGGCTTTCTTTGTGCTCGTCTCTTCTGGGAATTGCGAGACAATGGAGTCGTTAAAAAGTTTTCAATTTTGTCCCTAAAGGTGATGTTTTAGGAGACGATTCGCAACGACGATTTTTAGCACAACACAGCGTTGCAATATTGTTGCGACATTGTTTCTTAAAACCTCGGAGTCATGTTAGAATTTTAATATATCGAGCGTGGGCTATTTTCTTCCCTCGCGCGTGGCATATCCTCGCGAGTGACGATTGTTACGCGCGCTCGCTTATTTCCTTAAATCTAGTATACCAAGCCCTGCATTTTTTTCTTGTTACAAAGGGCATGTCCGACCAGGTCTCCGTTTTTCTGTACAATGGCAGCTAAGTTAACTTTTAATTGCTTTTATTACTGTGCGCGTCTTCAGCTAAAGAATGTTGGTCTGCTTTTACGAAATCACTATGGTAACCATGACTTATTCCCCATGTGTCTTCAATTGTTAATGGACAGGTAAATTGATCCAAACCAACTCTGGCGCCCGTGAGCACTTGTTTTACGAGGCACCCACAGGCAGTCGTAAAACCATCAGTGTCCCGGATGTTGAAAGGCTACTGTGGTCCACATTCACTTGTGTCCTCGGTCCAACTGTTAAAGGTGTGTTCCCGCCAGGAAGTGACGTCACGGACGTTAACGCCACCTGTCGTACTAAGGACTGCAGCTTTCTGGCCAGCGGCGATGACTTTGGTTTTGTTAAGCTCTTTGAGTACCCTGTGTCGGTAGTGTAAAATAATATGTCGAATTACATGTTATTGATTTCAGTCCTTTCTTGGTTATCTTGTTATTGTGATCACTTTGATGCGTCTTTCGAGAAAACAGTAATATGTTACAACTGCCCATTTTTCTCTCCTAAACAGCGAGGTGCACGTGGACGTCAATATGGAGGTCACTCTTCCCACGTGACCAACGTACGGTGGACCAGTGATGACCGCGTGTTAGTATCCACTGGTGGCTTGGACACGGCCGTGTTAATCTGGGACCGACTGATTGTGTCGGACGTTCATGAGCCAGGTATGAATCTTGAGTTTCTTTGTTGTCAGCGGACTTTAAGGCCATGCTTACATTAAACCTGATAGCTTTTGCGCCGGCGCGAAAACCATACCGGATAGGGCTACTGATAAATTACACAGACTTCAAAATCGGGCGGCCCGCGTCCTTACTCAATCCAGTTATGATGCTGACACCAACGAACTAATTGAAAAGTTAGGCTGGGACAATTTACAAACTCGACGTCAAAAACTAAATGCCGCGATGGTTTGTAAGTCAAGGTGGCTCGATACAATAATTCTGTAGCGACACCATCCATCTTTGAATCTCTTATATTTAAACAAATTGATCTTTATGGTAAAACCATTATGACACATGTATTACACATAGACTAAATTTTATTATGATATTATTTTTTGGATAAATATCAGGAGGCATTGACGTCACAATACTTTAAGCTTTAAATCGAATTTCACCCCTTATCGACCTGAACTTTAAAAAATTAATGCTTTACGCTGCGCAAACTTTGGATGCTTGCCTTCCGTTATGAGAAGTTTCACAGAAATCTATTAGAGGAATTTTGAGATATCTTAGGATTTCTAAAAAAGGGTATAAATCATGCATGAACCTGAAGACTGGATTTTACGCAGACAAATTTGCTACTTTTTGGATTTTTCCGGAAAGGTTTTTATCGCTCATTCGTTTTGCAAATGACCCTTACACAGTCTACAGTGGGCTAAACGTAAGCAGACTTGCGCGATTTCGAAAAAAAAAACTGTAGCAATTGTAAACTAAACTGTAAGAACGCAAATTCACTTTTTAAGCGACATTTCCTCTGTCATCGCGTCCTTGGACCTTAAAGTCCCTAGTCTGCCTCCAGACGAGACCTGTGTACACACAGTCCGATCGAAAAGATTTTTGAAAAACACCAGGGCCTTTACATGATTTGTAAATGTAAAACTCTTTGAAAACAGAAAAATATCATGGCATGGAAAAGTCTTTGAATTTTCTTTAATAGTTTTTGGCAATGATAAACGTGGGTAAGCATCCTTTTAACTGGAAGGAAGCCTCAAAAATCGAATCATATCTAAATTTCTGTGCAATTTTGGGTGTATAGACCCCGTTTTCATGTTCAAGTTGTCGATACATTCTTCTTATTGCTAATCTTCCAATACTCCTTATGAGTGTCTGGTTCGACTTAGAAGTGCTTATTCATAACTGTGTGCAAACCAATTCCTATGGCTTAAAAAATATAATTGTCCTTGAGAAGTCCTTGAAGAAGGTCGTTATGCTCAATGCATTTGATCTCGTTTCCTGATCCTTCTGGCAAACTGTTGTAGTCGACCGAAAGAGGTTGCAAAGAGAGCCGGTATGGATGGATTGAGTATGGATTGAAATTCTTAGATCTAGATTCTACATGCATTTGCGTTGTAATGAATTAACTATACGGAAGTAACCTCAATATCTCATTGCTCTCATTAATTAACCCGTTTTACTTCAAACTCACTTGTGCTGTCATCTTTATTCGTAGACAAGGTAGTGGAAGAAAAGGTGTTGGTTCAACCCAAGTTTATTCCAACTGGACCAATAAAGGATCCTTTCGCCAGAGGAAAACCACAGTGGAATTAAGCAAGGAAGTTTCTTCTTTTTTAGATATTCCCTTATTCGGTGAGCAGGAGAGAGTCTTAGAGCTCGTGCGTTCATTCCGTCCTACGTTCCCCAAGAAATTAGGCCCCGTTGGGGAAAAGTCTTTACAATTAGCAAAGGAGTACTTTCAGACTTCATGTTACCGCACAGACATTCGATTGGTATATTTATCAGACTCGTTATTTATTATAAGTAAAACTTATTTCCGGTGAACTATACAGCAAACTTGAAGTTATTTCTACCGCTTATACCATGATAATAAGGATTTTCATTACAATGATTGGTGTCAGTTGAGGTTTGATATTGTTTCCTAGTCTTCTCACCAACATTCTGTAGGCAAACCCGACTGAGGAAAAAAGCCTTTTCACGACTATTTTATTCGTTTGTAAACAGCGGCTGCGTTCTTATTTTGCTAAAAAGATATTGGACTAATTAGTTAATTGAAGGCACTAAGTCAGATTTTTAAAACTTGCTGCGTAAGATGTAATTCATCCCATGCATAGCATACTGCGTCCCTGTTTTATTAGGGGTGACAAATGGTCTTTGCGAGCATTCGCGAGCATGCCGAGCACTGCGATTTTGTTGCGAGCAACGCAAAAATTTGGGGAGCACGAGCAAACGAGCACTCGTTTAAATTTTGCGAGCAGTTAAAAATTTTAATGGACCATTTATCACCTCTTTTATTATATATGCACGTTTTAAAGGAGCAGGGGAATGGGTACGAATACCTAAAATCGATTGAATCGATAAGAGCAATGCAGAGATTAGAACATTTACTATGGACTGCATTTTTAAGGCCTACGATTTTTAGACTCTTTTGAAAGTCAAGCTTTGACGCTCCTTTTTTCTAATCTCGCTAAATTTTTGCACTCTGAATTAGCAATTTATGTCGAAAACATTATCAATAAAGGCGGAATAGTACAGTTTTTGAAGTGTTTGGTTGCCACAGCTGTTTTCTCTATCCCCTACAATTCAGTTCAGCAACTTCAATTTCAATGCCTTTCTCTGCTTCCTCTCTCCCTATTTGCAACCCCCGGGGACGAGGTTGTCCCTATTTGCTGGTATTCCTGCGACATTGCATCCAGGTATAGAAACCTAGGAGCAAGTGATACACTCACCAACCAATACCTTACACATGCGCTCAGCACTTGTACATGTAAAAGCGGTCTTCTAGCCTGCGAGCAAGCTTTCTATTTGGGGGATACCGTGAAAAGTCACGCGGCACGCGAGAGCGAGGGAAGCGAAAGTACTGTCGAAACCCGCCTTTTATTACGGACACCTTGTTATTACGGACATTTTTCTTTGCCTCTGGGGAAAGTCCACACATTTTCTCTAAATTCAACCCGCTTAATACGAGGGTGCTAATGGGGGTACCCAATTCTCAGTTAACTACTAATTTTGGTTAGCTATTAACTTTCACTTTCCTACAGCAAATATTATTCTGTTATAACCCGAATTTTCTTTACTTCAGCACGTCAATCACTTTTAAGGGTAGGCCCTACTAAAATCAAGGTATAAATTTACATGAATTCACATAAACTTCGCCACTGGTACAATTTATAAGTAACTGAAAATATGAAAAAGAACAATTATCTAACCGAAGTAGCAAAAATGGGTAAGCGATAGCTATCAAGACCCCCATTTACCGATTTTTGCTGTAAGTACAAATTAGATCCAAGTTGTATAACCATCGATATGACAACAGTCTTATAGATCCAGACGCGAATCCAGACGTACCAATGATGATCTCGTACTGATCTTCCTGAACTGGTCATGCATGTCCTGCCATAAACTACTTCAAAGTCACCTTCTTCGTCACTTTCATTATCTGGTCACGTACTTATCTGGTTGAAATTACTGTATGTGTCCTGTATCTTGTTGTTGGCCTAAGTTTCAATCCATTTTCAATCCTTGCAATCCATTGCAAAAGACGACGGGAAACAATATCAATATCAAATTAAAGTCTTAAGTAACAAAACTGGACCATTATTTCGGAATTTCAATTGATGCAGAAAAAAGTTTTAGCTTTTTAAAAAGAGACTGAGCTAATAGCATGACATAGTCCCATGACGCTGGTGGAAAAGATCCCGCTTTGTCTTGAGTTGATTCGCTTCTTATAGTTCGTTGTCAAACAGGTCGAAAGTGCTCTATCTATTCCATCCCCATCCCAATTCATCTTCTTTTGTACTAAATCTGATGACAACAAAAATAGTTTACATCCTTACGGGTCGAGGTGGGCTATTAAATATGTCCACATATTCCTCGATATCAATGCCTTATTTATTCGATTGAAGCCAATTTTCCGCAAACTTCAGAACTAGCCTGTTCCAGGCTCCAAGATGGTAGGGAAAACGGATCGAGAAAAATGCACACTGACCGAGAGCCTGGAACAGGCTCCCTCAGAGCCAGCGCGAAACGAAGAAGTCATAATCGCCTGTTAGGTTTCAAGATCGTCGAGTTTTAAAATTTATTATTTGTGGAAAATATTTCTCGATTCTGATAGGCTTAAATTTCTTGGCTAATTCGTCATAACGAGCTAGTGTTGACTAAATTTAGATGTTTGCCGATTTCAATAAATGCAATGTACGTCAATCGGTACCGATATCGGAAGAAAAACGAACAGTAGAAGGCGCGGTAGCTGAGCCGTTTGGCAGAGCTGCAGAAAATGGCGAAAGCAGCTCATCAGAAGAAAGTTTTTGCACTTTAAGTGAAAAAAAAATAGCCAAATTATTGGTAAAGAAACAGCGGGAATAGCAAAAAAAACCTCTCGATTCAAGAAATCTGCTTGAATAAACATTTCTTCATATCCTGAATTTGCCGAGGAACAGGCTAATGTTTTGGAGACGAAAGCGTTACAAAGGTCGGGGTTTAATAGCATGTTATAAAGTTATTAATAAATTAATAAAGCTTAAATGAATAATAAAACAATTAGTGGTTTCGACTTTCGTATGCTATGCGAAAAGTCGACTTGTTTTAGACCAAGGGCAGATCGACGGCCAACAAGGCACTTTAACTTCCTCAGTCGGTGTAATTATTCGTATCATACGAAAGGCCGAATTCATTAACTTCTGGCGCTTTTAGTTAAGACGTTTCAATAAGCTAATGTTCATGACCTTTTAAAAATAGGAAAAAATGAGTAAAAAAAGGTAGGACCAAGCACTTTAAAGCTCGTTGCAGCTTTAAATTACGCTAAGAATGGTAAATATGAAAACGACACAAACGTCGTTTCTTCAATTATTATTATATCATTATTAAAATTTTGCAAAGCTGATATGATGTTAAAGCTGGTTTCTTCTCTGGCTCTGGGTAACATCGAGTTGCCCGGGGACGCTAAGGAACAAAATCTGATTTCCTCTCCTCTTGGGCATAAACTTGCATAATGATTGTTATGACTTTTCGCTTTTTTTAGCCTAAAACTATAATTAGTACGACTATCTAATGTATTTATTATAAGATTTCCTTTAGCTCTGCCATTAATTTGTAATTATGATATATTTTGTTCTAACTATTTTTACTGAGGGAGCCAATTCCTTATAAGCCCGGTGGCTTCTCTTGGGCTTCCTCGCCATGACATCTTAAATAATTTTTTTCCCTTTACTTTGTACATTTTATGGCAAACAAACCAATAAACAATAAACAATAAACAATGACTGTAATATGGCTGATGATCTCATTACTCTACTATTTCATTCTACACTTGATCCGCTTTGCTTTCCCCTAAATTTTTACGTATAGCTTGATCCTGTGCAGCAACGAAAAGAGCATATTTTATTTCTCTCTTACGTTTTAAACTAAATCCAAGTTTCCTCGCTTTGGCTTATAAGAGCCATTATGGATCTTGCTTATACCCTGTCTCAGAAATTGCACATACAATGGCTCGTCTTTCCTTTCTTGAATATTATCGGGTTTTCTCTTTGCTTAAAGATGGCACCTGTTTCTTAACTCTCGACCTCTTCCCTCGTCATTGTTTTGAACAGTTCGTCTTAACTGGATTGGGCATAACGTCTTAGTGATAACACAATCCTCTTTTAATATCAGGCCTGGTAGGTTAAAGCTCATCGTCAATTTGACTGAGATCAATTTCTTACAGGCGTGGTTAAACCATCCTCTATCCTCCCAACTTTCTTCTTCGTTAGCCACTCTTCTGATCTAAGTTCCTCGACCTATTTATTTTACAACCATATATCAGCTATTCTATGTTCTTGATATTCACTGATCTCACTGATGTTCACCGAGCCCGAGTCTCTCATGGCCAACATTTTTTTTTTGTATCTTCTCGGGTACCAGGGATACACTCAATTTAGCACTTCATCGCAAGATTGTTGAAATCCTTGAACCATTTTGCTCAAGCATTTGCACGGTCTTTATTTTTTGCGTTATGCACGGTGTCGTGAGACATTAATCATCCATTTCGTGACTTCGATTCCTTCCTGTGTTCTGCTTTTTTCGCGCCACCAGTGTAACCTGGGAAACTTTTAACGAAAGTTCAGATAATTAAAAGGCACCGACAGCTGATGTTTTTTACATTTAAGGTCGCTGTTTCAATAGTCTTTCAACTATTACGATAAAATTCCTAGTTAGCAAAACAAGATGGACTGGTTTTTATCTAGGATTGGCACTGTTATTCAGCTTTAGCGAATAGTTACCGAGGCCACAATTGGACTAGGCAGTCGTTCTGTGAAAAAGTGATGGTTAGGAGATCAATACAAAGAATCGGCAACAAACGCCTTTTTATTTACAATCAGAAATTTCAGCTCTAAGCAAAATTAACTGAATACGTTGGCTTGCGTTATTACAGAGGGATAATTCTTGACAATATTTCAGAGCTGTGTTTGTACAAAAGTGATTATCTCCCTTTGTTTTAAATTTACAAACTTGACAGACATATCATGCTAAATTTCAGTATTTTATCAAATGAAATGCAGTAAACCATGCGTCCTATTAAAGTAAACTGCATTTTTCAAGTTTTTTTGTTTACTGAATAATTCGGAATGCAGGCTAATTCATCGTGATGTCATCTCAGCTCAGTGGTCTTTCAATGTTCTTAATATATTACTCGATTTCTCTTTCCCACTTAAAAACTGATTTTTGAAGGCTAATTGCAAATTTTCCAAGTCTGGTGTTGTTTTACCCATGGATTTCAACTAATACATTCAAATTGGGATGAACTATTAAACAACAGATTTTAAATTACCTTCGCGTCTTGCAACACTACGTCACGGTCATGGAAATATAATGAAAGTGTCCATATCAGTCCACCTTACGATTGTAGTAAGTAAGTTTACAACGTCCATTCCTGGATGTCTTTTCAAAGAGAACCAAATTACTTGTTGAAATTGCAAAAAATCGAAATCTTCAAACAGATATGCAAAGTTTTTCTTGTGGTGTTTGGCTGTTCTATCTTCCAAGAAAACAGCAGCTCTGTCAGTTTTGACATGGTAACACGTTCCTGAGAGCATGTCGAACATGTCTTAACTTCCAGGAGTAGATCAGTGGGTTGAGAGAAGAATTAAGTAGCACCATTGTGCTAGCATAAAGTCTAAACTGCCTTAATACCGCACTTGGCTCATTGATTTGAGATGTAACCCAATGACACGTGATTGGTAGATAACAAACGACGAACACAAGATACAAGTAAAATGTACCAACTGCCGCTTTTCTATCCCTCATGGCATTCGTTATAACTTCCCCATTCTGGGCTTGCTGGGCTTGCAGGACATGAATTTGATTGTTGTGGTGTCGTAAGGCTAAATAAATCCTAACATACAACAAGACTGTGGTTATGTAACAAAGAAACTCAATAGCTACTGTAATAGTGGAGGTAACTTTTCGAGGAGACCACTTCACTAGGAACGTCAGAATTAAGCTGCAAATCACAATCGAAGTGACCAAAGCAACAATACGCTTATGAGTTACAAGTTCCTGGTATCGGAGATGAAGATGAATTGCCAAAAATCTGTCTACGGCTAGAGCCATAACACCAAAAAAAGAACTATAAAAGAGGAAATTCCCCATGAGGTAGAAAATGTCCGACGTAATCTCAAATGCTCGAGTTTGATCTTTTTCTTCTATCATCATGAAAAGCCTTGCAGTATTCAAAGGTTGGACAAACCAACCAACACCAAGATCAGAAACAGCAAGACTCAGGAGCAAAGTCCTGAAATTCTTTGGTAACGTCGAGGAGGTTTTATTCAGCGCGATTATCGTGACAATGTTGAACACGATGGCGGTGAAACATAAGAGAGAGTTAAAGACGCAGTTAGTAACGAGCGTCGAATAGAAATTGTCAGCTGAATTCATTGAATATTACTTGTTTGAATCTTAGCAAAAGAAACTTGCAAGCTGAAGTCTGTCAATAAGGTTGTCTTCACAATGCAAGGTTTTATTTATGGTACTGTATCCGGCCGAGGCTCCAGCAGTAGCCTGAGAGGTTGGTTCTCTAAATTTAAAAAGAACTTATTCCAAACTCAGGCTCCTGAACGACATGTCTAGCTGTTAAATTGAATGAAATATGATACTCCTCCTTTCAAGTATATACTGTAGTTGCTGAATTTGTTGAATATTTTGGCTTAACCATTGCTATTCGTCCGCTTTCCTGGCGCCATTGAGTATGAAACCTCTACAATCCTTTTGCAAGCAGGTGTTGAGCGTCGTAGGTCTTGAATATTAGCTTATCTAAATGTAAATAACTTATTAAATAACCTTAAAATACGCAGGGAGTGAAATTTGAATCGCGACAAATTGTGAAATGTTATAGTCAAGCCATATGGTGAAAAAAATGTGCACTCAGGGGTAAAAGCACCAATTTGGCATTGTAATGGTACTTAGCTTGCTGAAAAATATTAGCTACGGATCCCATTCAGGGGGGAAATTTTGTACTAAGGCGGGGGGGGGGGGGGGGGGCTGAGGTGATAAGGAAAGGAAGTCTGTATAGTTGAGCCGAAGTCCTGCAATTTCAGTATGGTATGATGTCCTGAGGAATTTTAACTAAGTCTAACTACTTTAACTTTCTAAATGGCCCGGGGAGGGGGGTTGAACACAGACTTAAAATCAGAGATCTGCGTTATGCGGATGATACTATCTTGCTATCCCATGGTGCAAGTGGATTATTTTATCTAGTATAATATATTTTATTTTATTAGCTTCGCGTATTACTGAACAATGAATAATGAATAAATGCTTAATAGGCAGCGGTGCTACAACATATGTAAGAAACAGTAAACCTTCATGTCACAATTAAAAACACCTACGGAGACAGACAGACAGGTTACGTGAAGCATTACATGACGGACAGATAGTTTTCCAGGATCGTGGGTTCTCTGGGTCGTAGTTACCTTCTAAGGAATCCACGTAGTACTTGTACATGATGGATTTAAATTGCCTGATCTGAAGGTTGCATGAAAGTTGAAGATCATTTGCTAGCGTGTTCCAGATTCTGGTGGTTCTATTAAAAAAGGATCTCTGAAAAGTGACAGTATTACATTTTTGAGGCAGTAGACAAACATAGCTTTAAGAAATGACCGAATTTAAAGGCAAAAAAGACCAAGCTTAAGAAGACTGACAAAACCCCTGGGAACTGAAGATCGCGAAATAGAAATAAAAGTCAATGGTGAAATCTTCGAGGTTTAGTGGATAATACGGGGCCGGGGTACGAGGTGTTGGGGTCTGTGGAAAACACGGGGTCTCGGGGTCTGTGGAAAAGACTGGGTCACGAGGTCTGTCGTTTTGTGACTACTGCGCATGACCACAGAAGTCACCATTGTCATCTAGTGAGTTTTCCTAAAATGAGTAAGTGCCAGGCCAGGCTCCTAATGATTAACAATAGAATATAATATCGAAGTCAATCAGCGTACAAAAGATAACCAATTTTCGGGATCGTTCGACACGACGATGATATGCCAAGTCCGTCATCATCATCATCATTTTTATTTATACACGGTAAATACATCAGGCACATCGGTGTACAATTATGTAAATACAAATATAACTTAGTAGAAGAAATAAAAATATATCTATAACGAAAAATCTAAAAGAGGAAAGAAAAATTAATGCCTGTTTTCAGTGAATGCCGTGTCAGTTAACTGAAACGCTTAATATCTGTAGAAAGCTAGCCAGAGATTTTGCTTTCCTAATAGAAGAGGGCAGACTGTTCCACAGAACAACACCGCTATAGTACTTAATTGTACCTGAAAGCGATAGCGCACGATTGCCTTTTTTGGCAGGGAAGGGCGGTGTGACAAGATAAAAGAGGAGGCTATCAATCTCAGCTCCCCTTGTTTCTTTTCTTTCTTTTTTTTTTTTTACAAGAACAAGAACAAAAATATTTCTGTGGTCTCTCTCTTGAACCAGTTCATCAATTTTTGCTCAAATCTTGATTTTAAAAGGGTATTTAAAATACAGCAAAATATGTCTTTGATGAAAGAATCATTGTTCTCTGCTGGAGACATTTTGCGATGCTTTTATTTACTTTTTCGTTTATTCTTTCTCTATGAAAGGCAACAGTTTAACGACCTCTTTCATCATTTGATTTTTCACTTCACGCGGTTTCGGTTTCCGGATTTTGGATCACCCTTGCGCAAGCAATCTCACGGAGCACGTCTTTGGAATAAAAAAATGATAATATGAACCTAGTACGTTATTTTCGGAAACGGTTTAAATTGGTTAGAAGCAGCTTCTAGTCAAAAAGGAGTAGCTAGACTCAACGTTGCAATTTAGAAGTGTTAAATAACAACAGTTCTTAACGGGTTGCAGCGAAAACGAAGACCCCCGAAAACGAAAACCAAAGACCTAAGACACGAAAACTAAGACCCGAAAACGAAGACTCCCCTCCCCCACCCGTTTTTCCTTTTTTTTTCTTTTTACAAAATTGACATAAAGTTTACTCTATATTTACGTCCACGATCTAGCGGTTCTGGACTGCCTTATTGTTATGACGGATTAATTGAGAAGTCTAGAGAAATTGTCTTAATGCAACGAAGATCGACATGTCGCTGCTTCTCTTCGAGCGCGCGAAGTTAGTTTACAAGACGGCCCTGAGAGATGAGAGGCGCCAGCTTAGGATGTCTCTCCTAAACGTCAAAATGACCGTTATGTTTCCATATCGAAACATTGAAATAAAACGCTCCCGATATGTCATTAGAGTGAAAAGATAACTAAAAAGAGATTACCAGAAAGTGTTATTAATTGCAGGGTTTTTGTCTCAACCCCTCCGCGTGTATAGTTTACGTTTGCCGGGTCTGCATTTTACCACCTAGTCTTCATTCTACACCTTGCATGCGTTTTACACTCACCTCAGTCTGCAGTCTGTATTTTTTGCTCGGTCCGCAGTTTGTACAGTCTAGATAAAGGAAAGCGATTATTTTTGTTGTTTATGATTTTCGCAAAACCCAACCTAACCGGAACCTCGTGTTTTCCACAGACTCCGTGGCCCCGTGTTTTCCACAGACCCCGTGACCCCGTGTTTTCCACAGACCCCGTCACTCTGTCACCCCGCACCCCAGCCCCGTATTATCCACTAAGCCCCGAGAAGGCGATGGGAAAGGGACATACGGGATATTTTCGAGACAGTGTCCCTAAAAGAGATTACGTCACATTGCCTTGGTAGCAAAACTTTTGGATGACAAGAAACCGAAAATTCACCAAAAAGAGATCTTATTTAATTTCATTTAATTTGTCAAATTTGGCGAAATTTTCTTGGTTAAACTCGAAAGGAACGTATCTAAGTTTAGAAAAAGGAAAACGAAAAATTTTTTGTTTTTTTCACCGACTCCATGAAGCTAGCCTGCGCGCAGGCGAAATTAAACTCTAGCTAAACTCTGGTTAACTCCGTCTGCGAAAGAGCGCCGAAATCCTTGTTCTGTGCCGAGTTGTTCAACGCTAGGTTAAGTTAACCCAGGGTTAGTGAGAGATTTGAATTCAGATTTGAAAGCTTTAAAAGCATTTCAGTTTTAATTCTTTTTGTCTACAAGTTGATGATTGGAAGCTCTAAAAATAATAGAGAAAATTATCCGAGTAAACACTTTTTAACATAAGAAAAAGGAAATCCGGGTTAAATTTAACCCCGGGTTAAGCGCTAATCGGCCTTCGAACAACTGGGCCCTGGACTTCCAGCTGACTGTACCCAGATTTGAGTACGCGCCACGATTGGCCAGTTAGAAAAGGCCTTTGTTTTGTTTGTCGTGATCGCCAATCAGGTGGAAGGGAAATTCGAAACGCACTTCTGGTAATTCGTTGAGTCCGTTGGGGGTCCAGAACAAGGATCTCTGCGCTGCTTCGCAGACGGTACTAATCTGAGTTTAGTTGGTCGTCTGCTCACAGGCTACATGAAGCGGGCGCTTGAAATTAGGAAGTTTCATGTCGCAGTCGTGCAACCACAGCAAAGAAATGAACAAAATAGCATGATGCACGTGCAAATTTGTTTCCTTGTCAATAAAAAGGTATTACTTTTTTGCCGTTCTCCTTCCGTCGCCGTTGTCGTTGGTTTTGTTGTCATCCAAAAATAGTGCTACCATGGTGACGTGACGTCACACTTCTCCTCTCTATTGACAGAAACCGTTTCCGCTGTGCGGTCAATGATGCAACGTTCTATGGGGATAAGCAGGAAGAGTGGTAGTAGCCATCTTTACTCTAGCTTTAAGCCTACTTGTTCTTAAGGTTGCATTAAATTGGCATCTATTGTGCAAATAACGAAACGACTTTGATTATTTTGATAAATGAGTCCTCCTCAATCGATGAGAAACTAAGAATGTTGTTGCTGCCCGTTTTTGTGTTTTAACCCTGCCTGTTTTGCGAACGCCTGGACATGCTGTGGAAAGGTGACGCCGATAAATTCATTTTTCAAAATGATGGCGTACGAACTTACGGGCTCAATAGACTCTTTTCTCTCGAAACATATTAATAAAATATGAATAGTTTCCTGTTTTATTAAGAATGCTTTGTACCCGCATGGGAACCGCAACGGATGTCTTTGGAGGAGAATACTGAGAAGCAACAGATTACAGCTTTTTTTCAGAGATGTCTCGATCGGATTCAACCGAAAAACTGCAAACAAACACACATCGTGTTCGTTTTTCTTTCTTCACTGCCTAGTCTTGCATAACTGGCTTGTTTATACAAGAGACAAAGTACCCACAATTTTAACGAATTATGCTAATAACTCATCGACAAATGATTGTCAGGTGATAATTTATTTAGACATGATTGAACTGGGAACTGTTGTTGTTTCACTCTTTTTTGGAACAGCACCTGACTCAGCGAGCCTTTCATCATCTTCAACCAATTACTACTTTTTAGCATCAGAGGCAGCAATGATTTCAGTCTTCCGCCTTTTAGCCTGTATATTTCTTTCGTATAGGCCATTGAAACCCGCTATTTAAAGAAATATTGCCTTTCGTGACACAATATTCAATGTTATTTATACATTTCTTTTCTTTCTTTCAGCAGGTGCCCATGACTCATTAAAATTACTATTATTTTTAAGTTCCGTAATTTTACAGTCTCAAGTTGGTAGGCAAAAATTCAAAAAGGGAATGTTATAATTTTTTAAAGTAATACAGTGTGTACTGAAGTGACCTATCGACGTTTCATAAAACACGATGATTATATGCTCGAGCAACGTAAGGAAGGACTTCGGGGGAACGGCGAGATAAGGCAATAGAGAAGAAAATTTATAAATCTAATATCAAGAAAATGATAAAATAGACAATAGTATATACTAAAGATGGCAAGATTAGCGAGGGTCAGTGCTCGCTTGTTCTTTGGTGGCGGAGCCGCGACAAGTTTGGGAGCCATTCAAATTGATTTTCCCTTGCGGCTTCACCGTTCGCGAAATTCCTCCTCGCCTCCGCCGCCCCGCTGCCAAAAATGTCTCCCATGCATAAAGAAAATACCCCGCACAGAGCAATCCCGCCAGCTACACAGGCTAACTCTTGCCAAGAAATATTCATGACTCAAAAACAACTGAAGACAGCTGTTGATCGTCTGTTGGTCGAGGCAGAGGATGTTTTGGGGGCACGTAATTTTGCAAAACGCACAGATGAATTTCCAAAATAAACTCCCAAGATGTTCAATCTACTTTTAGTGAATAGTTGAGACTATTTTATGACTGTCCTTTGGATACTAATGGTGAGAATTTCTAAGGTATTTTTGAGCGTTACAAAACGACGTCAGTGAAAACGTCGCTAAAAAAATGAATTTGCGTTCTTTAAACTTAATCGCGTCTATTTCGACCCGCTCAATATGTCAAATGCAGGCGGCATTTCCTGGAGTTGAATTATTAAAAATTTTATTCAAGTTCAAAAAGAGGAACGGAAATTTGTCGTCGGATGTCCACGTCCTCTATAAAACGTCAAATTAGGCCGGGATTCACGTCGCAGTACGTCGTGCAGTGAACTTCCCAAAAAGGTACTAAAAAGCGTGATGCACGTGCAGAGCTTTAAAATGTCTTGATCATTAAACCAATGGTTTTTTTAAGTTGTCGTCATCGTCGTTGTCGTAGTTTCTTAAGTTTCCTATTTAACGACCTTAAACGTGAACGAGATGGCTGTTCGTCGTTTCACTACAGGACACAGGGCCCTCGGCAGGACGCCTTTGCGACTTTGTACTGGATCACCAGGTAAAAAAAATCGACTTACATCTATTCATCTATTTTTCCCATATTAGCATTACAAGCCAGTAATACGTTCGCGGAACTCTATTACCTTTCTCAATAAAGCAATGAAATTGTCCAGAGAAAAAAGGAAGCGCTTCCGCATATTCGAAACGAAGAAAGGTTCGTTAGTTGTCTGAAAATGTTCGCTTGTGTAGCAGCATATAGAACATAAATGAAACAAATTTCACCACCGAAACCATATCTGACAATCATTTCTTATAATAGCTTCATTTTTAATTACTCTTACAATTTATCTTCAATATACGATTGTGTGTCGTTTGTTAATCGCTAGAACTGTTTTAAACATACAGACCAATATTATAATGTTCTTTTTTTATAGCACAGACCTGGCATATATTGTTTAGGCTAAACTCTGTTCTTATCAGACTGCACATTTTAATTTTTGTTTCAAATTAGATGACAGTCAAATAAATAAATAAATAATAGCTTTATTTAACCAGGGAACACCATCAGATAACTGTTCTCCCTAGTGCCCCTGACGTGTTTAATCAGACAGCGATGTAAACGCCTTAAAAGAGACTAGTTGCAATTGATCAGCTGTGCATCAGAACCACACGTACGAGCCAGAATCAGGGAGAATGACTAAATTAGCCTTGATGTGAAGAAAATGAAATAATTCATATTCGATGATCATTACGATGATCATTCTTTACTTTTTAAATTAGCCTTCTTTGCACGTCGGCCCGGCTCATATACTGAGGTACCCTGAGCTGGTTGTTTCGGCTAGATTTAATAAGGTAAATAAATGCACTTTTAACAGTTTTATTTAGCAAAGAGTTCTTTCCTAAAAAATAAAATCGTAACGTTTCCTGATTTTTTTTTTCAAATAAAAACAAGAAAATATCTGGTCACGTTTCCCAGCTACACAACGTGCTCTCAAAGAAAAACCAGTCTCTGAAGAAAAATTGTAGATATACAGTAAAAGTAGACTATATTCGTGTCTTCCTTGAAAGTATTGTATTTTAGTTTTTATTACATCCACTTTGAAATCACTGGCGATCCGTGCAATCTGATTGGCTCTCAGCAATGTGATTTATTCCCAAATCGCACCGTTTTTTGCTCTAAATCGCATCTGTTCCTAATCGCCCCAGTCATGTTCTAAATCGCATCATTTCTGTTTTAAATCGCACCATTTTTGTTCTATATCGCATCAGTTCTGTTTCGATACAAAATAAGAAGTAAAAGCCTTTTTGTTTCGCCTTTTTAACAAACCGGCTACTTGATCAATAAAATATTAGTACTGACTGAATTTCAAAATGGCTGTAATAAAGTGGTAATTGAACTTCGTGTCGTGCAATTTTGGTCTGAAACCATACTTGTGATTTCAAATCGAACTTGCGCTGCGTGCTCGTCCGATTTTGAAATCACGCGTATGATTTCAGACCAAATTGCAATCCACTCGGTGCAATTACCATTATTAATCAGTAGTGATTTTACCTTTCGTATACTAACAGTCATTCCGAGCCGAAAAGTGCTTACTAAAGACAATTCCTTGGATCTGTCATATCTATATAAGTCCAGCTAATATAAGTTCTTAAATTATGTTTTATTACCAATATTACAAGTCGTTAACAAAATTATTTTTGATAAAAGAATTAATAAGCACTATACTTTTTTCGGACGGTGGCATCAAGTTGTATTGAGTTTGAAGTCCAAGGTTCATGTGTTTACTGACAACCATAATTATAGCATGAATCTTTGTGAGCACTGCACCGGGCTTTCATTAATCACTCTTCATGATTATCCAACGTTCAGTTTATTTTACTGCCTTGCTTGTGGTATATTCTGGTTGACAGCGATAACTGGAAATTCCATTGTGTTTTATGTGTTTTGGATTTCGGGCTCCCTGAGTCAGGCATCAAAAATGCTCTTTCTTAGTCTCGCACCGTCTGATCTTGGAATAGGCTTGATGGTTTTGCCACTGAACGCCGCTTTGATGTCACAGATGCATGGACTCGTGCGTAGCAATAACATTGTCGAAGATCGAAACGTGATGGGACCAGTTCTTCTCCTCAAAGCGACGACTTTCCTTTCTACCTTTTTCTGTGGAGCCTCGCTGATGACTGTTGGGACCATTTCAATAGATCAATACCTAAGTCTTATATTGCATCTTAGATATCGTCAATTAATGACTGACGCGAATACTATCTGGATCACATATTTCCTGACCGCAATATTAGAGATATTACTGGGCTTAAATGCTAGTGGTGTTAGTTATTTCAGTAGCCTCCTTCGCCTACTGGAAGGCTTACACTATCGCCCTTCGTCATCAGAATCAAATTTGTGTTCAAGACGCTCATCAAAGTCAAATTTGTCAATTAAGGTGGCTGAACACAGTTTTGGCAGTTTGAGAGTATATGTCCTTTGCCAAATCATGGCAAGAGAAAGGTTGCAGCTCACAAGCTGAAACTTGGCAAGTGAAAAATATACTAATAAAAGATTTTGAGTAGCAGGTAAAATGTGACATTTTCGTAGTTTCCATGGCAACATGAACGATTGAATACAACCTTAAAATTTCACTTTTGCTCAGTTTACATAAAATTCGCTCATTAGATTTTCCTATAAACTTGCACACAGCGTACTATAATTAATCATTACCATTTGAAACTTATTTGACCAAATTTTAACAGACGGGTTTTTAGATAATCAACAATATGATTGTGCCGTAATTATTAAATGCGTCACAAAATTCGTCTGTTCAACATCCATTTTAAAGTTCTTATTATTGAAAGTACGATAAAAGTAAAAATTCTGCCAAATATCACAAAATTTTAATGAGTAGATTTTGAGAAATCGTCTTCTGTGTACCACTGCTTTTTCGCCGCCATGTTTGTTTGTCTAATTTAAAACAAGCGCCGTCACGCAAGGTACCGCTGACCACCCGCAAAACTGTGTTCAGCCACCTTAACCCAGTTTGCGCGCGCCAAAAAGATGGCAGTGAAAACCTTAAGTTTCCATTTTTGTTGTGTTGGTGATCTGCAACGCTCCTTCGATTGTTACGATTCCTATGTTTCTGACTGCAGACAGCCCTTCATCTTTGTTAATTTTATTTACCCACCTGTCCATTTTTCTTATTTTCTTTAATACTTGCCGGTTAAATCCAGTCGTGTACTGTTAGAAAATTTCTGAGCTCGAGATTCGCGAGACTTGCGTGAATTTTTTGAAACTCTTACTGTTTCGAAAATGCCTTCCATCGGGTCATCAGTAGACTGACTTCCATTTCAAACCGCTTTGCTTGTGTCGTATGATGTAACAGCGCTCTTCACAAATGCACCGTTAGATGAAACCATTTATATCCTAGCGCATAAAGCATTCAACGGCGAGTGATTTATAACTACACTTATGATATGAATATCAGCAAGGATTACTTAATCTAGCCAGTAAATGTTGCAGCAAAGACTAGCTATTTTAGTTAAAAGGAAATCTTTACGTGCAGCTGGAGTGGGATCGCCATTGCGCCCATAAACGCGCTTATGTGTTCTACTGAAGAGAAACTAGCTCACGAGAACTAGTTTTTGTAAGAGGTACGTGGATGACAAGCTGGCCAACTTAGTAAGAGATCATTACGACGCCACTGTCTTCCTAGCAAGACTAATTAAAACAATTCCCATCCGCATCCAAAGATTCAATTCATTATGGAGGTAGCCAAAAACAATCAACTACCATCATCTTGAAACGAGCGTTTTAAGGAAAAACACGAAGAAAGGGCTTCCCTTGCACTATCATAGTCACGTCAGGACAGTAGATATAAACGATCTCTATTGAAAACAATCGGTTTGATCGTGCGATCGATTGTCTTCAAGGCAAGATTTTTTCTTGCAAGAAAAAAAAAAAAAACAGCAGCTGGCGTTTGAAAATCAACAGAGTAGTCTGTTAAGCCAATCCAATACCCCTGTTTAATCATGATGAAACTGATTATAGCAGTCTATGCACTTGTTAAAGAAGAAAAAGACTGTTTGCCATGGAAACTCTAAAAAAAAACCGTTTTGTAGTCACTAAATAGTCTATTATTAAAAGGCATTATGAATCGACTCTAAAATTAACAGTCCCATTTCGAACACCATGCCTCCAAGCTTTGCCCAACTAAGCTCTACGGATGATAGTGGAGCAAAGAAATTAGCATCAATGATATCAAGTATTATTGTGTGACTTGACAACGTGACTGACTTCAACATACGACATCAGGGGTTTTGTTTCCTTCAGTTTCATTTTGTTGATAACGGTGCGGAGCGAATTTAATCCAAAGAAGAAAATGGTAGACAATCCTGAAAGCGTTGCTGAATTTCTCTGGAAAGTTTCAGAAGGCAATCTTGAAACGAATGCCCGACATGAGTTTAAAAAGGCATCAAATTTAATGACGTGAGTTTGCGATATAAAGTCTAAAGCTTAGAATTAATAAATATCCCTCACGTTTCGTGAAAGTCTGTCTCCGCTTGAAGGGTGCGAATTGAAATTGAAAAAAAAGAAAAGGCAATATTCCAAAATTTCTTTAAACTCACTTGGACTGCCAGCAGCATATTATATATGGTCTACAAAAATCACCATTGGCAGAGAGTAGCTTGTGATAAATATCCATATTGCTGGTTTTCAGTGTCACGCCATTCAAATTAGATTAAAATCAAAATCAAAACCATTCGACAGATAAAGTCCAGAATCTTGGAAATGAAAGGAGGTAAATATACAAAGACCCTTGCCAAGATTTGGGTCGAAGAAATAATTCGTATACGAGATATCCGAAGAAATGTTTTACTCAAATTTATAGAGCTTTGTATGGAGACGCCATGCTGGAGCTCATCCAGATGAGCTCCAACATGGCGGACGGAAACCAACAGAAACATCTGTTACCGAGTTTTGCTACAAAAGCGTGAATTTATTCTTCGAGAAACTCATAAACATTAAAGTAATACTTTTTTTAATACATGAACTGTTTAGATAGCAAAATTTCCTAAAATAAGTCATTTTTTTAACCTACATGACAGCTAGCTTGGCCGTCATGTAAATGCCGCGTCACGCAAAAGCTTAGAAATTCAAGCGTACTCTATCACAAAACCAAGAATCCTTTTGAAGCGAAAATTTGTATGAAAATTAGTTTTGAGCTGGTCTAATGCATCGTGAAAGTAAAATCTCGGTAGGATCGATAATTTTTTAGTTTGCATTTTGGTGACGTCATGTGAAAACCAACAATACATCTGCTGTCTAGAAATAAACAAATACGGCTGAGTAAAATAAAAATTCTGGCATATTTTGTCCAGACGCCCCCTCTAGCTTCGCATATTTTGACAAGATTTGCAAAAAATTAAAGTTTGCCAGCAAAAATTTAAGAATTCCTTGACTAGCAGTCTTCATGAGTCTTAAAATTTCGGTAATTTTGTTGAGGGCCTTGTTTGAACGAACAATTCTGTTTTCCTTTGTTCTGTTATCTGTGTTAGAATTAAGTTATGGTAATGACCATAAAAAAATAGGAATTGGTCTGCGTGCGGAGCCTTTTTCTATTTGTTTTCTTGAACTAGGTTTTATCTAACCTTTTGGACAACTGCGTATGGATTAGTTAATATTTAATCGTAAGCAAACTTTGCCGAATTTTCGAGAAGCAATTAATGTGTGAGAAATGGAACACTGTAAAGTGATGTTTGATGAAAAATAACTAATTGCCTAACATGAATTTTTTGTTCAATTTCAATTTAGGTTGCCCTGCAAAATTTGAATTTAGGTTGCCCTGCAAAATTTGAACTGATTAGAAATGTGTGTGGATGTCTGATCGCCCGTCTCCTGCGGTTTTGACGAAGACGTCATCTTATCTTACCCTTGCTCTGTCGGCGTATTCTAGGAAAGTCTCATAAAATTGTATTACAACTGGTTATTAGAGGCGTTGTGTATTTATTTGAAAAAATATTTTGCTTAACATATTTGTAAGAATTTTGCCCTAATCTATTAGAAATAAACGGTTAAAGCGCTCCTGTCATAAATCTGTCGCTTGAAATTATACTGATCAATAAGAAACTTTTAGCATGACGCACATATAATGAGATGTTTGTTAACTTACCAGCTGAATATTTTTGCAGATTAGTCTAATTGCTCTTCGCCCTGCGCTTTGACCGATCATCCTTTTACACTTAGCATGTTTTAGAATCCACGACTTCTCTTTAACTCAAGCGGATAAAAGTTTAGACCAAAGAAAAGGTAGGTCACGAAAAGCTCATTTGCACTGAAGTTGAAAATATTTGCATGATTGTACAGTCTTTAAAACAGTTATAAATTCATAGGCTTCGTCTACCAACCGGTGATATTAAACGTGCTGGAAAATAACGGGAGTGCAGGACAAAGTTCAGTCCTCTCGAATAGTTGCAGGTTAAGGTTGGCGAAAATCACGCATTTTTACACAAGAGATTCATGTAAAATAAAATTATCAAAACCATATTCTCTATTTACTTTACAGAGACAAATCCATTTTTAATTCAGTTTATTATACAAGAAACTCTCAAGAATTTTTTTTGCGATTCTTTTGGGCTACCATCAAACAATTTTGCGTCTTTTATGAAAGAACTAAAAACATTCTCCGCACCGAGATCGTCAACTCATCGTCTTCAGTTTCCGTTAACTAAAAAGCAATTTAGACGTTTATTATAGTGTTCTTAGTTCTTAGATAAATATATTGAAGTCATTGACAAAACTTGCAGCAACCTGATTTTTTGTAAGACAGGTTTGAACGAAGAGGTAAAAAACGCGGAACATCTCTCTTCAATTCGTCTTACAGCATTGTTCAAAAACAAGAAGCACGTTTTAATTTGCCCGCTTTACAGTATAGCTCCTTATCAAGATGACTTCCGCACAAGTTGTCGAAACATCAATTACTGTCCCGCTCACTCCTACACTATATCCCTAACACAAGGCAAAGCATGATAAGCTCTAACTGAAGAAAAGAAAGAACAAAATTAAAACTCCAATCGAGCACGCCTCCCGGATATCGAAACACATCAAAGGACTAACTTCTTTCCTGTTCCTTCTGATTCTTAATTATTCAAATTTGCCAGGTGTATATGCATAACAAGAAAGAGTGTAAGAACTGCCCCTGTTACAAATGTTTAGATAACAATATTCACATTACAAGTCGTTATAACCTTAATTTGCGAATTGTGTTCGTAGGAAATCAATGACAATGGTCTTTATGCATGTCAACGTCAGACGGACAAAGTTCACCATCAAGCGCCATTTCGAAAATCTAAATCCCAAGTTTCACTTAAGATGAATTGCTATGATAGTCGTTTTGAAAAACTCACATGCTCTTAGAGTGTAAATGCGAAGAATTTTGTTCGCCATCGAGGCTTGTGGAAACATTTTGTCGGCTGACGTAAACATGCAAGTTTAATGGGCAGTAATTGTTATTGGACGGAGAAAAACAATTATAGCCATTTTAATCGCTGAAAATTCACACAGTAAGCCTCACCATTTTCGAGTTCCCCCGGACCTCTGTATCAAAACGAGGTTAGGTGCTCAACCTTTGATATGGAAACGATTTTTCATTCTCACGCAAATAAAACTCATTTCCACAAGAAGGGTTGAGCACCTAACCTCGTTTTGATACAGAGGCCCGGGGGAACTCGGAAATGGCCTATTGAAAGGACTGGTGAAGTATTAATTTCGTAAGGAACTAGACGCAAATAATAGGATGGATAAGGAAGTTCTTCAGTGAATTCCGGGAGTGAACTGAGAGGAAGAAACGAAAGCGTGCTAACAATAAGAAACAATGCAGAAATCTCAAAACTGCTTGAGGTAAAGAATTTTCAGCGAATTATGAAACATTACTGAGGTCACCGAAAGTCAAGGAAAACTTTAAGTGATAATTTCGCGGGAATTTGAAGAACTTGGCCCTACAATGTAGCCAAACCTCCATGTAAATCGGTACAAGAAAGCCACTTCTGTCGGGAGATAAATACCTCTTATTAGCCGAGTTTCGGTCCGTACTTTAAATTACGGACCGAGTTTTTCCTATCGATTTATTTATGGCCCAAGCGCGAAGCGCGCGGGCCATAAATCGATGGAAAAAAACGAGGATCCGTAATTTACAGTACGGACCGAAAAAACGAGGCTAGTAAGATGTTTATTATATGGCTTCTTCCAGTTTAGGGGACCGGAAACAAGTGCAGGACGCGCAATTTGACAATCATTTGACAGGCGTCAAGGAAGAAAGTTTTTATTGGCTTACGAAAACAATAGGGCCATTTATACGAGAAAAAATAAGACGCGAACTGGACCATTTATACGAGCATGTCTTATTTAAGACGGAAACAGCTCGTATAAATGGTTCGCGTCTTATTTCTGTTCTTGACTCGTTTTCATGCAAATGTTGCCCATAGCAACGGCAATCCAACGGGAATTTAAATTTTCCCGCCAAAAATTAACGCATGCGTACTATGCGTTCGCGTCTTATGTAAGTGCGAAGGTCATTTATACGAAGTTTTTCTCGTCTTAGCTAAGACGCGTCTAATCTAAGAACAGGTGTTAAGGGCTGTTCTAAAATAAGACGCGTCTTAGCTAAGTCGCGTCTTATTTTAGACGAAATGTGCCGTTTATACGGAAAGTTCACGTCTTATTTAAGACGCGTTTTATGTAAGACGCGTCTTATTTTTTCTCGTATAAATGGCCCTAATAGCACACAACAAAGGGTTTCCGAGAAAGTGAAAACAAATTCGTCATGTTGAAAAAGTTTATTTGGTCAAAACTAAGAGTGCTGTAAGTTTTAGCTCTTTAATGTAACGCTGGAGTATTTTCGAAACCGGGCACTGTGTCTTTCTCGAAGTCGTTTCCATCTTTCCTCCGTTGGTCCTTGTAAAAAAAAAACACTGAAAAAGGCAAAGAAGCTTTTCAAGGTGAGTTTGTTCTCATTGTCGAAGGATTCGCTCGTTAATTTTTCTGCGGGAAAACCTCTCGAATTTCTGCCAGTTCATTCTCGTCTTCAAGCGTGATCTGCGTTAAAATTTTCAAACACGGACCATATTTTCTTTGAACGAAAGGTTACGATTCAGTTTCTATATCAGCTTCGTTCTCGTTCAAACAAAGCTAGGTTAAAATCTGGAAAGGCAAAGTCAACATCCCAGCCCTCAGGGTTTTATACAGGCATATTTTTAAATATATTCGGTCAAAACTAGGAGCATTGTAAGTATTCACTCCCCAACGTGACGCTGGAGTCTTTTGAAAACTGGACATTATGTCTGGCTCGGAGTCCGGCGCTTCTATCTTTCTTTCGTTGGTCTTTGGAAAAACACTGCAAATGACAAAGAAGCTTGTCAAGATGATCGGGTTCAGGCCTGTTTGTTATCATATTTGTCGAAGGAATTACTCATTTTCTCTTAGGCAAAACATCTCGAATCTCTGCCAGTCGATTTTCGTCTTCTTAACTGTGTATTACGATAAAATTTTCAAACACTGTCTAGAATCGTCTTCGATAAGATTACGAGTTAGTTTCTTCATCGCCTTCGTTCACAAATAATCGCTGTTTAAAATGTTGAAGGACAAAGTCAAAATCTAAGTCCTCAAGGTTGATAGACGTCTTGTAACTTAATTTCAACCTTTTTCCGAGGTAAAGAGATTTAGAGCTCCGAAATGAGCATTTTCGTTGAAATTTTGGTCCGTATAGCAAGTTACGGACCGCAAATTGACCAATCGCATGGCGAAAACAGACTCAGTCGTATAATAAGTACCAGTATCTGCGTCATCGAGCAGCGAGCCGCCGAGGTAAAATAGCCCGAGGTGATGATTCGGTCAAATAAGATGTCATAAATGCATGACTACAGCTCCATTATTAATATACAGTTCCATTTAACGTATCGAGAACCTTAGTTTGTGCTTATAAAATCAAGCCTTAGGTACATAAGATAAGTATGTAATATCATTATGTCTTAATAATTGTACCGCCAGAAACTCATAAGGGGTTGACACGGTTTGTAGTGATAAAACCCTGTGTTCTTAGGAAAGATTGTGATATGTATATTGGACTATGGAGTGATTTAATCTTCAGAAACCCTTTGAGCTGAAAAGTGTATTTTTACGCTATTTACGGACTGATTCTTATGAATTTTTATCGCTTACTCTTTAATTAATTTTGCCAGTTGTATGAAATCCTTTATTACCAAAATTGAGTGGAGGTTCAGAGAAAGCTTTAACAAAATTATTTCATCAATAATTAATAAGTAATTGCATTTATTTCACAGGGTTACTTCAGACCAACTCAAATTGAAGCCTGAACGTTAATGTTTATAGCCAGCACATCATAAATGAATCAGTGCCTGCATTTTACGAGGTCTTCATTAATCATGCTTTATGAGCATCCTGGCTTCGGCTTATTTTACGGTGTTGCCTGTATAACATTATCGCTAACGGCGATTATTGGAAATTCGATCGTCTTTTATGCGTTTTGGATTTCGAAGTCACTAAGCCATACATTACAGATGTCAAGAATGCTTCTTCTTAGCCTCGCCGCTTCTGATCTCGGCGTGGGCTTGTTTGTTTTACCTCTAAACGCGGCCTTGATGTTACAAATGCTGGGACTCGTGAGTAGTTATGACAGTTTTCACGGCCAAAATATGACGAAAACATGCTCCCTCTTCAAGGCGGCGATCTTCGTTTCCATTTTCTTCAGTGGAGCTTTGCTTTTAACAATTGGAGCCATTGCAATAGACAAATACCTTTCGCTGTACCTGCATTTAAAATACACTCAATTAGTGACTTCAGCGCGAATTCGTATCGCAGTGTCTGCTATTTGGACAACATCATTCTTACTGGCCACACTAGAGACATTACTGGGTTTTAATGCTATAATCAACACCTCCGGAATTGTGTTGGTTATTTTTACAGCCTCGATAGCTTATTGGAAAATTTATACCATTGCTCTTCATCATCAGAATCAAATTTGTGTTCAGGACGGTCAACAGAATCAAATTTGTCGACTAACTCATTTTTCGCGCGCCAAGAAGATGGCAATGAAAACGTCTTCTATTTTTTTCGTATTGGTAATCTGTGATGCACCTTCGATAGTGATATGCCCTATGTTTGAATATTCGAAGACTCCTTCCACTGTGTTAACGTTGTGTTTTCATGTGTCATCGTTTCTTTTTATTTTTAATACCTGTTTAAATCCACTCGTGATTTGCTGGAAAATTCGCGAGGTCCGCGAAATTTTTGCAAATGTTTTCAAACTCGTGTTTTCAAAATGTATTCCTTTGGGTAATCAATGAGAGACTGATTTTAGATTCAAACAGCTGTCACATGTTCGCTTTTAGCTATAATCAAACTGCATTAAATGTTTTAGAAAATTCTCAAGTTCGTTTGCAAAATAGACGAGGAATTGATAAATCAGTTAATCAGAAAATGATTGGGGCATAGCTCTTCACGCCACATGCCTAGCTACTGCTACAAGCTACAAATGGCAGCAATAGTAATGAGTGGTTGATTAAATGCGTTTGTCTGATTAAAAATCAAAGTAAAATCTCATTTGTATTTGTCGTAGATGCCACGAAAGTTGCAACAGATGTCGATTGGTGGGGGGGGGGGGGGGGGTGGGGGAAAAGGGGGTATAAGGAAGCAATACCTTTGAAAATCCTCATTACTTATTCATATTAGTTAAAAATTAAAGTTTACCGTTGGTTCAGAGGACTGGACCTCTTCATTAGCTGTAAACTGAAGTTGTTTCATACCCTGTCCAAGTTTCAATCCAAGGTCACGATTACACGCTAATCAGATCACTCCAATCTATAGAACAGGAAGCCTGATGGATTACCTTTTTGAAAATCGACATGAAGCTTGTATAGCTTGTATTAAAACCTGGTTGATTCTAATTTAAAATCTTACGGAATTCAGGCCACCAAAGTAAAAAAAAAAAGATTTCAAAGTAGCCCTTGCTCAACGGTGGTCTAGAAAAGGTTAACGGAAATTTCTTTCCCGAAAAACAGCCTCTGGGCCTGTTTCCTTCCAGATGAGATTCTAAAGCTTGGTAAACAAAACTGATATTGAAATGAGTAGCGAGCTTTTCTTTAAATCGCGATGAAAAGTGTGTCGTTTTCCTAAGTGTAAGCATTTTTCGGTAGAACGCGCTTTATGCGGTCACTGTAGCCCAACAGGCATGCGCACTCGTGAAAATCACCGCCATGTGCTTATTTGAACCAGAGAATGGTCTGCATCAGCGGGGGGGGGGAAGAGACGAGGTCTGGGACCGAGAAACGATGTTCTCACAACTTGCAAAGCGATCACCCTGCGTGATGGTCAGCGGATAATTGCAGCATTTTTCCCACAGTAAATATTTTTAGACTTTTTAGAAGCAAGAAGCGAACCGGCAGAGGAAATCAGAAATGTTAAAAATTGAAAAAAATAATATCATTCATCTTTGTTTTTCTTGCATATCGTATTTGTCTTTCGGTACTGAAATTTCGGGGGAAACTAACACGCAACCGCGTTAGAACTTAACCAACAACAACGCGCTCGATCGATTTATAGGTTACATCGTTTTTGCCCGGCAAGGATACTGATAAAAATTACTGGAGAAAGTGTCAAATTTATCGGAAGCAAGTATACTCAGAAAGCTTTATAAATATGAGCTTACAGCTCTACATATCATAACTGAATAAACATCAGATAAACATTCACACTTCATAACATTTCACTTCGTTTATTACGATCAGTCAACACCTTGAATCCAAAGTTAAAATTCAAAACGACCCTAATAAACAAATCACAACTACTACTGAACGCTCTGTACCTTGAAGCGACTTTAACTTTCCTAAGGTTTGCTGCAAAACACTGCTCGATAGCTCAACTCTTCGGCGGTTCTTATCAGTACGGAGCTATATGTTGCATATTCCAAACTCTGCAGAGGGAAATTGTTTAACAGAAAAAGAAAACCACACAATATGTCTGAAAAGCGACATCAAATCAATAAATTTGCGAATTACCAAAATATAATAGTGTGAAACAGTCCCGCCTTCGACCGTCATGTTTTTGTTTCTTCTCAAGACCGTTGATCTATGGATTTTGACGTAATGCGCATGATCAGTACCAAATCCGCTGGCAAGACCTTTGCTGATCGCTTTGCAAGTTGTGAGAACATCGTTTGGATTTCATTTAAGA
The DNA here is from genome assembly GCA_038088405.1 of Porites divaricata. Taxonomy (NCBI): domain Eukaryota; kingdom Metazoa; phylum Cnidaria; class Anthozoa; order Scleractinia; family Poritidae; genus Porites; species Porites divaricata. The sequence goes on from JBBMOI010000009.1 coordinate 27,405,087, forward strand.
GAATGTATGGGAAGTAGCTCCCCCCCCCCCCTCCCCTGGTCTGCATACCACATGCTTAAATGATCTTCGTGTACCATGCCTTATCTAGGTATCAGATGTCAAATTTTGAAGAAAAGACAAACATAAGCGATAATGGCATTTTCATTTTAACAACTAAGGGCTATCGGAGGAATATAAGGCACGTTTTCACCGGCAAAAGGAAAATGCTGGATTCCCGCCTTCTATGAATTAAACATAATTATATTAAAAATAGAACTAAAGTAAAAAAGACTACTGCAAAGACTGATCAAACAACGTGAAAAAGGCTGAGGTATATAATATTTCGACTGGCCAATACCAGTCTTCAGGTTTATTAGGAAAAACCACGAATATATAGAATATATATTACAGTAACTGTAAAATAATAAAAGGAAGTTACGTGGTACGACGTAGTAAGGTGTGGCTGCTAAGAAAAAGAACCCCCCCCCCCCCCCAAAAAAAGGAAAAGATTACACATGATTATTTTTAGTCACAGAGGTTTGATGGTTTTGGCTTTTTGAATGAGGTGCACCTCACGTGCTTTCCTAAGACATCGCGTTCATAATTATGTTGTTGTGTAAGCCTAAATGACGTACTCTTACTAGAAATAAAATGCAGAGAAAGAACATATAGTAGATAAGGACTGGACTAGAAGGATGGTGGAGGGAAGGCTTACATACCTGAATAAACAGATTCACACTTTATAAGAGTGATAACATTTCAGTTCGTTTTTTTCGATCAGTCAACACCTTAAATTCAAAGTTAAAATTCAAACGACCCTAATATTAATAAACAAGTTTCAGCTATTGCTGAAAACTCTCTTCCTTGAAGCGACCTTAACTTTCCTTAGTTTTGAACCAAAACACTAAGAACTCTTCGGCGGTTCTTTCAGCTTTTGTATACGCAGCTATATGTTGCGTACTGCAAACTCTGCGGCGGAAAATTGCTAAAAGGAAAAAGAAAAATACACAATATGCCTGAAAAGCGACATAAAATCAATAAATTTGCCAATTACTAAAATAAAATATGGGAAACAATCCCGCCTTCGATCGACCGCCATGATTTTGTTCCTTCTCAAAAAACCGTCTAAATTGGTATATGACGTAATGCGCTGGCAAGATCCTTGACATCGTTTTGCAAGTTGTGAGAACATCGTTTTGATTTCGGCATTTACGAGAATGTATGGGAAGTAGCTTTTCCCGGTGGTTGTAACCTCTCTTTAAGTTTTTTTCTGTTCATTAAAGTGGCTCGATATAGAGTTTTTCAGGGGCAATACCTCCCAAGGTTGAGTATATTACCGATGTTGTGAGATAGCATTTCAAAAGCGCTTTGTTTTCGATAGATAACGGCAAAGATAAGATTGCCCATTTTTTACTCTACTTTCAACCATAAAAATTCTATCTCAAAATATCACGAGAAAGCTGTCATAGATTTTGCTCAAACTTCCCGAACTTCCTTGAAAAATTTTGGAAAAAAGCCTCCCAGCCTTGAGAAATACTGCCTCAAGTAAAATATCTAATGATGTCACTTCTTTGTTATATGTCCTCCTTTATCAGCTTAATCGACACTAGACATAAACTTTTATCTTTATCAAATACAGCCGTGGTAGTTATTTTTACGTATTTTGGATAATGGCGACGTAGTTAAGGCACAATCTTTTTGTTTCTATTCTCAGTAATAATTTGTGTAAAATGCACCTTTATTTTTCTTCTAGCATGCCGCTCCTATGCAATATAAAAGAGAGTGCTGATGAATTTGGCCAGAATCCGTGATCTATTGGCTACCTACAGTTACCAACTGATTCGCTAGCTGCAATAGATATTGACAATATTTTGCTAATTCGTATACACTTTAGCTAGAAGGGCAAATTAATGGTAATTCGATCTTCGGTACGTGTCTCTTCTTAATCGATTCTTTTCCCAATATCTGACTCGTGACGACCCGCGATATGCTTGGGAAGTGCGATATTTAGAGCAAAAACTTTAAGTCTGCCTTTATTAACTTACAACAGGTGAATCCGTATTGCCATATATATGGTCAACTAATTTGTTCATGAACATTAATTAGTAGGAGATATATATGTCAGTAACGAATATATCGAGTTATTAATGGTGCGTTTAGTATATTGCTTCTAGCGAGTGGCGTCATTTACTTTTTAATTCGTGATATGTAAAACAATTTTTTCGAGTCTCTCTTGGCTGGGCATTTAAATTAAAAATAGCAAAGTTCAGCTGAAACAATCCAATAAACGTCTTTTGCATGCTTAACGTCTTATTCGTTTTTGTTTCGTTGAAACTCAGTTAAAACAGTTAGAATTAATTAAAGGGCTCTGTATGATAAGCTTCATCAGAGCATTTTCAGTGGTGACTTTTTGGGGAGAAAAAATGGATTGAGCATTTTATAGCATAGAATGAAAAAGCTTGGCAACATCCAAGACTACTAACGAGCAAGGTGGGTAAAGTTCCGTTAATCGTTAAACAAACAGGAACAGGAACGATTATTACAACAAAAGATAACGCCTTTTATCAATTTTTTGATAGGAGACTTAAGTTCGTATTATCAGTCCGTATCGCCATGATTATGCAGCCAATTCATGATCAGAACTATTATCAAGGAATATGCCACTAAACATATTAAATGACTGGTGGTGTGTATATTGAGTGACGTCATTTACCTTAATACTGGTCGGTAACATATTCAGCTGAAAACTACCCAACAAACCTGTACTGCCAAATTTGAAATAATTCATCTAAGACTTACATTAATTCATGGTTTCAAAACCTGATGGCTTGTCCTTATAACGGCTAAACCAATCCTAATAAAGGCCAGGGAAAAAAATCACAAAGAAATTCAATTTTTCGGTAAAACCCTCAAAAAGCCAAATACACGTATTGCTATGCACAAACTCTGCTAAAGAGGTTTCATGAGGAAAAGTAAGCCAAACGGAAAAATAAAACTTCTGAATTCATTTGAATTGAGCTACCCGAATTCTGGCGTTCGTATAAAGCAAAGTTGAAATTTGAAACTGTTGGCTATAAATTTGTTTTCATCATCACTGGTACAACTTATTAAACTAGAAAAGTTATATAGTTATATTCTGATTCGTTAAATTCGTTTCTTGAATCTTAAGCAGAAAATGTCAGTGAGAGTAATACGTCGCTGGAAATTGGAAAAAAATTCATGTTCAACTATATATACTGAGCCTTTCCACTTTTCAGAGCTAATCTGACTTGGTATAATTGGCACACATATGAAAGTCTCTACATATTTAATCAGCTCAGTAGTTGTTATATTTATTTAGGTTAACGTCCATCAGTTTTTAAGTTTTATTCCGATGTCCATCAGTAGAATATTAACATAAAACTGACTGTCTTGAATAACAAATGGATATTCGAGGGGATGAGACGCCCAAAATGTTAACAGGTTTTCTTTTTTTCGTGATAAAGTACACTGTAATTTCTTTCTTCTTCTTCTTTCTTTAAATCAAACGGGAGAAACGACACCTGCCCGACCATCTAAGGAAGGAGGGGCGGAATTTGCATCCAGAAGTGAAGTGACTAATGTTGGCGACGGACGTAATTTGATCCGCTTTCTAAATTTGTGTGGCAATGTTATTAATTGTGGGCTCATTATCAATCTCTTATCGAATTAATTTTCTCGGTCTCTTATAATTGCAGAGAAAAACGACACGAACAACGCAAATACAAAAAAATACTCCCTCTAGTTATTATTTTTCTCGCTTATGGACAATTTGGAAGCACTTTCCCTTCCTTGGCAGATCAAGCAATCATTATTGAACAATCATTTCAGTCATTTTTTTTTTTCAGCGTTATTACGTGGTTTGGGACATCAGTATAGGCACAAACAAATCATATATTTTGAAAGTATTCATCGCTTTGAAACGCAAACTGAACTTCTACTGGCAGAGGAGACCGTGAGAAAAGAGCACCCGGTTCCAAGGTAAAGAATGCTTTATTCGGACATCTACAACAACACACTCGTCGCTTGCATCCTGAATTCCATCTTAGCTTTTACCGCTGTGGTGCTAAACGTTTTAGTAATACTCGCGCTAAGAAATATTCCCTCCTTACCAAGAAAAACTCTGAAAACATTGCTTCTAAGTATGTCTGTCTCCGACCTTGGTGTTGGTTTAGTAGCGCAGCCACTGCAAATTTATATCCTTGTTAGCAACATAAATCTTCTTCCTCCGCCGTATATTTTTCCTGATCACTTTGAAGCTGTATCCAAAGCGTACGGAGTCGTGGCCAACGTCCTAACGTATGCTTCGTTTTTTAGCATTGTGGCTTTGAGTGCTGACAGATTTTTGGTTATACACCTTCAGCTCCGGTACCAGGATGCGGTAACTCATATACGCGCCATTGCTGGGGTCATTTCATTTTGGCTGTTGAGTGCCGTCCTTCCGCTGATTCACTTTCGTGAGTGGCTTCCAGAGAACATATTTTTCATTTTGACTGTTGTTATTCAGTTCATCAGTCTTATCACCGCGGGCCTGTTTTATTTCAAGATTTTCTTAGCCTTACGACAACACGCAACCCAAGTTCAAAACACCCCAGTTGAAACCGGAGAGAGGAATGAAGCGGTAAATGCAGCAAGAGAGAGAAAAGCTGCATTCGGCGTATTTTATGTTTATCTCGCGTTCTTGGCTTCTTACCTACCAATAATTTGTTTTAATATTGTCGAAAAAGTAAATGGTACCGAGCGAAACGTTCTGAGATATAACGTAAACCTCTACGTTACTATTTTGCTTGTACTCAATTCCTCTCTGAGTCCACTGATTTACTGCTGGAAGATGAGACGTATTCGCCAGGCCATGATTAACATACTGCGTAAACCCTTTTACAATTAAGAGAACTGCCGGCACCTATCGATCAACAATAAAAACTTGTAATGAAAAATGTTGCTTGTTGACTGTTTTTAGAAGTGGAACTATTGTAAGAAATAGATAATCGTAATAATAACAAGAAGAAGACGAAGAAGAAAAAGAAGAAGACGACGACGAAGACTAAGAAGAAGAAGAAGAAGAAGACGAAGATTAAGACTGAAGAAGCGGAAGCAGAAGAAGAAGAAGGAGAAAGAGATGATGATGAAGACGAAGAAGAAGAAGAAGAAGAAGAAGAAGAAGAACGAATTAAAAGAAAAAAGAAGAATTCGAAGACGAAGAAGAAGAACAAGAAGTAGGAGAAACACAATAACCACAGCAGCAGCAGCAGCAGCAGCAGCAACAACAACAACAAAAACCAGTAGAATGATGATTTTTGTCGACGGAGAACTGATTTTAGATTGCGTGTTACTGAAAATGCGAGACTAATTTCAAACGAGTTTCAGATAAACCTATGATAGAAGTTATTCCAAGTAAACAGCAGAAAAACAACCGTTTTAGATTATTCAAAATATGCTGAATATTATATAAGGTATTAAAAACGACGATTGTTGATTCATCATACAGGTTATTGAATACTTCAACATTTATGTGCACTATAAACCGTAAAGTAAAAGCAAATAGAAAGGGATAGTTTGATATTAACTTTGGTTTAAGCTCGACAACTAGAGTGACTGCAAACTGTAAAGTACGCCACAGGAAAATTGGACAGAGTGGCAGTGTAAATAGGATCATCGTGAAATTGAGCTCTGAGTGTGTTTTCAATATCGTTAACCGAGTCCTTTCGATGAATGCATTCATTTCAATTCAAAGAGGAAAGACGGTAAATTATTGTTGCTCGAAATATCTAATAACAGTCGTTACTGTTCATCAGTAGGATGCCTAAAATGTTTACAATTCCGCAACTGGTTTCAGCACCATTAATTAATTCTTAAACCAATAAAAATGTAGAACATGTGAGCAAAGTCCGCTGACTTTCATATAACGCTCATATATGGTATAGCTTTCATATATCGTGCCCTATCTCTTCTTGTTGACTTGAACTGCTTGATAAAACTGTTTGGTATGTATGGTGTATGGTGGTCCATGTATGGTAATGTATGATAATTATGGAAATTGCTTTTAATTTTTTAATGTAAGCTTCCTTACTGGCGCGACAAAAATTGAGTCGGAAAAAGAAGGCGAATAATCGACACTTTCTTTCGAAAGGTTTGTGTTAATACCTTTCGTAATTTTTAATAGCTCCGTCATAATTTATTGCAACAAAGCCGTCGCAATTGATTAGTTATTTGTTCTAGCCCAAGCTGTCGTTTATCTGAATAGACTGTAAAAAGCAAAAACTTTTCGTTTTTTTAGGGATTAACATTAACACAAACACGTGCGTGTCTGTTATTTTCTAAGTACACTCTCTTTACAATTACATCGAAAGAGTTTAAAGATAAAAGATATGACTTCTTTAGCTAAAAATATATTATTCAGCCATGATTAAAAAATATCAATGGAAGTTGATCCGCGACTAGCTCTGCGAATGGAAGTTCATTCCACAATAGACTGTACAACGTTTTTTTCAGTTTTTGTCTTGGAACAGTTAGTGAAAGTCCATCGACATCGCTGAAGCATGGGCTAAGGAAGAAAAACTTTGCCCAATTTTTCTGAATGATTTGTTGAAAAAGAACAAACATAAAGCCCCTTAAAGTCGCAAAATTTTACAGACGTTTGTATTGTGGGAAGCACCAAACGTTTAGAAAAATTGGTCGACTCTTTGGGGATCTATATGCAAATATAAAGGTTATTGTTGTTGTTGATGTTGTAGAGAAGAGATCTAGAAAGGAGTGTTAGATACATAATCCAGCAGTGAAAGGAAATATTTTGTTTTCTCGGCGAAACCCATTATAGGTAATTTGCTGTGGTAAGAAGCTTTAATTTCGTATTCGTGGCCGCAAGTCCAAACTCACTCACTTCACAATGTATGAAAACAAGTCATACATTTATTTACGTAGTATACAAAGGATATCTTGGAAAATAGCAGAAATCAAAAACGAAATCATATACCAAGAAAGCGCTTGACTGTCCTTTATAATTGCGGTCATAGCTACTGTTTTTGTAATTTGCCACAATAAAAGTTAGGTCTTTTCTTTTCAGGTTGTTTTGGTGTCCATGGTTTCCTTTGAGCCACTCCTTCGCGTAGTTTTACTTGACGTAAGCAGTCACATTTTTTCCCTGCCTCGCGTTTGGGAGTTTCACAGAGCAATCTGAAAGGCAAACGTTAGATACAACAGAATAACTAACGGATTTAGCGAAAGAGAAAAGCAGATTGTGAGATCAGAAAATAAATAGAATCTGAAAATAATTAAATTGTCTTGAAAACCACCCTTGTTGGGCTACTGTTATCTTGCAGTGGCGGGAACCTGAGAGGGTCAGAGCCTTTAGCCCGCGTGGCGGCTTTTAAAAGGGAAGGGAAAGGGAGTTTTAGGCGCGAGAAATCTTGGTAAACACTTTACGGCCCGGAACACTTTTTCGTCACTGTTTCGTAGACGGAGAAGAAGTTTATTTCCGTCTGTGGCGCAAGCTGCAGAGTTGTTCGTTGTCGGGTTTTAAGGATTCAATGAAATCTCAAATTTTTGGAACGAAAAAGGTGTCTGTAATATAAATGTGTCGTTTTTAAAGAATGGTCGGAATGAGAGACGGACAAGGCTAGCTCGTAATCTACTTCCCACAGTATAAAAGCCTGGGAATGAACTGAATGTAAGAGCCTATATATTCTGAGCCCCCTTTTCCCCCAAGCAATGTTGATTGTCATGAAAAAGACTCGAATTCATGACTTCGACACTGCACCGGGGGAGAAGTAGGGAAAATGCATTATTTCGACGAGCGTTAGCGTCGCAAGAGTTTTGAACAGGGTTGTAGTAACTCTTTAGTAGTGTGCTACTTCACCTGCATTGGGTGATGATATTTGTAACGTACTGAATGGTGAGATATAAAGCCATGCAGCAATAATCAGTCAACCAAATAACACTCATAACATCAAACGTATCCTGCCATGTCCAGTTCATTAATGTAGAGAGGAATCTTGCCCAAAAATCTAGTAAACGCAAACAGTCAGAGATAAATTAATATGCAGTCACTTCAGTCACTCCTTCAGCATAAAGTGGTTTATTTCTTATAAAAGGCCGAATTTTAATAATATTCAAATGCAGTCGACCTCGATTATCTCATTCTCAGTTGTTACCAAAAGTCTTCTACAAAATTGAAACGACGATGGGGATGTTCCTCTGTGTTTTCATTCACGCTACAGTGAGTGATGCCTTTATGCAGTTTTCACAACTGAGGGGAACTGGATTCCCTGAAGAAACCTTAGGGGGCAGTTACGACTTCCATTTCCTCTATAGGCTGCGCGCAACGCCGCGCGCGCACTACAAAGCTTTAATTAGTTTTCTAATAATTCATGGCGTCATACAAACCTTGGACCAGTTCTAAAGTACTAGTAAGTCCACTGACGAAGGGCCACGTCCAAAACATTTTTAAACTCCATATAAAACACGGCACTTTTGTTAATGCTTTACTTTTTACTAATAAAGAATTCCATCACTTACTTTATAAGGCGCCTCGTCCCTTACCAAATTTTTTCCAGTTATTTTTCAGTAATAATTCAAATCTATTTTAACCGGTAAATATGACTAAAACAAACTGAGACTGAAAATCTTGCATCGATCTATCTTGATTAAATGAATCCGACAAGACAAATGGTTAAAAAAGTTTTTATGATGTGACGTTGCATGCTTGCATGTCTGACCTTGAGTGTGCGTGCAAGAGTCCTCATCATTTTAGGAACAATAACTGACATCAGATTAAGTAAAATCAAACCAAATGAAACCTTTTACAGCAAGCAGGGGTCATGAAGAGAAAATTTTGAATGAAAGAAACGACGTTTAATTTGATATTGATCAATTTTAACTAGTTCCTAGTGTTTTTGAATGCAACATATAATATTGGTGCAGTACTAGTGTTTGACAGTGAGAGAGCGAACTGAATTATAGTTTCACTAGGAAAAATAATGTTTTTGCTTTCGCCTTGCTTCTTTTCTAAGGTAACTTACTCAAGATAAAAAATAATTTGAAGATTCCTTTTTCAAAAATAAAACAGTGTTGACTCTTACCTTGCTTAATGATGTTTTCTGAGGCAGCCGAAGTTCCTAACACTGTTAGGAGCAGACCAATGTAGATTAAAAAAGTTTTCATTTTGTCAAGAACGTCTTAATTTTCTTCATTCCCAAATGCGACACGATTCATCTCGCTTCCTGACGTGGAACGAGTAAAACAATTGACGTCATAAAGACAAAGTGTAATGTTTATCTGCGCGAGCTCAATGCCGAACGAGACAGTTTGAACTTTTGAAGCTCTCTCTTTGAAAGTTTTTTTTTTTATCTAAACACAAAATTCAATTCTCTACCGTTTACCCCCTCTCGTTGTTGATGCATGACATTTATCAGCCTGCTGTTCCAAGTAAACTAAGAAGCAAGTTCAGGCCAACGACAGGTTCTCATAACTATAGAACCAAGTCAAAAAGCAACATTACTATGTTGAGTACTCGCAAACGGAGAAAATGAAAAAAATCATTTGCGAGAACTGGCGCTCTGATATGGAATGGTCTACCTAAATCTCGTTGAGCAAATCTCAATTTCAATGCAAAATAAAAAACATTCTCCTGGAGATATCTCCAGGAAACAGATGACTATATTGATGTTCCCAAATACTTTGTGATATCAGGCAAAGGAAAATGTCATAATAATTAGATATTTCATTTATTTCCTGTGTCTGCCACCAATATCATTCTTCTTAAGCCTTAAAATAATATCTGTAACTCTACAGATCAGCTTTTCTATTGTTATGCTGACCAATTTGTATAATTCTCCGAATATGATTACTTTTCCTTGCCTCGAATAGCGTTTCTTTACTAATTTGCATGCAGGGCAACTGTATTTAGCTTTAATATGTGTGAATAAAAGTTTTATTGTTGTTGTTAAAAGATTCCGTGGCTATTGCTCTTTTAAAACCTCGCGTAAGAGAAAACACAACCCTGAAAACCGATTACGTATCGGACCGACCGCAAAAAGCTGAACATGTTACAAGCGTACTACTAGCCAATCGTATTCAAGGGTTTTTGAGGACTCTTGTCAAAGGAGATACTTCCGGAGAAAAGTACCGTTTCTGATTTTATTCTTAGAAGTTGCGAAAAAGCAAAAATGAATCCCTAACGATTTTTCGTTTGTCTGTTTAAGTCATCAAAGAATCAGATTCAATGTTGATTGAAATCAGTACATATTACAATGCTCCGTGAGGAATGTTTTTGATTTTGTATAAATGGACATCTTATTTGTTAAAAACTTATTACTGTAACTGTTTAACAATTTGAAATTAACTCCGTCTTTAGCTGGTTGATAAGTCTTCATTAGCTCTGAAAGTTAAGGCGATGTTACACGAGACGATTCGCAAAGATGAGTTTTAGCGCAACACAGCGTTGCAACATTGTTGCGACATTGTTTTGAATGGTTACAACATTGTTCCAGCATTGCAACACTGTCTTGCGCTAAAAATAGTCGTTGCGATTTCGTCATGTGTAACATCACCTTTAGATTAGTGCGAATAAAACTTTTAGAAAACATTGCTTGTAATTTTTCTTTTGAAGAACCAAAGTTTAAAAAAAAGGACGACCCCGCCAGGACTCGAACCTGGAATCTTCTGATCCGAAGTCAGACACCTTATCCATTAGGCCACGAGGCCAAGACACTTATTGTAGAATTTCCCTTATTAGTAAAATCCAACAAGTGGTCTATCATCAATGCTACGTTCTGATTGGTTGAGCTACTACTAGGCTATATGTTATAGCCTATTAGTAGCGAAAAGCGCTGGCTTTTTGGCGGCAAAAAAGGATTAAAGTCTACCTTTAACTAGCTAAAGTTTCTTTATTCTCAATATTTTTGACCAGCTAGTTGGATTTTACTAAAACAATTATTCCTCTCGCCCTCATGGCCTTCGGCCTCATGGGCTATTGACTCAGAGCCCATTCGGACTCGAGGAATAATTGTTAATTATTTGACAATCATGTAGTACAAATACCCACTTTGTTATGTTTTCTAACTTATCTTCAGTTTATGCTGTGTTCGAGGTCAATACTGTGACAAGTCAAAACTTCATCGATGGGCAGCATGTGGACATGACCTAAATAAATCCAGCCCGCGCATGTGGTACATTCGATAAATTGGAACCCCGTTGAAACGCCCGATCACCAATGGGCCAAAAAAATTTGGACGTATTAACCAGGGGTTTTTTTTTTTACAAGAAAATGTATGGCCGTTTATTGGCGACTATTGCATTGCCCACGTATACACCTTGTTTGCCCCTCAACTTCCCCCCACTCCACACCAAATTTTGCATAAGCACTGCCTTAATGTTTTCTTGGGGGGTGGGAACGGACTACTGTAATGGCCCCCTGTAATGAGGCCGGACAAATTGAAAAACAATATTGCTTTGCATTGGGAAGGTCTGGGGGGAGGGGGCACAAAAATTGTATAACGGAGCAATGCAAAAGTGGCGAATTTCTGTGTACGTTGTGATGTAAGTTGTGAGCGTCTTTTCATTCATTTATATCACGTTATTTGCTGATCGATTTTCATACTCTTTTCCATCATGGTTATGGCTGCCGTGAAAACGCAACTCGAGGTGCACCCCTCCAATCATCACTCTTGGAAGGTATTTCACCTTCACTATCAAAACCTTTATTCATTTTCCCCATTTCGTGTCCTGTGGTCCGCAATTGACTCTTTTGAGGAGTAAAGCCGTTCGCCGACACTTTTTCTCCATATCCTTGTTTGGGAACCAGTTGTTCAACATCGCTGCATTCGCTGTCTTCCTTCGGGTCATTTTTATTATCGTAACCTGTCTTGGGAATGCGACAGTCACAGAGACAGCAGCAGAATGTTACTGGAAATCAATGATTAGAGGTTAGATCGGCATGGGGATAACAGTTCATTAAACTGATTTCTGCATGAGAATCGATCGCCTCATGATTCGAATTCCAGAATCCAGGAACATTTTGCCTCATGGAATCGAAAATGCCCGGCTTTGGAATCGGAAATTCAGCTCAAGGAATCCGGAATCCCACTAACGATTGGAATCTGGAACGAGTCCTGAATCCAGTACTTAAAATCCGGAAGCCAAGACTGCCTTAGATTTTATGTGGGGCGAAATCGAGCTCAGGGTGTTTAGAGACAAGCGGTCGTGGGCACCGTATAGATAGGCGGGAACATGATTGCAAAAGGGACGAAATTCTGGGGAAGTCAGGACCTTTCTCTGCTCCACGCACATTCCATGGAAATTGGGCCCTCTGAAACCTCTGCTCCCTAGAACATGGACCGGGTGACTTAGGTAAGTGAGAAAACTAAGGATCATCTCTACTTTTGTAACAGATAAAAAATCTACAAAACGGTAAAAACGAACGATAAAATCTGACGTTTCGGAGTAGTAAAAATGTTTTACAGCATTTAAAGCGATGTGGAGCGAAAATTAACATAACAGCGGTGCGAAGATTATGAAAATACATTAGCACGAATAGAGTCTGATTGCACGTTGAGATTTGGCTTTAAGGTTCTTATGAAAAGCATTTCGTACACTAAACATAAAAACCTTAAAACCAAATCTCAACGTGCAATCAGACTATTCGTGCGAAAGTATTTTCATAATCTTCGCACCCTGTCATGTTAATTTTCGCGCCACATCGCTTTAAGTGCTGTAATTTGCATGATCGGATCAAAAACACTTTTTCCTTGATAATGGAGCCATGACTACTCCGAAACGTCAGATTTTATCGTTCGTTTTTACCATTTATGTCTTAATAAATCTCTTTTAGATACAAAATCATTTGATTTATTTTACTTCAGAAAGTGATAGCACTCGGGACCTTACATACTGAATGACGGCTTGATGCTACTCAGTCTAGCCTCTGGCCTCAACGAAACCTCTGCTTGCACATTGGAGGCTTTCTGTCAATCTCTAACTTGACTAACATAACTTCATCACTGATAACGCACGTTCCATAAAATCATAACTATTTGTGTAAGTGGAATGCCCAAATCTCGTGCCAAGAGTCCGCTCTCCTTTTAGTCATAGGAGCACCCTTGCAACAGGCCACAATAGGGTTTTTTTGTATTTTTACAGTGTACGGAACAATATATCCTGATATCCACTCATTCAAGGGAATCCTGTTTCCTGAATCCTGGACACCGGAATCTGAGAAATTGCAACTACAATTCTTTAACGCAAATGGGTGCTGACCAAAACGAAACTGGACTCTTAGGACGGGATTTGGAAGGGACCCGGTAAACGCAGGCTTGTGTTAGCACGCTTGGTTTACTTACTTAATACAATGGTCGCAAAAATAGCCAGGGCCATAACTTGCCACAATCTCAGGCCCCACATATTTTTCTCGGTCACTGGAAGCGGAGTAGTTGAAGTGAGCATGGGTTCTAATGTTTTTACTTTCGGTGTTGGAATAAAAACATCATTGTTGTTCTGCGCAAAACACGACAGTACCTGAAAAACAGAAGCAATGAAAAGAGAATATATAGTGCTTTTTGTCCTTCTATCACTTTAGGCAATTGAGTGGTTTGACTTAAAATGAATAGGAAAAGATTGACACAAAAATATCGCAAAAAAACAAACAAACAAGCAAACTAACAAAGCCAAACAAAAAAAATAAAAGGATCGGCCCGGGTTTAAGTTTGATCTTTAATTTTAAATACTTCGAAAAAGCAGATGGTTCGTTAACATTTTTTTTTATACAAACAAGTTTAATAATTGATTTTTTCTACATTTACTATAGGCTCAGTCTCGTATCATAAATTAAATATCACAACAACAGAGGCTGTAATCAACCGCAAGTTGTCCCTTATTTAGCTAAAACCCTATTATGAAACCCCATTATGGCTCATGGATTGCCTTGCGTTCAAAGCACCAGTTTTATGTCTCAGTATACAGCTTGTTTGAAGATCGATTTTGAACTCATTTTTGCAGTGAATTAAATACAATCAGTCAAAAACTGCTATGCTGAGTTCTTCTCTTGAAGAAATTCGTAAGGCTAGTAAGTTCAAACATCTATTCTAATGTTCTTAAAGCATAACCCGAAAGAAAAAACCTAATGATGCTAACAGTTTGCTATGCCGAGTACATTTTGGGTTAACTGGAAATTTGGCGTCCTCTTCTAATGCGGAAATTTCCCTAGGATTTCGGTTCTTTTATAGCTTTAATGTAGTTTTAATCTTAAAAGCACTGGGAAACTGAATTTAATTAAAACTGTTATATCAAGCTTCCTGTCAAGTTACTAGGCCTACCTGAAATCCATGCCAAACTAAAGCCATCTTAAATAGCATAGGAATTTTAACGACATCTGTCTTCGCCATTGTACGATAAATCGAGTCGAAGATGGTTGTTAATTCATTTCATGAACATGATATACAAAAAGGAAAATGGAATTGTCAATTGTTGACACTGTGGAAGACTGGAGGACAAAGAAGTGATGTTTCTCTCACTGGTGATATTAAAGGACAATTTAGGTCTGATGAAGAATACCCACGTGGTTTGATTGGGCGCTTCGTCTGAGGTGATGAGCAAATCACTCGCGAGGGAACATGTCTGTAATAATGATTATTGCTGTTGCTATTCATGTATAGATTATGCACTGAAACAATTCTTCCCCCAGTATTAGAATAGTGGGTATTATTTTGATTTCTATTAATTACGATTTACGCTGCTGATTTTGTCAATATTTAAGAATCTTCTGTGCTAGATTGTACTTTATATGTCACTGCCTTTTATTGACGAAAATAAACAAAACCAATCGGAAAACACCAGGGCCGTCACGCCAAGCTCGTCTCTGAATTGCCTGCGTGCAGACGTATCCTATTTCCTTTATTGCACGCGGAGAAGGGACTTTTTTTTCAGCGTGCAATAAAGGAAATAGGAGACGTCTACACGCAGGCAAGTCTCTGAAACGCATTTAATATTTAAGAGCGTTGCGTGACGAGTCGCGTCGGATGCAACAAGAAAAAGACCTGGGAATGACACAGACTGGCGAGGTCACTAAGCTTAAAATGGCGGCATTTCTTGCCGTTTTAGCTCGTTTTGCAGGCAGGATGAAGATCAGCAATAATGGCCCAAATCACTGACACCTTTAGAGAGATGTCGGACTTGAACATAATATTTTGGTAAGAATAAGCCTTATGGTTTCTTTTTGGGCTTCCTCACCACATTGCTTGGGTGTATTCTCTGTATTCTTGTCTTTTGTCTTTTCTATATAAGCTCAAATAAACTAATTATAGATATGGAGCTTAATTTTTCATATTGTTTCAGTCGTTTTGGGATCAATTATCCTTTACAAGATTTGCCAGATTATTGGATCAATGTCTCTATAATTCCATATCATATCCATTGATATTGTTTCTTTGTATTGTTTGTTGCTGTCACCTGAGCAAAACTTCAACAAAATTTAAAAATCGAATTATTGTCTCCTTAAGTGAAAATTTTTACTTCGGCACAAGTCTGTTTTATGCATCATTGTGCTGTTGCTGGAAACTTATTAAAACTGATAGACAAACCACTGACCCCCCGTCTATGGACAACCCACAGGGATATACTACCCATGTGGGTCAACCTAAGATCATGGACTATGCCTGCTGAAGTGTAGTGATAATCTTTTGGAAACAGAGTGAATCTGGTCCCATTTAGGGTCATTATACTGGGAAAACTTTCTTGAAACTTGATTTCCTAAACTTCAGTGGCTTAATCCATGGGTTTATTCGATTGACTGGGGGTCAGTATTTTGTCCACCACCCTTATTAAACACATACCATTATTGTACTGTGTTTGACCTGGGGATCCAGTAATGTAAATCTATAGTTGGGAGAACCCTAAAAACTCTTGATTCTGCCATTAATACCTTGGGTCGACACTTAATTATGCATGTATCAGTAGCTATCCAGGGAGGGGTTGACCCTGGTGAATTGCATCTTATTTGCCCAACAACAATAGTTCTCCATAAAATCACCTCCTCCTTGGCATGGGGGAATAGTTGGTTCAGATGAAACCACAAGTCATAAAGTGGCATAAAAAACAGTACAGTAAATGAACTACAACATAGAGTGGTAACATTGAGAGTTGATGAAAAATAAGCAAATAAAGTGCATTTGTCTACTACCTGTTTGATCTCATGAAGTTCAGCTTACTTTGTAAGTTATGGAATGAAGTGGCTTCTTTGCAAGGTACAAGTCCCATGTGTCTTTCCCAGGGATCCTGTCACAAAAGTGCAAAAGGTGATTTAATCCTCTCATCCTTTGCCTGAAATGTAGTAGCAAAATGTTAATTATTAATCCCTGCACCATGCTTGGGTCACTGGGGTCAATCCCCCAGGATAGCCACTGATAAGCATAATAATTTGTAGTCTCTACATGTTTGGAATTTCTTTAGCCCTGATGAGCTTCTCTCGCAAATCAAGAAGCCTTTAAACCTGCCACTACATGGTGGACCAAAAGCATTTGCTCCAGATGAAAACAGTGTAGAAGATGAGCTCTTAACATCCATGCTGGAAGAACAGAAAAATGTTTTGAAAGAACAGAGAATTCATAAAAGGTATTGTTTTAAATATAAACACTATTAATTTATTTTACAAATAACCCTCTTCTCGATCTTTTGTATTGGTAGTCCTCAATCTTATTGTGTATTTTTTGGCTGGAAAACTAGGTAGCTAAGTTAGAAATAATAGTCTGGACTTATTTGCTTTGCATTATTCAGATTTGCCAGTAAAGATTAAAAGTAGTTTAACAGAACATAAATTTGATAAGTGTTTTTAAGAGATTTAAGTGTTGAAAAGGGCTGTATCAAGGACTGTATATGTTGCGATTCAATAAATTCTAATTGAACCAATTTTTTAATTTTTTTTATACATACTATCATAAATCAGTGTACCATAAAACAAAGGAAAATAAATATTGTACAAAGGCTAAAATTGAATCACAACATATATTGTTTCAGAAAGAATTGACATGAATGTCTCTGAAAGGGCTGTATTTTGTATTTGCTTGAAGGGGAAACTTGTCTGTTGCTACTTGGAATCCTGAAAAACATGTGGTTGAGGTATCCATTGCAAAGGTAACTTATATGTAAATATTGGCAAGAACCTTTTATTAAAAAATCCACCATAGTTCAGCTGTAAGGAAATCAAGGACTAGCATCATTTTATAATTGTTTAGATTCACTATTTTTGAGCCTACCCTTTTTTCAAAGTCTGCTGGTTTCACATAGCAGTGTTGACACTGTCTAGTTAATCCATTGTCTTGGGCTAACATGATCACATAATCTGGATGGTAACCATCTTTGCAGAATTTTTTCAGCTCATTATGCATTCTTCCCCATCCATTGTTTCATAACGATCCCAAAAAATATCTGTT
>JBBMOI010000009.1:27427500-27550000 GCA_038088405.1 Porites divaricata
GTAACGCATGTCTATGTATATATTTTCAGTTCTCACCATATGCTTCGTTGATACTGCAATAAACAAACTTTAATCGAATACGGAGCATGTGGTTGATCACAGTGAACTCTACCCCTGGGAATGCGTCACTCTCTCAATATCGCAGTTGTTTAGAGCTCTGCCTTTTACATGTTTAGAGCGATTTTCGTATGACCTTGAAAAATGGTTTCGGTAAGTGTTCGTTCTTTGTTTCATCAGCCAATGGATGAAAAGATCAAAACATAGCCTCTTCGTTTTCCCGCCAAAGAAACACTAATATGGAGAAGGCATTGTTCGATTGGCCAATCGTGTTGTAGTATGACGTCAAAGCGAAGTATCGGTTGATTTCTAGAAAGTTCTCGAGCATGAAGTTTTTTCACCTGAGCATTCGCTTAACCAATGAAAAGCCAGACGCGTTTGTCTGTCCGTTCGATAAACCAATCAAATCGCTCTATTTGCGTTCGTTTGTTGTTTCTGTTTTGCTCGCGCGCTTTCATTTCAAGGTCATACGAAAATCGCTCTAAAGTGTCTAAAACAAACTGTGTAAAAAATGCCTTGTAACAGAGTCTTGATCCTGAGTTCTATTTATTTTGTCTGGAACACTCCTGTTTATTCGGTGCTTATGTGTTAAAATGAACTGGCATAAGTGATACCCTCAGTGTTATGTATTGTTAC
Source organism: Porites divaricata (assembly GCA_038088405.1). Classification (NCBI taxonomy): domain Eukaryota; kingdom Metazoa; phylum Cnidaria; class Anthozoa; order Scleractinia; family Poritidae; genus Porites; species Porites divaricata. The sequence goes on from JBBMOI010000009.1 coordinate 27,428,194, forward strand.
GGGCACAGTATGATTACAAAGGCTCCACAGGGATCATCAGAGAACAAAAGTTTAACGAACAAAGTTTGTATCTCTCTTGTTAGGGTTATATGTCCCTGTTATCTGAGGATTTTACCCCTGATCATTATCAGGTCAGTATTTCTTTCTATTAGTAGCTTAACCCTGTAAACCTTAAAATCGGCATACAAATTCTCCAGACTTTTCTCGATACATTTCCTTAAAGAATTAGTTGAGAGAATTTGATAACAGATCTCTTTGTGATCATTTTACTAATTCTCATAGACTTTGCTCTTGAAAATGTATGGATATCATTAGGAGAAAATTGAAGTTGGTTATCATTGGGACTTAAAAGGGTTAAAGAGCATGTGTGTTTTTCAGTTGTGTGGGACTGTATAGTACGTACAGTAAATGCATATTGTACTTTCAGTGATTATTATAGAAAAATTGAAAGGCTGTAAGTCTCCTGTGTCTTAGTCTCCTTCACAGCCACTCAGGCCGGAGTCACGCAATGCTCTCCATCCCTACGCGGGCAGCATTGCGTTACTCTGGCCCCAGTGGTTGCGAAGGAGACTACCTGTGTCTCAGTGACAGAGTATCTGGTCTAGTACCCAGAATGCAGTGGTGGGTCCAAACGAGGGGCCCGGGGACCCAGGCCCCCCCTTATTTTTAGACCAAACTTAGGCCCGAAAGGACCGAAAAAAAAGTTTGACACCGCCCCCCCCCCCCCCCCTTATCTCAGGGTCTGGATGACTGGGTCCTCCCTTATCTGAAGGTCTGTATCCGCCACTAAAATGGCATAGGTTTGACTCCTGTTAGGCATACTCTGATCGCTTCTTCCGAGCCGCCTGTGTCTCTGATTTTAAAAAAAACATCTTTCCGCATTTTTCTAGGTTAGAATGGAGGTGGGATGTTGTAAAACACTGTCCATGTACATGTCTATTAAGTTTCTTCACTTACTTATCTACTTACTTACTTACCTACATAAAAGTGCTGTTGTGTTTTTATTACAGGTTTATGCTTATTTTCTGCGTCTTGGATTTACCGTTTTACAACATTCATCAAGGTCAGTTATAGGCACTTGTACAACATGTATCTATAGCGTTACGCTCAGGTGAATACAGGCAGTTTTAGCAATTTTTGAGCGACGAACGTCAACCGGAAGTGGACTTTTTGCATCATTGGGCAGTGGTTTGGTTAAAACTCTCAGGTAAATCGTCTTTTAAAGAGAAAAGAAAGTTAGCAATGAAAATTTGTTAGCGTCAAGGCATTTAAAAAGGAAGAAAGCCTTACTTCCGGTTGAGGTGCGTCGCTCAAAAACGTCTTTGCTTAAGTTCCCAAATGTGCCGTCAATTGAGGACGCGAAACACGTGGAAAAGACTGAACCCGACTTCCGCTGCTCAATTTGCAGTTCTGTTAGCCTGCTCCAAGCTCCGAAATAGTCGGTTTCACGACATTGAAAAAGCGCGAACACGAACATAAAACGGGAGAAAACTGCGGGCAATTAAGGGCGCTCCCTTTTCCCAGTTCACTCGCTCATATTTTCGCGTGCCTTTCACCTATGCATCTTCCCTACTATCTGAGAGCCTGGAATAGGCTACCGTTCTGTCATTGGTCAAGTAGGTTATTAGATCCACGCGCGTCTTCTTTGCTGTGGTCGCGTTGCCTGTGGTAAATCTCTATAACAGCTGATGCAAAGATTGTTCAAATTGCAAAATTTTTTTGATTTCATCAAAAATTAAATCAACCAACAAAAATTCACATCTACAATCATGGACAAAAATCTTGGGACAAATTTGCATTTGTAGGGCTTTTTTTTCAAATCACACAAAAAACAAACAACGTTGGACGCTTGTATCCAGAATTTTCACGAGTTTCAACTTTGTAGGGTGGGGGAGGGAGGACTGGGCGAAATTTTCGAAAAAGTTGCATTGGTTTATAAGGGTACCCTGACCCAGAAATTACAGAAAATACTGCATTAGTGTCCCAAGAAGTTTTTTCCAGGATTTTAGTTGGGTCGGTCATTTAAACGAAATCTAACTTACTAGGCCGTGATTTTAAAAAATTTGTGGATCTATTACTTATTGTTTAGACATAAAAGTTCTCCAAGCAGTTCACGAAAGGATCCGGTTCAAGAGGAAATGGAGCAGAGTGATGAGACATCCATTCAGGCTTCTAGTGGTGATTGTGTTGGTAGCAATAAGCCAGTGATATCATCCCCTGTATCACACCTTTGGAACAGTGAAGATGGCGTCACACCACTTGTTAGACCAGAGGACGCAAAATCTACAGGTATCTATGTTGTGGTTCAAATTTATCCTTGGTTTAAATTTTCTTGTCTTTTGTTTTTGGGTATGGTAATCTATGGTAATAACATGATAATGAGTTTGAAACAAAAGACAAGAAAATTTGAACCAAGGATAAAATTGAACCACAACATATATGTGCTGAGCCTCCACTTCTTCAAGGAAGCATCGTACAGCGCACTCAGGCCGCCTGTTTGGGATGTAGCTAAGGAAAACTAAACGTGCTTATGTATTCAAAGCGATTGCCAAAAAAGCTAGGTTGACTGTTATTTTCCCACAAGAAAGTAATTACCCGTTGTGACTCCTAGTCTGTCTTTGTTTTACGAAAGGTGCAATTTGAGGTTAGGGGTTAGGGTTAGGGCGAAATTCGCTTGCAGCCGGCTAGACTTTCTTAAAGTGCGTTTCAGTTTTCTCTTGACCTGTCCCGCGACTTACGTTGCAACCTCGTTCGCGCCTTTGTCGCTGTCTTGGTCGACTTTCGGCAAGTCTATTGGCCGCCTGTTAGCTAGGTAAAAATAAATACCAGTTCCACCGGGGATTTTGGAGCATAATATACCCGTGCAAGTATGCACCAAATTGCACGCTTGAAGTTCTTCCATCTCCCCTACTATACGGGAAATGAACGGCTAGAAATATTGAGTGCTACTGAGTATTTAACGCATAAGATTGTAGGCGTTTATCTCTGTTGAATATTGGGCACATTTTTTAGCCAGTTTTAATACTTCAATTTATTGTACTTGTTGGTGAATTTCAGCTGCACTATTATCAAAGTTGCAAGTAATTAAGAATCAAAGAATGACTGACACTGACTCGGCAAAAAAGTGAGTGACTCTTCGTGGTTTTCAATATTTAATTTTATATCGTGACTTTACCACAACTTGTGGATATCTTTCATTTATCTCCTTATTGATATTTTTTGTTTATCAATTTATTATATTTTGGTCTTTTGATTTGCCAACGGCAGCGTTATGCATACATTACGAGCTTAGGTTGACGTTGCCTTGTCCCTAGGCCTCATTATATTATTGTTCTATGCGTTTCGGGTCACGTGGTCCGAACGAGTCTCCTCGCCGTTTGTCGCGGCCACGTGACCGAAATGTAAATTTCACAAGGGAGAAAGGGGCTACGGCCGATGGATCTAATGCTGACCGGCTGAGAAGGCCTGGAAAGACGTCGTGGAGGGACAAGGCAAAGCCGGACGCAGAAAGGAAAAAGAATGACCTCTTTTGCTTTGTTTTTGTTTTCCCTCATTATTACAGCCGCCATATTCAGTTTTCTCCAAACAAACCCTGGATCATTTTTTTATCTTTTATTTTTTTTTGTTGAACACAGCTCAGATCCTCAGTCTCTCCAAGTAGCTTTTGATGTTTATCAACCAGGAGTGAACTTTAAGAAAACAGAACCTGGTCCACCACATTTCTGCATCACTGTTTGCAGGTATGAACATACGATAGTTTCTGAAATTCGGACGAACCTCCTTGAGCGACCACTGACCACCGATCCACAACACCAAAATTTCCCACCTAAAACCCTCTAGTGAGAACATCTAGTAAACGAACATCCCTTGTAAGCGACAGCGATCACCTTTTCTGCCTTACGGTTCTATAGTTTTTCATTGTTTTATCTCTTGTAAGCGATTGCTTCACTAAAGGTGTGATCTCTATGTTCACTGTGTGTGTACTGTGCTACGCAGAGTATGCGAAACTTTTAGTGAGAACATAAACTACACATATCCTAGCGCTTATTAGAAATTACATTCAATAAATAGACCTTTCACGGGCGGGTTTTTTCAACTTTTGACACGGACAAGTTAGGGAAAATCCGTCGACACCACAGGAAGGAGTGCCTTAACATTAATAAAATTGCCAAATTTGAAAGTGATATATCTTAAGCGAGCGAAGATATAGCTCCTCAAAGTTTCGAGAATTCACAGATGTTTGTATTGTGGTGTGGTGGTGGTGGTGGTGCCCCCCATCATACAAACGTGAGCTGTATCTTCGTTAGTTTTCAACAAATCACTTTCAAATTAGGCAATTTTACTCATCTTAAGGGGCCCTTTTCAGTGGTGTCGACGGATTTTCCCTAACTTGTTCATGTCAAAAGTTAAAAAAAAAAACTGTGAAAAGGTCTATTCTCTTCCAAACAATGTAGATGTGTCGTGACCTGTTGTCGGAAGAGACCAGGTAGTGGTTCGATTCTCGTAAACGAACACCGACAACCCACTACTAACGTTTTGTCTCTTGGGTGGTCGTTTACGCGAGGTTCGAGTGTATAGAGCTTTTTTGAACAGCTGAGAGTTTTAGAATTGAACTCATGAAACTAATCGGTATCAACAAGCTACTTTATACTAGTTTTAACTTTTTATTTATATTTATAGCGAGCCTAATTAACCTCTCTGATTCGTTTCAGGTATTATGACCCTCCACCGTCGCTTGCTGCTTTGTCATTTCTTACCAAACAGTGTTCCCCTGTTCCCCTCAAAATCGCCCTTGTAGATGGTGGAAACATCTCATTTTACAGCGTGTTGGATGTAGACAGCCCAACGTTTATCACAAGGGGTTGATTCTTTGCGCCAAAGGTAAAAACTTGGGATAAATCCCTGAATGGGACGCGAGGTCATATGCTAACACAAACGTTAGTGTGAACAGGAATCGAGCTGAGACAAGAGAAAGGATCTCTTTCCCCTCACAACAAAAAGCGTGTGTCAAGAACTCCTTTGTTATCCATGCAGCGGGAGATACACCGAGATGACCGATGGTGTTGTGAAGATCGTGGCGTAAGCTTTTATCGGCAAACTTAACAATGTCTTTTATCTGAACAGTACTAAAGAATGTTGTTTGACATAACATTCGCGTTTATGTTTTTAAAACCTCCGATAATGCGTTTGGGTTTGAGACTGTGGCTTAGCGATTCAATAAAGAGATTGTCATTCAAGATTATCAGTGCGTAACTTGTCCCTTTATAATTATTCATTGACATTTCTCCAGTTATAATGTCTAATTGACTGAAAGCTTTATAGATGACCTTCTAAACCGTCGATAGTAGGGACCTTAGATGATGATGATGATGATAATAATTTAATTACTTATATTGTAGATGTATTCATAAAAATGATCAAATGCACATTACCTTAGTAAGAAAAGCATGAAAAAAAACTACAAACCTATTTACAATAAGCAAAACAATAAGAATATATACACTTCCACCATAAAAATCTAAAATATCGATATGTAACAATTAAAATTCATTCAACTATAAGCAAACCTAAAAGGGTACGTCTTAAGATTGCTCTTAAAAGTATGCCTGTTAGGAGTATCGCGAGGCTTTGGCGGTAGAGCATTCCATAACTTGGGCGCAGCCACCAGGAAGGACCTATCGCCTAGTGTGACCTTAGTTCTAAATGTTGACGATGCTAGCAAAATCCCACCTGACGATCTGAGGTTATATTGCGCCTTGTGATTTCAAAGAAACTACAGCATGGATAGCCTCCCCGCAGACGTCCTGTGGGGTTTGTTTTTTTTCGTCACGCATTCATTTCTCCCCTTACTAGTAGGATACAGAGTCGGAACTGTAATCAAAAGCATAGAGTGCTGATCTAGATAAAACACTAACACGGAAAAATTACTCCATTATAATGACTCCTTCACTTTTGATCTAGTGAAAACTATAAAGCATGGCAACAAAAATTTTGACTGGTAAGTGGTTTATCCTTCAACGATTCCACCCTTAATCTGGTTTTGTACATAATAAGCAGAATCGGAAGAATAGAAAGTTGTGATGACTCCAATTCCATCAAGCTTCTAGTTATGACTTCCCTTGCAGACCCCACAGGACGTCTGCGGGGAGGCTATAGCATGGATAGCCTTGAACGCAAATAACAAAATCTTAAAATGAATGAGCTGCTTTAACGGAAGCCAATGTAGCTCATGCATCAGTGGTGTAATAGATTCGAGGGAGTGGACGAGAACGAGGACGTGATTCGCGTTTTCTCAAAGAATAGACACCCCAAAAAGCTTCATTTTCCCTTTGTCACCAGCTTAGTAAGCACGATTATTTTTATTGAGAGAGGTCAAACCCTCGCCCTTGATAACTTGTTTCCGTCACTAGGACATTTCCGCTAAAGCCTGAAGTAGAATGACAACGGTTATCACGTTTTCCCGCCCAAATGGCGCTGGTTCACGCGCGAGCTCTACTCTCTCTTGCCTTGTCCGCGCCAACCAGATTCCAGGACGTCTAGGGACTATATAAGGCTGATTAAACCGCAAAGGACCAGTTTAATCAGGTTGTTTTAATACTTGCCTAGTCCTTGTACGGCGTCTTCCCATTGTCCATCGGTCAATTCATTTCGGTGACGTATTCGAGGCGAACGGGCGGGAAACGCCTCACATTTTCGCTTGGACCACGTGACCCGAAACCCTTTGGCCACCCGGAATATTGAGGCCTAGGGACCAGGCAAGATATTTATCATTTAAATCATTTCCATAAATTTTCCGAGAAAATCCGGCGGTAAAGTAAATGGAACACGAATATTTGGGTCATTCCGGGAGCAACGGAACATCTGAAAAGGTAGTCCTGTTTTTCCATCTTTGATACCAGTGTTAGGCCTTTCGCGTCCGTTTTCCGGTAAATGGAACTGATTTGCACAAAATGGTAAACGCGCTTCCGGGACGAAATTTACCAGTCCTGAACTTTGCGAACCATTTACCCACACCATGAACCGACCGGTTTGCCCATGTTAATGGTAAACAACCTCAAGTCTTCCATGCCAATGAAACTTGTTCCCCAAATTTGATGTTCAGAAATAAAACACAAACAGCGGTCATGATTACCATTGCGAGCTTTTGCATATCATTTTTATATAAACTTGACGTTTCGTATGCTAGTCAACATACAATTTCAAAAGTGATCTACAGTGACAGTTTGTTAGTCTCGCGTGCTTGAGCAACGCGAGACTCTTAAAATGCAGTCGTTTTTTTTTTTTTGTCGGACCTAGTTTGTAGGCCTCGCTTTCCTATCGAAGACCGTGGAAACTGGGGATAAGAATCGTGACGACTTTCATTGTATGGAAATGATCTCGTGATGAGAATGCGGTTTATTTTCGGCGATGACTGAAATGACGCGTACAAGTTTGGCAATGATGTAATTATCCTCGAATGGAGGTCCTTGATTTTCGTGTAATTATGCACGACATGCAGGCACTTTAAAAAAGGGAAATATCCCCAAGCAGGATGAGAAAATATTATAGCTGGAAAATCCTCAGGATTTTGTGGCTTTTTAAGGCGTTACGTTTCTCAGAATATTGTCGCAATTACAGGAAATGTACAGTTAAATAGATTCACTTTGTTTTATGTATTTAATTGATAGATTTTCGCAGTTGTTAAGATGTTAAGTCGCGCTGCACTTCATAAATACTTGAGATATCAAGTATCCACTGTCACGTAATATTTACGTGCGCACGTGCGTAGTGCGTTCGCAAATAAAATAAAGGCAATGTATGAAAGGCCGCACGTACAATTATGTAAGCGTAAAAGTAGAATCTCGCTTAATTTGACGTTTAATCTCAGTACTTTATGTCATACCTCTATTTGATTTACGTGATTAAAATTAACGTGCGTTAACGTGCGGAGCCGAAAACGCATCAGTGGAAATCCACCCTAACGTGTCACGGATGTGTTTATACGGGTCTTGCAGCACTTTATGTCCACAGAATAGAAATCCCATATCGAGGTTTTCCGGAACGGGTTGGTCCAAGAATTCTATAGCTTGAAAGTGTTGATTATTTTGGAACAACTGATCACTTCAGTGGTCGAAAAAAAAACTTCAAGGTCTACTGGAAAATCAGGATTGAGGATCGAGAAATCAGGGATCAAGGATTGGTTAAAAAGAACTTGAAAATAAAATAAATAAATAAATCGTGGATCAGTGGTGATGGGGGCCACAGACTGTAGATAAATTTCACAGAACATAACCTCGTTCTCTGTACTGAACACTAAATTCAAGTAAACTAATCCGAGTCTGTCTGAGTCAGTGATTGTTTTGACGAGAAAGAGAAATTTTCCTGGAAAATGAAACGCTTTATCCCGGTGATAGTGTAATACAAGAAAAAACTTTAACAGTTTTTAATTTTTAAGTGTACATTTGCTTTCAGTACTCCTTATTTTTCTTGTAATTGTTGTATGCACGACCCCACCAGCAATGCTGATCTTTTTATCGTGCCGTAAACTACGGTTGTTAGCTACCCACCTACCTATCTATCCATCTGTCTATCTATCTATCTATCTATCTATCTATCTATCTATCTATCTATCTATCTATCTATCTGTCTATCTGTCTGTCTGTCTATCTATCTGCCTATCTATCTATCTATCTATCTATCTGTCTGTCTGTCTATCTATCTATCAAAAATAAATGCTGTGTACAACTCTAAACAATGTACTCTGAGACTGTACGGAGACATTAAAAGTAGATACTAAACAGCTATGGAAAATGTCATTACTTTCACGCGATATTGATATTTTATAAAACGGACAACAAATTCAGCAGGAATACGCACGAACTGAATTAACTGTGTGTTGTATAAGGTTCTGTTAAACTTACACTTTTTTCCTGTGCTGAACATATACTGTACCGAGCCGTTTCTTGGTCCGGTACAAAGAAGCTATGTATATTTATACTGACAGAGTCGTGGGCCCCTGATACCGATAAAAATCATCGTTCAATTTTTCGAGTGTAAAATCCCTGAAAGAGTACTCCTCAATGGAGCAATATCAATGTGTAGAAGGTTTTCAAAGGCTTCACACTGGTTTGAGGCTGAGATGTGCGGCCTGTCTCTCCTTGCAATTTTTTCTACTTTTTGAGTATATATACATTATGACCTACAACACTCGTTTCGTATTCCAAACGAAAAAGTACGAAGTATAACAGCCCCGGTTGCTTTACTCCAAGCACGCGAGACTCAACGCTACTAAGAGCGTTCTTGTCTTATCATAATCTGTATACTGGCGTAACGGTCTCTTGAAAATATATGTTGACTAGCATACGAAACGTCAAAAGTGAGTTTTTATGAAAATGCGAAAGCTCACAATGTTTATCACCGCTGTTTGTGTTTAATTTGCCATTATTACCCTGCGAGCCGAGCTCCCTTTTGTCTTCTTTTAAGTCTTTGCTAGCAGGGTGTATCCTCATTACATATCGTTCAAGTTGGTTCGTTTCCACTTTATTTATAGTGACAACTCCCACCCTCTCCCTGCTCTGGAATTTTCGCGGGAACGAACTTCGGTCCAATCACCTCGCGCCATTTGTCGTGGCGCCATATTGTAAACAACCAAAATGGCGCCTGGGGTATGAACCGTGGTGTAGAGGTAGTGAGGTCCCTTTCGAGAAATCTTTGTCTTATTTCCTTGAGGAGTGTTAGAAATATCATGGAGGTATTTGACGCAATAAGGAAAAGAAAGGGACGTGTTAATGGAGAGGAGAAAGCCAGGGACGAGAAACGGAACGTCGAAAAGGAAAAAAAGCCTTCGAAAGTTGATATTGACAAAGTGGAAGCTGGGACGTACTGGCTGACACGAATTGTGTTTTTGAGATCTCTCAGTTTTATATATTGTAAGTTTAACAAATTTTAGTAAAAAATTGCTATCTCTTTACGATGCAGTTTAGCACAGCACCGTTTAGAAATTTTGATAAGGGTCGAATGTGCTATTTGTGACCTCATTTGTGTAGGGCCGGATCTCTCTCAATCTCTCGTCGTCCCTGTGTCTTGGCTGGGTGTAGTTGTTGGAGGGAATTTCAACACGTTACCATACTTATATCATGCATACATTGTTGAACCCAAACTCTATTCATATCCGCTGTTTATTCACTTGCAATGTCACACGAGAGAACGTACAATAGCTGTAGGTGCAAGGGTCTGCTTGAGCCAAGCATACAGGAAAACATGGCGGCCAGGTGCAAAAAATGAGAAGCTACGTATGTCCTTAAAATACAGTCACTGAAAAGTCACTGACTGAGAATGCAGGCTCATAAGCACGGGTGACCCAAAACCTAACAGTTCATAATGTCCGTATGTTACAACCACTGTTCTTCTCTTTAGTTTCAATTACATGTACCTGGTACAACAATAATATGGGTCCACTGGGTGCTGCTGGAGCACAGTCTTGCCAAAAAGCCACATGAGGACCACCTATAAACAATAGCTCTCTTGCTGGATAGTGTTATGCAGGAAGAGACACATATGTAGTGTTTGGCTTTTGACAGATTTTTCTGTTTTGTCTTGTTTTTTTTTGTTTTTTTTTTGCAGTTGTTGCCTTTGCTGTTGCAGCCAACCAGAACAAACAGCTTTTAGGCAAAAATGGGCTTCTTCCATCTGACCTATACTTGAAGAGAATTGAAAATCACTTTTTAGATACCGGCTGGAGGAAAATTCTTCATGTTCCAACTCTTCTTCTGTACACTGATAAAAGTCGAATTGACGAGCATTTGGATCTACTAGCATACACCGGGATGTTATTTTCAGGAGTTGTTGTGGTCTTTGGATGCGCTAATGTGTTTATCATGACATTGCTCTGGGTATTATACCATTCTATTGTCAACATTGGGCAGAGGTGGTAAGTGCTTATTAAATGTACCTAATAGATGCATGACCTTCCAGGAACCATCTGCTCTACTGGCCCTTTAATCGCTTTAGCTATTAGTCAGAACAAGTCTGTTTACTAGGTTATCTGTACCCTCTCATGTGATGTGGATATGCTTCAACTGCTTGCTGCTAAAACTATTTTTAGCTGCGACAAAAGTGCCCTGCAGTATATGGTAACAAAAAAAATACTATTTAACAATTAGTCGCCGAAGGCAACGTGAATATCGGCAAATAGACACCGAGATGAAGTCGAGGTGACTATTCGCCAATATTTACGTCGCCTGAGGCGACTAATTGTTTTAGTATAATTACATTGATGATTATTTGAGAAAATGAAATTATTGATCAATTTCCAACTCCGAAACATCAAAAAATCTGGCTGCCGTTTTGAAAACTGCTAACCTTCAATTTTATAATCACCGTGCGGTGATTATAGCGGGATAAAGCAAAGCTCCTAGCCAATCAAAGCGCTCTATTTTCGATAATCATCAATGTAATTATACTAAAAGGGGGTAGTAAATATGAAGTTAGATCAATAATTAAGTTGAAATGAAAGAGATTAATTTTCATCATGTCATAGGTGTAAGGCTGAAATAAAATAGACTTTGTGTCCCAAACTAAAGGTAATAGGGCAATTTCCCATTCACTGGGGCATGGTTTATCGTTCTTAAAAAGGGCTCATTTTTGTTTGTCAGTCATGTGCTTCTTAGTCACAACCTTATTAATGTTAGCATTGCTATAGCAGACAATAACTATTTTTTGTTGAATGAAAATATCTCGTGACACTGATTTTTTTTAATACTGTTTTTCTTTCATTTGCTATCATGTTTGAGCAAGGTATTCATTTGGTATGTATGTTGCTTTTCAACCTTTTTTGTTTTTATTTGTACACCGTATATCAAATGTAAGGTCATTGTTTGAAATATATTGCAGTTTAATTACATGATTATGACAAATGAGATGATCTGTTATAGGAATATATGGGTTTTAAAAGTCTGTCAGTCACTCAAAATTATGATCAGCTCCTTCATAAGATAATTTCTGTAATATTATAACAGAGCTGCATAATTTCTTTTGAAGATTTGAGTTTGAAAATAAATTATCGTGACTCGCCCTCTATAGTTATTGATTTGAAATGTTTTAGGCTGCATGGTTGCATGTGTATAATTTAACTGCGGCTTGATGATTATTTTATTTCAGGTTGGGAGTCACAGCTTCTTGAAACAGGTTTCTTGGCAATCTTTCTGTGTCCAGTATTTAAGATGCAGCAAGTTCCTGTCCATACACCCACACCCCTTGTTGTCATTTGGGGATACAGATGGCTTATATTTCGTATCATGATTGGCGCTGTAAGTTTTGCTATATTATGCCTATAAAGATGGAGGTGATTGTGTATTTTGCCTGCATCATCACTGACCAGCAGTTCTCTGCCTGTTAATTGTCATTATTTTGTGGAAGGTGTGGCTTGACTGGATTTTTTAGGGAGTATACTTCCCCACTTTAAGCATTTACTAATGTTGGAATTAACAAATATATCCGAAAAAGTTTACCACAGCTGTACTAAAGATGAAAATTTGTTATGATTCATGTTTTATTGACATCGGAGTTGCCATGGCAATGTAATGATGCCATTATGTTTTTTATTTTCATTTGTATTTCTCGGTACTTGGATTTTTTTTTTTCAAAAATCGCTTAAAGAAGCTTGTACCTCCCTTAGTTGTGTCAATTATGGCAAAATTTGATAAAAATTCTATGAGAGCATTTTGGAAATATTTTAAAATGTTAAGGGTCTAAAAAAAACAGTAAATAAACATACAATCAACAAATACAAACTCAACTTTGTCAAAAAACTAATTTGCATTCAACATTAAGGAACCCTGATTACCGGTATGTAGTAAACACTCAAGGTAGCTAGGAAAGTATACTCCCTAAAAAATCCATTCGAACCACCTTAGATTCACCCTGAACTAGCCCTCCTCCCACCACCCCCCTTAAATAAATAGTAGTACTTATTTGAAATAAATATTTTTAACAAAAGTTGAAATCCAGCAACAACTTTTCTATAAGTGTTGCATGTTTTCAAGAGGAAATGGGATTCTAGAAACCATGGATAGTCATAAACTGGAAAAACTTTGAGGGTGTAAACTCAAGAAGAAGAAGTTAAAAGAAAACAAAACTAAAACCACAGGCTGCATTTTCAGAGGGTTTTGATGGGTAAAATCAAAAACAAAATGTTATTTTGTCGTCTAGCAACACAATCAGCTTTTTTATCATATATATACACGTATGTGAATCATTCTTCTCACCGTTGTATTTTTTGGACAGGGGCTGATTAAAATCAGAGGGGATCAGTGTTGGCGAGACCTGACATGCATGAATTATCACTATGAGGTAAGTCATTATAAAAAAGTTTCAAGCTGATGGTTTATGTATAGTTTTAGCTGCACGAAGTGCATGCATACGCGAAGTGTATACTGTTACCAGGCAATAAATACACCTTAGCGGTTTTGATAAATCTTAGCCTCATGATAAGTCTCATTTCGGTAGTGAAAAAAATTCGTCTGTGATTTAAACTAATCAAGAGATCTACATGTATATACATCCATTGCACTGCAGCACCCCTTCCCCACCCTGACTAAAGGCCAATATATTTTTAAGAGCTTTGTGGGTGGCAGATGAATTACAGGATTATGCTACTGTGGTAGCATGCTTCTGGGTCTCCTCTCCGCAGAGGCCTTCTTTTGTCATAGGGAAACCGAGGAGAAGGGAAAAGAAAGCGCGCGGGGGACGATGAGCGCACTTTCGATTGTTACTATTGTTTAGGATACCCAGCGGGAGCCTTTGCGGAGGAGAGAGTGCTTGTTGGACATCTGTAAGCGGGTTTTTGATCGTTGAGTTTTTGTTTCTTTTTGTTTTGTTTTTTTCTTTTAGACTCAGCCAGTGCCAAATCCTATGAGTTACTTTATGCACCAGTCTCCTGAGATTTTCCATAAATTTGAGACTCTGACAAATCACCTCATAGAATTAGTGGTTCCATTTTTCATCTTTCTTACAAGACCGTTTAGAATTACATGTGGCATTTTGCAGATTTTATTTCAGGTAAGGATCCTTTAACAATCTTGGCAACTTCACAACATTTTGATTAATTATGTGACGCTGCCCCATCGTACATACCTTAACCGCCGCCCTTTTTAATAGCTCAGTTGAAGGCGTACCGATCTCATGAAAGGGAGGCCGTGATCGTGGGTTAAAACCCCGGCCAGACCAACAACCAAGGTCTTTACACTAAACTGGTGAGAACGTGCTAACTGTCATTAAAACCCGGTTCTCAGTGTCTCCTTCATCTTTGAACGGTAGCATCAGCTAATCTGCGAGGACGTAAAAAGAGCCCGTGACAATGATCCTATCTGACCTGTGTCGTCATTGGTCTGGGTGGGCGAAGTGAGATTAAGACTGACTGAATCGGTTGCATAGTGCGCCTTAACGTCCGACCTTACATCTATGCTACTTGAACTTTATTTAACAAATAGGGACCTTAAGCAAGGACGACGACGACGGCAGTGAAAACGTCAATAAAAAAATCAATTTGCGTTCTTTCAAACTTAATCGCGTCTATTTGGACCCGTTCAATATGTCAAATGCAGGCGACTTTTCCTGAAGTTGAATTCTTAAGGATTTTATTCAGGTTCAAAAAGATGACGGAAAATTCGTCGTCGTATGTCCACGTCCTCCATAAAACGTCAAATTAGGAGGTTTCACGTCGTAGTCGTGCAGTGGATGTCAAAGAAATGTACCAAAAAGAGTGATGCACGTGCAGAGCTGTTGTTTTGATCATTAAACCTATTGTTTTTGTGAAGTCATCGTTGCGGTCGTCGTCGTAGTTGCTTAAGCTCCCTATTAAGAGTGATTGTCTGTAAAATTCGAACTTCGGCCTGACACGGTACCTCATCGATTTGGCTGATTTTTGGCATGTAGTCTTAGAATGGTGTCCTAAATAAATGCATATTCTAAGTTCGAATTCTCTTTGGTTTCAAAGATACAGGAATGACAGTTTTGACGAGGCCTCGAGGGGCCGCCATGTTGGTGAACTGAAAGAGGTTTGCTATAATTAATTCTAGCCTTATCATTGAAATGAAATAACTTAATCGTGACTCATACAGTCACAAAGAACAATCCTTCCTCCTTTCATTTACCTACTCTTATCTGAAAATGGTTAAGCCTGAGCTACGAACGGCTATAACTTCTCATGGCACTTTTTCGGTACTTAAAAGGTACACAAATTTGGTAGAAATTGGAAGGTCAATATCACCCATGCCACATCGATTTAGACTAAGCCATTTTAACTAAACATAGTTTGTTTATAGATAAGTTAGACTGCTGAATAAAATAATTGGGCAAATGTAATGTAGCAGAACTATAATTGCATGAATGCGCAATGGTTCAGCCATTTGGCCGCTAAAACTTCCAAACGAAATTCGGTGAATATTTGAAAAGAAAATTCTTAAAAATTGATCGTGCCTCTTAAAGCTTATCTATCGCTTAAAAAACCTTCACTTGTAATGTAAAAAGATGATCTTTTGTTTCTGATCTTGCGAAGAGCTTGAAATATGCGCTAAAATGAAAATTATACATTTTGTTACACACAGTACTATAGCTCAAGTTCGCTCTTCGATTTGCCAGACCAATCGGGAGCCGCTCGTGTGCACAGTTACAATTTTCTCTGTAGCATTTCGCTGTATAAAGCTACAACTTACATATTTTCTCAGGCAAAGATAACGTAAACTTTGTCAATTTTTATCAAAAGGCTAGAACAACAAACCGTGCACTGCGGCTTTACGCGAATTATATGGTATTCGATATTACACGTGTAAACAGGAACCTACCTTTGCTTCTATGCACATTTGGCAGATCTTTCCGGCGTAAGATATAAAACTAGTACATGAAATGAAGTTAAAGAACTCATCAAGTCAAATTACGTGATCGTACCGTCATTACTGAATAAAAGTCGGAAAAATATGACATGGAATGATCGGTGGGAAACGAAGCTATTTTTAGGAGGTCAAGCGCAACTGCAGGCTGGAACGGAAGTGAAATGAACAACCTTAATCCAATTCAGTCTTCTTGACGCTATTAAACGTTTCACCCGACTTTGAACAGAAAGTTTTTTTTATTCTCTTTCTCCTTCTTGCGTGTATCTGCATTTCGCCCAGTTTTTTCTCGTACCTTTTAATTTTCTAGCAAACTAGAACTGTTAAGAATTCCTTCCCCCACCCCTCGCCCCCCTATTTGAGTGAACTTTCACTTAGTCTGATTCACAATAATTTTCGAACGGTCACAAAGTGAAATTTTAAATTAAATTTTACTTTGGTATATTAAGCTCCTTCTTTATTTTCCCGATAGCCAGAAATGTTTTGAACGTAAAGGCTAAAGTGTCGGTGTTTTTCACGACTCGGCTTGTAGACTGACCTCACCACCAGTATTACACCACACGGACATAAATTCTGATTCCGGAGAGGGTCAAAAAGTAACTGATGGGTCACTGAAAAGCAAAATGCAATCACCTTGGGGCAAGCAGGCTATATAGATGATGAACTCATTGTTTATATTAAACTCTATGACCGTATCCCAAAAGTCGAGCCAGCCCGGGGCGAGCGAACACAATTTTGGCGCCTCTCCACGCCAGTATGTTTGGCGGGAAATTGGCTGTTTAGTCAAATCTCCTAAACTCCATGACCATGCACCTTTCCAAATATTGCCCTTCTAATCATTGTATAGTTAGGGCCTCCCTTAAGCATTTGCAACTATTCTGATTTGTATATAGAAGACTGTTTAACAGTTTCCATATCTTTAATGTCTCGTAAACAACACGTGGTGCATGTTCTGATCTCTGCCCCCCCCCTCCCCCATCCATAACAAAAAATTTTCAGATCAACACTGAAGGTACAAACAAAAAATGACCATCTCAAGGCAAAGTTCATCACTGTAACTTACCACATAAAAGTATTTTCGTTGTTTGCCATCGACTGATTCTGTTCCGAATACTAAGGTCCCATAAACAACGGCAGCGTTTAGAAAGAGCCCGCCCTTTTCAATCCAAGAAACCCCAAGTAGCAATTTCACCAACGGACATAAGCCGTGAAAAGAGGACCGCGTCAAATAGTTCATAAAAACACAAACGTCTCATGACACCTTTACTTCAGCCTTTCTTCAATAAACTAATTTTTTAAGGATAAATGACGCCAGAATGCGCGCGCGATTACAAGCATCCGTTTTTGCTCAGTAAGGAGCTGTTAGATCGGAGAAAGCAACATAAAGTAGATCACATCAGAATACGCCACAGGATAAGCATGCAAGATCAATCATTATGTAAAACAAAGAAAAATTCCTTGAGGGAAAAACTTATGGCTAGGGAAAAGACTCGAAGGTAGAAAGTTAGGATCGTAGCTTCTTTTCAGGTAACATTTCCTCAGGCCCGTATACGTACATGCGTAAAAAAATCTATAAAGGTTAACAAAAAACGATCTTCTCCCTGACTAAAAAAAACTTAATTGACTGGACAGTGCTCTAAAAATAGAAACTGAGCAACGTTTTTTTTTTTCTATATATTTGAAAGAAAAGCTATAATGAATTCAGCCGAGCTCACATAAAGACCAAAGAAGCATATACCACTAAGGCACCAAGCCAAGGGAAAATAGAGCAAAAATTTCCAATTTTTCAAATGACGAAAGCACTACGTTACCTGTTTGACACCAACGAACCTATGAAATCAAGGTTATCTTCCCAAGTGACAGAATATATCTTTCATTTTTTCTTTTTTTCCAAGCAGTTACCGTAAATGATCGATTAAGCACCGCTTCTCGAATAAACGCCGCTACGGAATAGGCGCCGCAGCGCTAATTTCATTCACAAATAAACGTCCTACCTTTGTTACGGCGCTTGATATAAAAAGATACCACAGCCATATCGCTTGACAAACAAGACCACGACCTACTAGTGAGTTCTAAAGTTTTAATGTACGTGAACTTTCGAAACCAGGTTCATATAACAGTTCGAGGTGTGCATATTTGTCCTTTTTCTTGCCGAAGTCTGAGTTCTCTCTATATTCCCCTTAGTGTTTTTACCCGTTGTTGAAATAAGCGCCGCACCTTTAATATGGAAAATGCAATAGGTTATGTACGATGGGCACAGCTTGGTGGACGTCTTACTAACAAGCATATTACTACTACTTGTCTTCAGAGGCGCTTTGAGTTTACGAGCAGAGAAAATTAGGTTTTGACCGTTAGAAAATGAGGATGCCTTTTGTATGATGACGTCATCGTCCTACAGTAAAAAGCGTTCGTTTTTACCACTGATATTATTAGTCGGTACACTTATATTGTCGAAAGGTCCGCGAGCATGGTGAATTATTTTACATTAAACTGCAGACACATCTTCAGTCACTCCGTGAAAGAACACCCTTACTATTCGCGATATCGGATAAACACTCTGGTCGCTAACTGAATTTTCTTTGCTGTTTCCTTTATTTAGAATTAGGACTCTCTTGAGTTATCCATACATGGACTAGCGATTTTAAGCTTTTTCAAGAAAACTAAAGTCTGGAATTGTCCCTAGGGTGGGGCATTTGCGCACAGTTTTGAAGCCCCTCCGTGGGGTGACTGGGGACTTTTCTTATCTCCTGTGATCATCCCTCATTCTTCTCAACCTCTTCCAAACCAATTTTCCTGTTTATCACAAAACACTCTATGGAAAGACCAAGAATCTCCTCAAAATGAGTTGCGTGATTGAAACAAAATAACTGAAACTGTTGTTAATGGTGTACAAGACAGAATGAGTCTATTTATTACTTTGCTACGCCCAATTTGCAAAACCGGAAGTAATGATGTTTATTTCAAGGGCTCATGTCTCATGAGTTTTGACTGAATCTTCAAACGCTGTAAATACATGTAGCTGGAACTATCATCGCATCCTCGCTCACTAATAATGATAACTTATATCAATGCCATTATTTATTGCCTGGCTACGATTTTCACGGATTCTTCAGTTCAGTTGTTTGAAACCAGGCGGTTTCACGTGAGTTGTAACGCCATGCAAGGAACGTGACGATCGACCCGCGATATGCGTGGGAAAATATTACTTTTTTTCGATCAAGGTGGAAATTGGCATCTTTGTCGTCGAGTAAGGTAATACATTTCAACTTTCATTATTATGGTTAATTTTAAAAGCTCTGTTTTCGATAAAGGAACTGGAGGAAAATCAGGAAAATTCCAGTTTGACTATGATGGCTGCATTTTACTTACGCGTCGTAGCATGAATATAACAAATTCATTTTCCTTTTCCTCATACAATCTGCCTTTGTATACTGTTTTTCGCAGCAGAGCTATCGCTTATATTACAGAGGCTAATTTTGTTGTATAGACCACTCAGATTTAGTGACAGAATTTCTATGATCGATTGTAATTTTGGCAACACCTGGCGAGTAATCGGTGTAAAGCTCATTGACAAAGTCGCTAGAACACTCTTCCATTCATTACTTTTGTTTCTGCTCCATTAAATTTGCCCAATTTTTTTATTAACGAACTAGATTTAACTACAAACGATGAGTATTCAGGTTGAGTGGCAACCTTCAAAGCAATGTGGTAAGAGAGATATACGCGTTTGAATTTCTGTTAATTTTAAGGGTGTAAAAAATTCAAAAAGTATACCCACCAAAAGTTTAATCGATCGTTGCGAAAATGATGTCAATTTCGAAGTAGTTTCTAAAAATACAATAAAGAGGGATAGTTCTTTCAATGTGTATCGGCAAAGGAAGATAAGCTTTGAAGACAGGGTTGTAGTCGAAGGCTCAAAAACATCTTCTATTAACCAATATGGCGCCGGTCCGAAGCACACCAAAACCGGCCGTGTCGGTAATTTCCGAAATAGGAGGAATTAGAACCTAAAGTTACCTATTCCTTATTAAAGACCCCAAATCAAGTCTACATGCCAATTTTTAGCCAAATCGGTGAGATAGTGTGGCAGCGACTTTTCAATATAGTTCGAATCTTACAGACAACTGCTCTTAATAGTCGCCGAAGGCGACGTGAATATCGGCGAATAGTCACCGAGACGAAGTCGAGGTGACTATTCGCCAATATTTACGTCGCCAGAGGCGACTAATTGTTTAAGTATAATTACATTGATGATTATTCGAGAAAATAAAATTATTGATCAATTTCCGACCCCGAAACATCAAAACATCTGGCTGCCATTTTGAAAACTGCTAGCCTTTAATGCTATAATCACCGCGCGGTGATTATAGCGGGATAGAGCGAAGCTCCTAGCCAATCACAGCGCTCTATTTTCGATAGTCATCAATGTAATTATGCTAATTAACAATTAGTCGCCGAAGGCGACGTGAATATCGGCGAATAGTCACCGAGACGAAGTCGAGGTGACTATTCGCCAATATTCACGTCGCCTGAGGCGACTAATTGTTTTAGTATAATTACATTGATGATTATTCGAGAAAATAAAATTATTGATCAATTTGCGACCCCGAAACATCAAAAAATCTGGCTGCCATTTTGAAAACTGCTAGCCTTCAATGCTATAATCACCGCGCGGTGATTATCGCGGGATAGTGCGAAGCTCCTAGCCAATCACAGCGCTCTATTTTCGATAGTCATCGATGTAATTATACTAAAGTCAAATAGTTCCTTAGAGTATTTTAGTCTTATTGTACACACGATTCCTAGGAAGACCATGTAAAAATGATACGATTTCGTGTATAAATAAAGATTGATGATGATGATCCCTCGGCAAAGCGGCCACTGGCTGTACGCGGGAGAAAACTGTACGTTCCAAATTTTGACGCACCAAGGAGAATTGGAATTCTACAGCACTCACCATCCCTATCTGCTCTTTTCCAATACCACCAAATAAGGCCCGGTTCAGACGCCGAACTTTTCATGAGCCGGAGCTAATACATTGAATTAAGTACATGAAAAGTTCGGCGTCTGAATCAATTAGGATCGCCTGTTTCAATTTGGAACGGCTCAGCCGTTCTTTTCGCCTAGCCCAGCCGGGAATTTCGCCTTTGGAATTGGAATTAGGTTCGGCTCATGAAAAGTTCGGCGTCTGAATCGGGCCTAAGATCGGCGTCTGAATCAATTCAGCCGGTCTTAATAATTTGGGTCGGCCTTAATTTGAATTAGGTTCGGCCCATGAAAAGTTCGGCGTCTGAACCGGGCCTAAGCGACAACAACGACGGCGGCGGCCGTGAAAACGTCACTTAAAAAAATTGAATTCTTGTTGTTTCAAACTTAATCGCTTTTTACTCCACCTCGTTCCATTTGTCAAATGTTGGCAAGTTTTTCTGGAGTTGAATTCTAAAGGACTGTATCTAAGTTTATACAAAGAAAATGAAAATCGTAGTCTTGTTTACACGTCCTCCATAAAAATTGAAATTTAGGGGCTGTCTATATGATTCGAGAGTGAGTTTCGTTCCAGAATGAAAGCCGGAATGAACTCATTCCAGAATGACTTGTACGGAAGAAAATTTCTTCTCGGTATCATGTGAACAGATTCAAAGAAATATATGGAGATAGCATGAACTCGTTCCGGAATGAAAGTCATTCCAATATTATGTAAACAGCTCCCGGCCTCTTAGTTTCACTCCTTGGTCGTGTATCGACGGCAAAGAAATGTACAAAAAAGCGTTATGTACATGCAAAGTTGTTGTTTTTCTGATCTGCTTTTTTGACAATCTTGTTGACGTCGCCGACGCCGTCCCCGGTTGTTACTTGCGCTCCCTAATATCAAGTGGGAAGTACTCATTGTAACTGCATTTCTCTGCAGGTCATTTTAATAATCAGTGGTAACTTGAGTTTTTTAAATTGGCTGACCATTGTACCAAGCCTGATGAGCTTTGATGACAAGAGCCTGGCTTTTCTGTTTTCTTCGTCCTCAGTTAAAAACGATGTCATTAAAATACAGCAATTTCAAAAGGCTGGTGCTGGACCGAGGCCCACATGGGGTACTGAATTTCATTTTTATTCTACCAAATTAGTAACAAACAGCGACCATTTTTGGTTTTCAGCTCCCATTAGCACCCATGCACTTTACACGTGTCTAATCTACAACCTGTGTAAATTGGATAATGCTACACCCCCCTTGTAAGTGGCCCCTAATGGGAGTGGGTCATATAAGTTTCCTGGAAACTGCCCACCTTCTCCTCCCTTAAGCCACTTTTTTGTCACTTTGGGCAAAATGTTGGTTTAGGGGAGGGCTAGGTGGACAGTTTCCTGGAGACGTATAATGATCCAATGAAAGTAAAGGTCCTTATTTTTCGTTGGTAACTCAACAGATTTAAACCGACTGACAAACCTGAGGCCGACAGTGCGCTCATTTTACCCTCCTCTCTCCATTAGTGCTCCGTTATACAAATATTCAAAGCTACTTAAAGCTACACGGAATGGAAAGAAGTCAAAACAAGGATTTGAGCTCGCACCTAGAAATCGGTCTCGGAACCTTCAGCTCCGCATAGAGAGGGCCGCTGATCACTAACCGACTGTGCTTTATCCTTGTTCCTTGTTCGCTCTTTCATTACCACGTTTTATTTCAGATATCTAATTTGGTCTATTTACCTTTTGGGATGCTACCAAATACAACACCGTGCAAAGAAGCAACAAACAAGATGTTTCCTCATTAGGTGAACCTTTAATAAGGAGGAAGGATCAGTTCGCGGTCTGTCTGTGCGAGAGGTCCTTAGGTTGATTCTCACCTGTGACCTCTAATCCTTCTTTCGACTTCTTTCCTTTCTGTAATGTAGCTTTAAGTAGCTTTAAATGCCCTTAAAACGGGGCAGTTTTAGAGAGAGGGGGTGGGGGAGACAAGAGCGCACCGTTGTCCTTAGGCTATGTTCACTATACCGGGCAGATTTTGCGCCGGTACTAGAATCCTATCGGATAGGGCTTCTGCTTAAGAACTTTGTTTCGGCGCGATTTCTGTAACGGAGCGAAGCTGTGCTACGCAGATCCCGAAAATGAAGCGTCACATTTCAGACAGGGTCTGTGCCACACTTTGCTGCAGTGTGAACAGTTATTCCGCCGGCGGACCGTAGCGGAATTGAATAAGTGTGAGCGAAGACTGCAATCCACTGAGGTGGAAGTAGATATTCAAGCCTTCTCGACCAATCGCTCGGGCACGACGTTCAATGTGTGTGAAAGACTCGTTCCAGTTCTGTGCCGATGCTGTTCTTACCAGCTTTTCGTGTCGACTCGAAAAGCTGTCTGGTATAGTATGAACATAGCCTTAGCTGATGAATATTTTGAGCTGCCCATGTAAAATAAGCACTTTGTACTCTTCTTGTGGCGTGGATTACCGACTCGATACAAATAAGGACACTGCATGCCTTAAAGCTTCTTCTGATAGTCAAAAGAGTGCACCTGCTTTTTGCAATCGACTGTAAAAGATCCGTGTATAATAAAGTACAAACTTCTAGTTTTTTAAATGGTTAAACTGTTGTGTATTTTCAGCAGAGAGTTGTGACTTTCACGATCTTGTAGAACGTGATGTGCATTATTATTTTAGGTCTTTGTGTTCGTCGTGTGTTTGAGGTCATGCTTGGTATCATGATAGCGTATTTAAGTATTCCGGTGGTGCAGAACCTGCTGTCATCTCGCCAGGCCATGAACACTTCATTTGACTCGTTCAGAATAGTGAACACTTACGGAGCTTTTGGAAGGTAAAGGAACCAACAGATCGCGCAGCTTACCCTGCATGATCTTCGACCATTTTGAAGTCAATAAAGAATTAGAGACCTTTCAATTCGAGAACGAATACGAGCCTACGAGGCCGAGGTTTAACTTGAAGTTTTTTCGCGTATTCTAAAAAAATAGTCACCCGTAAAGCTTCATTTAATTTTTTTCACCAAAAAAGTTAACACGGCACTTTTTTTATTGAAGGAGATTATAGCCCTCTTCCCATCGCAAAATGGTAAAACTCCTAACATTTGATAACTTGTTTCTGTTAAAACTCGTAGTTACTAGTAGAATGACGACTGGTATCACGTTTTCCCGCCCAATAGGGAGTTTACGCAACGACGACGGCGACGGCAACGAGAACGGCAAAAAAGCAAACATTAAGTTTAGACAAGCAAAACAACTACTTTGCACGTGCATCACGCTTTTTTGTACATTTCTCTGCCGTCGTTGCACGACTACAACGTGAAACTGCCTAATTTCACGTTTTGTCGAGGACGGGAACAAAAGACAACAACTTTCTTTTTCTTTTCCTGAACTTTGATGTAGGCTTTTAGAATTCAACTCCCAAAATATGTGCCAACATTTGACGAATTAACCGAGATGAAATAAGCGCGGTAAAGTTTGAGGCAGCGCAAATTCACTTTTTAAGTGACGTCTTCGTAGTCGTCGCCGTCGTCGTTGCGTTAAAAAATGACGCTGGTTCACGCGCATGCACTAGAAAATATTGAGAAAATCTCGTTCCCGTAGTCATGTATTCGTCTTAGAATCTAAACGTCTCTATTACTTGCGCTGAGTACAATGCTGTATCGCAGTGACTTATCGACGTGATTGAAACCTCCTTTCAGTGTCCACGCTATGCTGCCATGATCTTTCTGGCATCATAATAGCGAGCTCCAGTACTAAGAAGGAAATTACACGGAAAAGCAAGCAATTTGTTGATTTCGTTATATCTAATTTCCTTCTTTCTCTAGTTCTCAATTGTGACTGAATCAACTGAAGGCTCACTCGATATATACTTCTGGTTGTTTTCAGTATTTAGCATTCAGGCTCTAAATATTTACATGTACAATTTTCCTTACTTTACTATTTCTTGTTTGTTTGTTTCAGTTGTGTTTTTTTAATCTGCTTTAAGCGCAAATAAGGTGTAAAATGTTAAACTTCATGCGATGTATCGCAGGAACAAGCCCCAAGTAATGCGCTGTTTGACCTTTTACGTTACTTTTCCAGCGTAACAAAGGAGAGAACTGAAGTGATATTTCAAGGAACAAGAAACTTAACTATTATTCCCGATCATGAAGGAGGCATTTGGGAAGAATATCAGTTTCAGTGTAAACCTGGTGACCTAAAAAGGCGGCCATGTGTTATTTCACCATATCATTACAGACTGGACTGGCTAATGTGGTTTGCAGCTTTTCAGGTCAGTATCCTGTTAATGAGGCGACCTACACATGTCTTATGGATAAGTCGCCCGAAATTTGTCTCGCCCGATGCTATGTCGCTGAGAGTTTTAATTAAAAATTTTGGGCGACATATATCTTCGGGCGAGATGACTTTCGGTCGACTTGACTGGTTACCTTGGAGGAAGGGTGGTTTAGCTCGTGGTAAGAATACTCGTCTCGTATTATTGTCTGACTGGTCAGTCCCAGACGTTTCTAATCTCTGCATAGTGGCGCACAGGATGGCTCCCCATCCCGTCCGTGCGCGTTGGGTAGACGAGTCAGTATTATCGCGACTAAGTTTGCATCAGGGGGGAGACGCTTAATGTGGGTCGGGTTTTTATTAGTTCTAGCCCCAGTTCAAGACCTAAACCCACACCCTCCTCGGCCCCACCCTTAATCTTCCAAATCAACTCCATTGGATGTAGAACGAACAATAAGAAAACTATTTGTGTTGCTACAGGTTTGATCGTTTGTTGGGTGTTTTTCTTGTACTGATCCTCCTTAGAGTAGTATAGTAAATAGCAAAACCTTTTTTTCGAGGAGGTCTACTTATCTTGCGCTTAAACGCACGGGAGCACCATTCGTACCTGGTCATCCGGGCCACGGGAAGGTCTAGCCGTTTGCTGGGCAAAGGCAATACCTTCGTTTCTAGGGTATTTTAAGACACTGTATATTAGCCCGTCCCGGGGTTTCAACCTGTGACCTCCGCTCTGCAGTAAAGCGCTCTACCGAATGAGTTAGTCCTTCTTTGGTTTATAAGTAGTACGAAACAAACCTTATAAAGGTAGTCAACTGTTTATTTTCAGAATTATCAATACAATCCCTGGCTGATTCACTTTGCGACCAAGCTTCTTGTTAATGATGAGCAGGCAACATCTCTGATCGCTCATAACCCGTTCATAAATGGTACACCTCCAACGTAAGTTTGTTTTCAGGTTATTTATCACAAGGCTGGGGTTTCTATCTACTTGTACTACCTGTCGACTCAGACTAAACGCGTTTCCATATTAACGTTCGCATAATCTCTATCTTCCCATTCGTCGTCACGTTCATAAGCTCGATAGAGTCGGAGTTGAAGGAATCAGACGGTTTCCTTTTCTGTCAATTCCGTTCATGACTTCTTTGAATAGAAGTCTTTAGCTTGTATGCTTTGTTTTCCCAATAGAGAGCCCAAGGGAACTTGAACCTGTGTCTTGCCGTAAATTATGGTTACATATATATGCATGTGAATAAGACGAAATTTGAAAGAAACAGTTCCCTATAGTATTATCACATGACCTGTTTTGGGAAAACAAAACTTGAAACAACGATCTTGAAGGCAAACAAAACAGTTTACGGTCCCAGTAATTATCGGGACTAGAATAAACCAGTCACTGTGCTTGTTAATCGGAACGGTGCTTTCACTAGATCATGACACTGTGCTCTCAAGATTCCAACTCAGTCACTGTGAAGGCGAGCCTTTTTTTTAATGATTAGCATTAGAATGGTTGACTTCATCTGGTATTGCATTTCGTGTCTGATAGATTTATCCGGGGAGAACACTACCTCTACAAGTTCACCACGCTTGGCAGCCGAGAAGCTAGGGCTGGATATTGGTGGACGCGCACAAAGATAGGCTCTTATTTCCCACCAATTAACTTACAAGCTGTCAGGGAGTACGTCAGGTCTAATGGATGGAAAATGCCCAAGCTAAAGAAAAACCGCAAAAGTCCATCTTAAAGTTTACCTAAGAATATTATGCAATTTAGATCACAACAATGTTTGTAAAGTGGCTTGTAGGTAACAGAAAAATGCCTAATTAAAGGGTATACACCTCGTAATTAGAATATTAAAATGAACTAAAAACCACTCTTTCAGGAATTTGTTGATTTTGCGTTCTACTTTGGAGTGCCTAGTTCAGTCTTTTTCAAAGCTGCATAAAGCTCCGACCAAGTCATTATTTTGGTCGGACAAAGCGAAAATTTGGTCTTATCAAGGATGCGTTACGCGTCTTCAACGAAACTTGTGTTTGGTAGATGAGGGTTGGCAGGTACATTGTAGAGTTAATACATAGATTTAGCCAGGGCTTAAAGTGAAGCTCTCGTCAATAAACGTGTAGTTTACTCAAGCAAAAAATAAAATCGTGTAAAATCGTGTAATGCTAAACGGCGACGGCAACAAGAACGGCAAAAAAGTCAATAGGTATAATTAGCAAAAACAACAACAACAACAACAACAACAACAACTTAACCAGCTAACTGGTTATGAAAATGTCCATGTGATCTGTCGCGCTATCTGTCACGAAAATCAGTCACGGATGTCCGTATTAAGCGGGCTCTTAGAAAAAAATGTCAAGTTTTTGCCCCCGCATAAGGAGGCATCCTGGTAGCTCGTGCGTATACGTATACAGAAAAGTACTCACAGTTGAAATATACAGTTAGAATACCATGGAATCGTTGGGTAATGACGACGTTCATATTGTTCACGCCCGCAAGTAAGAATGGTTAGGATGACGTAAAACAGAAATTCCATCGATCACGAAGGGAAGAGTCATACTTAGATACTCGTCTGCGTTACGTGTAATTAGTGACATTCTGTGGAGCAACTATTACCAAAAGGCACTCCTTAAGAGCGGACTCCGCCCCTTATAACTTCAGTGAAGTTGCTCACAGATGTCCTTCTATTAAGTTTTTTTTAAGTGTTGCCTTGATCGTTGAAAAAAAAAAAATGACTAGAACGGTTAGCTGGTTTTTCAACGTAAAATTCCTTTGATGGCGAGTTTTTGGAACTGACTGCAATCCATATTTCGACTCCTCGCAGAGACTGCGAAGTTTGGGGTATAGACAACATACCGAGATCATACTTGTAGCGTAATGATACCTGACCTAAACGACAGCGAGTGTTGACGCTTTCGCAGCGAACGTGAGTGTGACAACCTCATTCCTAGGGTTCTCACGAGGATGCGTGAGTGAATTATGCACAACTCAGGCGCCCTTCGGCAACAATGAACTGTGTCGTTTTCATATTAGGCGGTAAGTTCGGGTCGGAGCCGAAGAGCCGATCTCTGTCAACGCAAAGTAAGCGAGCGACACATTTGCATATCGAAACCCATCACAAATTAAAAACCCTTTGGATACCCTTCGAATAAACCATAGTTATGGCCTGTTTACATGGAGGTGGGGGACCCCAGGTAGGTGAGGTAACCTGCTATGGTGGGGTAACTCGCCTGCCCATATAATCTCTCATCTTAATGTGATCACGTTTACACGTTAGGTGGGGTAACTTGCACATGTTACCACACCTACCCGGGGTCCCCCACCTTCATGTAACAGGCCCTTGGTAGAAGAGACCAGTTAGGAAAGCTGGCAATTCAAACATCAAAGTTGAAAACAAAGGTGCTGTAGGTTATATATGTTGGAAGCTCCCTGACCGTACACAATCCCTTGTTTTTTGTTCACAATTTGACTGAATAAATTAAAGCAATGTTTGGTCAGTAAGCTCAAAATGATAGGAATGCTATGGAATGTTGTGGACGATCAAGGTCCAAAAAAGCTAACAAAAACATATAACAAGGGGTTTCCCAACCATTCCACTTATATGAGTCTTATATTATCTATCGTAGTAAACTATCCACGGGTTGAAGAAAACTTTATTTGAGAATTCTCAGCTTCGGTTTCACTGTATAACAGGTGCTTCTTATAGCCTGCCTAAGTTCACTTCCGACTCATCTAGCAAACTGTTAAGCCTTCCGAGTGCTCACTCATTCATTTATTTACTTTCTTATTTTAATACTTATTTATTTACTGAGTTGATTTGCAGCATTCTAGTTCTTCGCTTTAATTTGTTTTGTTTGCTTGGTTCAAAGCAGCTTCGCAAGTCTCTTTCATTTGCGAAGTAAGCAATCTCGCCGCCATTTTGCCGTGAATTTTACCATGTGCCATTCTCGGAGACCCAGAGGCAGTCACTCGGGTCGAGAGAAAAGGCGCGACGAAAGTTTTTTAGACTGCCCTGTATTTTCGACCGCGGTATTTTCGCGGTCAAAGTTTATCAGGTAACCAGGCAAAGTGGAGTCCGGTCCCCAAACGTCCTTTACGAACGGCAAGTGGAAATGATGGCTGCGGTGTCGAGATTTCGTGGAGTTCTTTCTAAAGGCAAAGGTAAACCACTCAAGTCTTGCAATTATTAATAATCTTGTTTATGGGTTCAGAAGTTATTTATTAATCGTATCCCTTTTGTTTTTTCGCAAAATGTTTGCCCCAAACCTCTCTGACAAAGGTCACGTTTTGTGATTTAATATGCTCATACAAACTTGCACTTTTTAAAGAGTTTTGTTAAAACAAGACTATGTCTTGACAGACCGATTGACCATTCTGAAATTTGTAAGTCTCAAAAGTCTGATAAAAATCGGCCTTAAACTGCCCTAAATATGAGCTCCCAAATGTTTAAAGAAATTTACAAATGTATACAGAGGGGGTGGGTGAAGCATATTTGCCCCCTACCATAAATTTCTTTATAAATATTGGCAAGTTAGAACACTCGTATATCTCTGAATGTTTGCAACATGAATTTTAATTGGCGGTTTCAATGTGTTCACTTTGATAATTAATGCAATCAATGAAGAAGGTCTTTGTAGGAACATTTTGTGTGACTTCAGTAGAAGGTGACTTGCCCTGATCAATAGGGAGTTTGAGCAACAAATGTCAACCGGGAGTGAGTTGAATCCTTTTCCCTTTCAGTGTCACCTGATGCTACCAAAGTTGTATTCAACAACAACAACAAGAAATTTTATTTTTGCATGAAAAACGATAAATTACAAGTACAGACTATGTACCTACAAATATTCTCAAGTGTCTTTTTTCTCATAGAGATGATTTTGTCTGAAACTTTGCTCAAAATCATGCCCCAAGAGTACAAAAAGGCCACTTCCAGTTGATGAGTGTCGCTCAAAAATGTTGTTGCTCAATTAACTCCCTAATATCCGTTGTGGGGAGGTGCTTGGTGCTCTTGGCAGAGGTGGAAGCTTTGACCAGAAAACGTTGTTTGAAGTAACTTACAGGAGTTTCAACTGTAGTATGCATGATATTAGTTATACCTGACTGCATGGGGCAAATCCCAGATAAACAATGTCCAGCAATAAGAGACAGTTTAATATTTGCAGTTGATCTGCGATAATGTGCTGCATATTGTGTTTTATTAACAAGGGGAGGGGAGGGGGTGAGGTCACCAGAAACTTAGACTAAAATATCCTGGCTTTTTTATGACTTTTTAATTTGCTTTGTTTCATTTTGTACTTTTTTGGGAAAGTATAAATTCTTTCATGTAAATAATTACGCTTTCAGAAGGAAATCATATTACAGAATTCTGCCTATTGATCCTTGTTGATGGTACAAAAAAATTGTGGTTCCCATGACTATTTTTGCGCTCACAAAGGATTGCTGAGGCATGTTGCGTCCTTTGACTCTCTGAGTGAGGTGTTAGCTTAATATTTATTTCCATGATGCAAGTTAACTTTAAAGCAAATCGTTAATTCGAAGCTTTTTTGCTACTCTCCTTTTTATTAGGAAATGCATGCAATCGCTCAACTTGTAAATTATTTTGACTTTATAAAATATTTGAAGGATTTAAGACAGCAGAATGTATAGAATGCCAGAAAAACAAACATGAAGTCGAATGGTTTTGAATTGTGCTAGAAGTTGTTTTCATCAGTATGCAAATTACTGTTACCTATCGTCTCCATCAGACTAAAATATCCTGGCATTTTTATGACTTTTTAATTTGCTTTGTTTCATTTTGTATTTTTTTGGGAAAGTATAAATTCTTTCGTGTAAATAATTACACTTTCAGAAGGAAATTATAACTTTGAGGAACATTGCATTTACAGTCATGGTGATACATGTCTGTTTCACTTCACTTGCGCTTATATACAAATTACCCTTCATTCGGTGGATTTCGCTGGAGACAAAAATATCGCCTTTGATTTCTCAGATGCTTGCCTTTTTTAGCACCCTGTTTATTTCAAGACGATCATGTTTTTTAGGCTTTACAGTACTTCTGACTTATCATTCCAAAGTTTAAATGCAGGATAGTTATGAGAAATGCTGCAACTGAATTTTAATTAGTCATGCAACATGTTTTAGGATCGCATATTTTGATCTTTCTGGTATCTTTTGTTCTTCTATTGTCTCCAAAACAATGAACATGTTTCACCAATTTCCACCTACAAATAATAGGAGAAATTTAATCAACAGAAAAATTTGCATTCACTATCAGCACAATTGTCAATAGGTCATGATAATGACCTCACCAACCCTGAGCTTGTTTTTGTGTGTGTGTATCTATTACATCCCTCACAACCTCCCACAACCTCTTCACATATTAAAGTAAAACTCCAAAATTGTCATAGCCCTTAAATGTACATTTATATAACTGGAATCTCTAGTTAATTACAACCACCTCTTATAAGCAACCACAACCACTTTGTAACCTGACAGGTTTTATTTGTATGTGTATTCCATTGTTTTTGTTTTTAGCTGCTCGATGCAAAGACTGATCTCTTTGTTCACTGTATAATTTATATACTACACTACTCAGCCTGTAGAAAGAACTTTTTTTAAAGTGACAACATCCTCTAGATATTTGCAAGGCAAATCTACCCAGGCGGCTTAAGGGAGATATTCATTTTGGGATGCAAATTACCTTTTCTGATTTGTTTATTGGTTTTGTTTGCAGTGCTATGCCTGGGCTGTTATCATGTGAGGAGAATGGCATCTCTTGTAAATGTTGAAAAACAAGGGAATGTTGCTGTCCTAGAGCTGAGCAGAAAGCCAGTTAACAGCTTTAGTTTAGACTTTTTGCAGGAAATAAATGAAAATTTGGATCAAATGGAAAATGATCAAGACTGCCGTGGAATTATCATCACCTCTGTAAGTAACAGTTAGTCAAATGACAAGCCAAAGTAATTTAGATAGTATAATCAAATAAGTAAAGTTTATGTAATTACTATAGATAGCAATGACAGATCATAAGGTGATCAAACGTGACGAAGAGTCTCTCCAACCTGATATATACCTCTAGAATGTCGCAGTTAAAATTTTTCTCCTGTATGACATTTTGAGGTAAGTGAAAAGGATATGTTATATTCTCTGATTAATGTTGCAGTTCATTTTGCTCATAAACAATAACAATGCAGTCACAATGGTGAAAAGGGGGAAACACTGATCCTTGGCATGGCCAGCAATTTCTATCATCAAACTGTACTATGTATTCCCTTGGTGCTACTGTAGTTCTGAAGATCTGTGCTGGATCCGACATTATAGTCAGGCGGGTCCAAAACTTTATACAATGTTACAACTGCTTTTTTACTCCTCTTAGTTTACATACTTTATTAGCTTTGCCAGGTTCTTGGACAAAAACTGACCCCCAGTCCCCATGGACTACCCATATGGACTACCAGTGCTGAAGTTTAGTGATTAGGGTTGGGAAACTGAGTGAATCAACATTCAGGTCAGTTTTCCCAGCATAATGACTCTAATAAAACCCTGATTCACTCAGTTTCCTTAAACCCTAGTCACTAAATACTATTCCATTTTAGAGTAGCCCATGGGAGTAGTTCGACATGAACTGGGGATCAGTGTTTTTTCCACCACCCTTTGTCAGTGACAAAATCAAAATCAATTCCTTATTTGATCAGGGCCTTCCCAAAGTATTCTCTGCTGGCCTTGATCTTGTGAAAGAAGTGTACAAGCCTTCTAGTGAGAAGCAACTTTCAACTTTTTGGCAAGCTTTTCAGGAAATGTGGCTTCGTGTGTATGGCTCAAGACTACTCACTGTTGCTGCAGTAAATGTACGTGTATCTCTGACATAGACATTATGTTAATCGGGAAATTACATGTAGCTCTGTTAAGAACAGCCATTTTTCTTCCTGTTACGTCCAGTTTTGCATTTATGGTTTTAAGTAACATGGCCTTTGAGTGCAAGCAAAAGGGTAGTAGCAACTTTGTTTTGGTAAAACGCAAGCCTTGGCATTATATTATGATTTTCATTAAAAAAATAAGTTACTTTTCAAGCAATGCAGGGCCATTTCCAGTCAAGGGCAAGCAAAAACAGTATACACCTGCAAAAAATGGTCTATTGACTATAGAAGAAAAAGTAACTCAAGGGTCATTATTATTATAAGAGACCTGTCATTTATTAGAGGGGGGAGGGCTGGTGCAATTTTATTTTTCCAGGTGAATTCTATTTATGCCCTCCCCCAATTTCCTGCAGAAAAAAACTGTAACCCTCCCACTTGTGTGGCCCCAAAACAAAAAAGTTATGACCCTCCCCTTGCCGTTTATGTTCTTGTCCCAGCTGACTCAGTGAGTTATTAGAGAACACATCAGATATGGATAGACACATTAAAGTTCACCTCAACACCCTGTTTCACTCAAAGACTGGTAATTTGATACGAAGAGAAGAGTATTCTAAATTGTTTGATGAAGATGTTATGACAAGGCTTGATGATGCTAAACAAAGTGTAAACAGTGAATAGAAATATCTTAATGGAAAACTTGATCAATGCAAAGAAAAACATATCAAGAAAAAGATCACACAAACAGAACAAAAGGAAGAGCAAAAAAAAGGAAGCAGAGGGAAAGAAAACATTTTAAACTGCTTCATCAGCTTTTATCAGCAGACTTACTGCGCTTCTCACAAACATGCGAATTCTGAAGTTCAAAAGCCAACTGACCATTATTTGTTTATTTATTTTTATTTTCAGTGAACAGCAATGTTTACCAAAAATGGTATGGGCCTCCCCAAATCCCATCTTAAATATTTGGTGACCCTGCCCTTTTTGGCTACATAAAAATTAATGACCCTCCCCCCCTTTGCACCAGCCCTCCCCCCTCTAATAAATGACAGGTCCCTAAGTCATTATGGTTCTTGATCAAAGCTCTATGATATGATGTAGACTGCAAAAGCTTTTATAATTATATGTGATATTGTTATAGTACTGCCTTATTATTAGTATTATTATTATTATTATTATTATTTTCTCTACTCTTCTTGTATTTTAATTCACTTGCATGACATTAGGACAAGAAAAGAAAAATGATAGAGAAGTGGATAATTTTCTTTCCTGACTTGGGAATATTTTTCCATATTATTCATACTGCTTGTGTTTACTGCTAACAGTATGTACTTCGGCATTTCTCTTTTGACAGGGACATGCATTAGCAGGGGGGTGTGTTTTGAGTTTAGCATGTGATTACCGTATCATGGCTGAGGGACCCACAATTGGACTAGTGGAGACAGAAGCAGTGAGTTTTACACAAACTGATGGCTTAGTTTAACATATTGTAGAATAACTTGTACTGAGGCTTATTTTACATGTAGCATGTAAGACAATTCCAATTCCGGAATCCGGGAACTTTTCGTTTGTGGAATTTCTTGACTGATATCATGGTATTTTTTTTATTTTTGCAATTTCTTAATCTTTTTAATTGATTAATTTTATTTATCTATCTTAGTCGTTAATCTTATCTTTTTTTTTTTCATTCGTTATTGGTTCATTTACTAAGTTCTGTCTGCCTGTGGGGAGACCAGGTGGGAGGAGCTGAAATATTACTCCCGCCACAGCTAAAAATTGTAGCCTGCTAGTATAGTAACCAAAGATTTTAGTGAATTGTCACAATACTTCTTTTTATCCTTTATTCAACTTTTTGTTTTCTATTTTAGGGTGTTCCACCACCTTTCTGGTAAGTTTGTCAGTAATGGCAAGTACACACTAGTCAACATCTAGTGAAAAAGAAGAAAGTTTTCGCAAAAACTCCTAAGATTGTGAAAGTATTTCGAAGGAATTACAAGTGAGAATGGAATAGGATTTTCATTGGAATTTTCCGGTCAAAGAGACATGATTTTTTGCATTTTCTCTGGCCCGTTTGAAAGAATCTCGCTTATTTCAGTATTGTTTGCTTGGTCTCACCCCTCTGCAAAAGTCAGGTTTTCAAAGTTTTCCATGGGCGTTATTATTGATGACGTGACAATTGGTAGAAGGGTGTGGTCCAGGGGTGCATGTGTTGATATTTTATGAAGACTAAATAAACAAAAGTAGAATTTGATCAGCTTGTTTTAAGCCCCAAGTTTTCTCTAAAACCCAACGATTGTTGGGGTATTGAACAGATCTATAGTGAGTAGAGGAAAATTGTGAATGTTTTCATTGATCTTGCGTTTTGTGTTTTATCAAATCTTGTAGACATTAGCCTACTTTTTGTTCTTAAACTTGTTAAAATTGTCTAGCTTGTTTATTAAACTGTACTTATTTATCTACTTATTTTTTAGGGTTTTTAACAATCTTGCAGCTGTCGTTGGCAAAGGAGTTGCTGAAAAGGCGATCTTAAGCAGCAAGCGATACACTCCTGAAGAAGCCTTAGCTATTGGAATGGTGGACAAAGTTGTACCGAAAGAGAAGCTGATAGATGAAGCCAAATCGCAAATGGATGAATTGACTGTCTTTTCTGGTGAGAAATGTTCTTTAAAAAACAGTTTAAAGTAAAAGCAAGCGAAACGATTTTATTGCACAAAAATCTGAGCTAAGACTAAAATTCCCTTGTTTTTCCAGCGTGCCACCATTTTGAACAGTTATTTGAAGTTTTTAAGGTGGTTTGCAGTATTCGATACAAAATAACGTGGCCGGATTTTTAACGAAGAAGCAACCAAAAAAGAGCAGGAAGCGAGAAATTTAAAAGCAAAAATAGGCGATAGTCCTGATATTTGTATGGAGTTTGTGTTATACGTCTTCGTTTTTTTTTCCCACTCTCCTCTTTACTCGCGGAAATCGCATATTCCTTGTAATGTTCTTCATCTACTTTCTTCATGCAGGGAGGACCATGCAACTGACTAAGATGGTTATGCGTAAAGATGCCGTGGAGGCTTTGGAAAATAGGCGAGAAGAGGACATCAAAGAGTTTGTTGACTGCATAATGGACGAAGAAGTCCAAAAAGCAATAGGCCTTCAAGTTGAAAAATTACATAAAAAAAAGTAAATGATGTCCTGTAACGGCCTGAGGAAGCTCTGTGAAATTAAGTCATGGTGTAGACGACGTCTTTTCCCTTTGCTAGACTGCAGAACAGTCTGTACTTTTGCGTAGGCTAAGACAGCGCAAGCGGTCAAACGAAAGTTAATCTTAGGGTGAGGGTGAAACGGAGTGTGAAGTTGGGGAGAAACGGAAAAAAGTTTCTCGTGCTTCGTGGACAAATCACATACCGGTCCCTCGCCTTTGAAAAACTAATTTTTAGCAAAGAAAAAACCTTCAAATTTTGTTTTGCAGTCTACCCCATTGCTTACGGCCAAAGCTTTCCTTGGTAACTAAGCCTTTAGTCAATTTATTTAAAATATTTCGTGGTTCAGTTTTATCTTGGTATAGAAGATATATTTTTATTGCGGAGCAAAGAATACTTTGAAATTTGACATAAATTTAAGGCTAACCAAAAACAAACGAAAATTAAGTTTTGAATTGCAACAAACAAACTTCCATACCTAACGGGTGTTTCAGGTGCAAGACTTAAGCATTAACTGGAGCTTTGTCTATAAACCAGTGCCACGCAGATAAAAGCACTCCAGGATCTATATTCGTACTCGTAACACTAAGTGCAAACACAAGCAACAAAATCATAGAATTTTTCATAAAACTCCACGTTTCCTGCCCTGTCGGGTTCATAGTAGAACTTCCGCACAAGAAATGCGCTCAGCAAAGTCCCATCCAGGTGATCTGTGACGTCATTGCGGGGGCCTGGGGAAAGAAATTTTAATGCCGTATCCCATAAACAAACGCGCGCACCAATTCAGTCTGTTCCCGTCAGCTTTGGTTTATGGGATACGGCATTAAAATTTCTTTCCCCAGGCCCCCGCAATGACGTCACAGATCACCTGGATTGCATTGCTAAAAACATCACTGAGAAACCATTCCGTCTGTATCTGTAGACTCTGGGGAAGGGAAGGGGAGGGTAGATTCTATAAGGGAGGAAAAGGAAGCTTTCCTTTTCCTTTGCGGAAAGTTAGCCAATCTAGAGGCAACTAATGCAGTGGCTCCGGTAAAAAATCTTGCAGTTTCTTGTGTCTAACGTAGGACGAAAAAGTACTTTCTGGGGCTTTGCTTTTGGCATGGTCAAGCCCTGCGAGCAAACCTGTCTCAAATTGGTCACAATTTTGCGTAAAACACCCTGCGAGCAGAGGCCACTTTTTCGTGACATGTTCTTGCGAGCATCCCAGTAAATATGGCGAGAAGAGAGCCTCTACTCCCAAAGTACATAATTTCTAAAAACACTGTAGTGTTGGGATAGTACCAAAACAGTAGCGAAGATTTATAGAATTTCTCTTTTCTTCCCCCTCCCCCCACCCCCAATCCAAAAACTATAGTCGGCTAATTACGTACATTTTCAGCCTTTCAAAGGTATCTAAATTTGAATTCTCGTTAGCCATGCATTTAAAAATTATCTAGAATTCCATGCAAAGTGTCGGCTGCCCCGGTGCAGTTCGTTTCGAAGAAGCTTAAGCTATTACGGAGACGACAGCAGAACGAATGTCACTGAAAAAATTCACTTGCCTTATTTGAAACTTTCCTAATTTTAAAGCAATTAAGACAAGATAGACTCGCTTAATTATATTTTCTATTCGAGTTTAATTACTCTGATAATAAGTGTTTCTACAATGTCTTACGAAATGGTCTTTTCTACTAAGTTATGGTTTTGACCAAAGATCTCATTTTTGTCGTAATAAAGTTTCTACATTTAAGTGATATCTGTTATCATTACACTAGGCATATTTTGACCACATACATTTCTACAAAAAAAAAACAGCTTCATATCGTTCCTTGATGGTACTTTCCACCGGACTCTTTTACCAGTGAGGTGTATATTAAAGCAACGACTGCCTCGCTAAAGCTGTAGTAAAACGGGCAACAAAACGTGCAACTTGTTTTACAACATTGCTGCTAAAACGAGTTGAAACGCTTTGTTGCGCCTTTAACCACCCACGTTCAAACATGTCTTCAACAAATCAGGTTGTTGCAAGTTGCGCATTTACTGACATTTGATTCGATAAAATTACGCGGGAGTTACGTCACTTGCTGTCAAACAAGATTTTCCGGGGTAGCTAAACCGCGCAACATCAGTACAGGTTTTGTTTTAAAAAGTAGAACTACGTATTCCCTACTTTCTGCAACAAGTTATTGCAACTTGCAACAACCGGATTTGTTGCAGGACAGGTTTGAACGTGGCTGGAAAAACGCGCAGCGTCGCTTTTCAACTCGTTATGCAGCAATGTTGCAAAACAAGTTGCTCGTTTTTGTTGCCCGCTTTACCAGTACCTTGAGGCTGGATTTATTTGCAGCATACATGTATACTACGCATATTTTTAACGCGTACCTTGTTTTAATTTTATATATAGTTTTCTACAAGTTCCCAAAACAAACAATCCTGCAAAACATGGGCTTCTTAATAACGTTGATAAAGACGTGTACGACAACTCTTCAGTTCAAAATTAAGAGAATCAGCAGTTCAGAGGTTAAAAAAAAAAACAGCAGCCTCACCCGTTTGCGAACAGTCACAATTAGTATAATTACATCGATGACTATCGAAAATAGAGCGCTGTGATTGGCTAGGAGCTTCGTACTATCCCGCTATAATCACCGTGCGGTGATTATAGCATTGAAGGCTAGCAGTTTCCAAAATGGCAGCCAGATTTTTTGATGTTTCGGGGTCGGAAATTGATCAATAATTTTATTTTCTCGAATAATCATCAATGTAATTATACTAAAACAATTAGTCGCCTCAGGCGACGTGAATATTGACGAATAGTCACCTCGACTTCGTCTCGGTGACTAAGATCGATCATCCCCCTCGATATCACTGAGCGGACATTTAACAATTAGTCGCCGAAGGCGACGTAAATATCGGCGAATAGTCACCGAAACGAAGTCGAGGTGACTATTCGCCGATATTCACGTCGCCTGAGGCGACTAATTGTTTTAGTATAATGACATTGATGATTATTCGAGAAAATAAAAGTATCAAATATTTGATCAATTTCCGACTCCGAAACATCAAAAAATCTGGCTGCCATTTTGAAAACTTCTAGCCTCCAATGTTATAATCAACGTGCGGTGATTATAGCGGGATAAAGCGAAGCTCCTAACCAATCACAGTGCTCTATTTTCGATAATCATCAATGTAATTATACTAAAAATACATAAGGGTAATCAAACAAAATAACAAAAAAAAAGTGGCAGGGATTCCGCAACAGCGTGAGAGAGTTACTACGGGCCCAGAAAATGAAAAAATATTGTCCGTTTGCTAATCCGTCTATTTAAATGGATGGATTTTCGCTTTGAGACGGATGATTCAACTCTGGTGAAAACGACCAATAGCTTTCTCCAGAGTGTTTTTCATCGCCTTTTTCAGTTATAACTTTAACTCCCGTCAGTTTACAGTTGAAAGCTGACTTATCGCATACCCCATCCGCGTCCCCCAAAAGCTGCTAGAAAACTGGTGCTTGACAAGTTTTTAATATACGTGTATGCTACCAATAAACTCCGTTTGTGATGTTTTCAGTGGAGAAACATCCCCTTACTTGGGAATCGGACGTCACATGAATTTCGTTGGAGCATCGCTGCTCACAAGCAAATTCAGTCTGTCATAGCTGACGTAAAGCCATTGTTTTGGTGTTACGATCAAGGAACGCTTGACTAGCTTAAGACAAAAGAGAAAACTTTCCTTCGCGCGAACATCAACAGGCGCGAATGCTACGAGATGTAATCCTTTAAAAAAATGAACACTATGTTTAAAGCCTTGAAAAGTTCTGCTTTATGTTACTTAAACAGAATTATGATCATGCTATGCTTTCCTTCCTTTCAAAAGTGGATTCCTCCAACGGAAACTTTCTTTCTTTTGGATCCTCCCCTGTTCCATTACTCGTTTCGCCAGATTTAAACAAACTTGACCCGTCTTCCTCTTGCAAGACAAATCTTTTCTTTGCTTTGCCTTTTTTCTTCATCTTTTTTAGCCCGGTCTGATCTGCGCTTTCCTTCCCTTCAACACTGGATTCCTCCAACGAAAACTTTATTTCTTTTTGCTCCTCCTCAGATCCATAACTTGCTTCGCCAGATTTAAAAAAACTTGACCCGCCTTCCTCTTCCAAGACCAATTTTATCTTTGCTTTGCCTTTTTTCTTTATCTTTTTTCGCCCGGTTTGATCCTCGCAGCTAGAGCCCAACACTTCTTCAAACATTTCACTGAACTCGTTCGAACTTTTCTTTGTTTCTGTTTCATCGTCGACGTCTCCCTCTGTTTTTTCTTCGCCGTTTTCTTTCATAGCTTCTTTTTTCTGTTTTCTCTTCTTCTTTCTCTCACCCTCTTTCTTCGGTCCCTCTTCGTCTGCTGCGGCCATCTCTATGCTTTCCTTTCTGGATTCTCTTTCCACTTGCTCCTCTCTACCATTCTCTTCGTTGTCTTCTTCTTTGGCTTTATCAGCTATGGTTTTCTTTTTCTTTTTCTTCTTTGTTTCTTCACGTCCGCTCGTTTCTATTTTATCACTTTCGCCAATAACCTCTAAATTCAGCGAAGCTGCGCCCTTCTTTTTCCTCTTAGTTCCTTCACCGTCTCTTGTTTCTCCTTGCAAGTTATCTTCGGCACCAACATCAACTCCATCTTGACCCTTTTTCTTTTTCTTCTCCCCAGTTTTGTTTGGTTTTCTTTCACCGTCTTCCACAGCACTTATATGGTCCTTTCCATCTTGCTTTCTTTTCTTCTTTACGCGTTTGTTTGGTTTCTCCTCTACTTCAGACGCAGTTTCCGTTCCCATTTTGTTTTTAGCTTTCGCATTTTCTTCACCATCCATTCCCTCTGTCGTATTTCCGTATGCGTTGTCGGGTTCTTTAGCGGTAAGACTTACGGTAACCCAAGCTTCTTTGATCGTCTTTTCTTCGACTGGCAATTCTGCAATCTTCTTTCGCTTTTTCTTTTTCTTGTCTGCGAAGGAGGTTTCTGGATTACTGTCACATCTCAGTGGAGTGAATGTATCTTCATATAAAATGCTGTCCAACTCCACGTCTGTGGCGCACCGACTTTGTACATCGCGCTGTACGTCCTCAAGAATTGCCAACAGCTCATTATCAGACACTCCCTGATCAGCAAATGAACTTTTCCTCCTGTTTTCCTCCACATGCTGTTCTAATTCCACTACAGTTTCTGGTCTCATATCAGTAATTAGTAGTGCGGGAGTCAACACTCTAGCTGCAATTCCTGGAACTTTAGCTGAGCTCGTTGATGAAGTACTGTATGTTGAAGTTGACGAGCGTCGGCCAATTTCGGCATAAGGCTCAGTTTCCGATCTATTTTCGTCGTTACTCGATTGTTCATCGTCGCTTGTATTATCATTGCCGTCGCTGCTATCATCACTGTCACTGTCGCTTTGGGAGGAGCTATCTTCACCATTGATTTTATCGAATACCAGATCCTCCACCATACGCTTTTGTCTATAGGACTGCAGCATTGCCTCCAATTCCTCTTCGCTGCGTTCGCTAAGAAACCGCTCGAAAACAGGAATGGAATCACAGAGCTCATCTTCATAATAATCCCAGTCCACTTCCATTAACAACCGTATCAGGTTTTTCTTCTTTTCAGTGCATGTTTCGTCTTGGAACCACCGAGTTTTACGGAAGTCTTCAAATGTCATGTTTCTCATAAAATGTATGACATTGTCGGCGTCGTCGACGATTTTGTCAAACTTGAGCTCCAGATCAGACTTTGGCTCTTTGTAGACGGGATGAATGGCGTGTCCGATTGTTTTGCCAATATTCTTCTTCAGGCGGTGAATCATAAAGTCTACTATTTCATAGTCGTTCGACTGCTTGTCTACATCACTCCGAACTTCAGTAAAAGTATCATTAATTATGGTGACAAACATATTGATGAGGATAAACACCATTGACACTGTGTAGCTGTAGAAGAAGATGGGTCC
The DNA here is from genome assembly GCA_038088405.1 of Porites divaricata. Taxonomy (NCBI): domain Eukaryota; kingdom Metazoa; phylum Cnidaria; class Anthozoa; order Scleractinia; family Poritidae; genus Porites; species Porites divaricata. Next base: position 27,470,289 of record JBBMOI010000009.1, read on the forward strand.
AATGATACGATTGGCTTGAGACATTTCTTTCAATGCAAACTTACCGAGTAATGTGTCCATCAGAGAAGCACAGCTATCCAAGAACGTTCCAAAACCCTCCATCATCTGCCCAAAAACTAGGCATGCAAGGAGTGCGAATGCGAGAAACGCTAGGGCAAACATAATCATGAAAGATATCAACTGGGTGAAACATCGCTTTAGAACTTGCTGAAGCATTGACATTCGGCGGTTGAAACGCAGCAAACGAAACACTTTCAGGAACGAGAGGAAAACGATGATCCCGATTATGCACTTAAGCCACTCGTCTAAGAACGCAGTGTAATGGAAACTTACAAAGCTTGATCCAAGATTATTATTCATTGCTTTTAAGGCACCCTTGGTGAAAGCCAGCCTGGCAAAGTACAAGCCCACAGTAGTCAAGGAAAGACATGTTAAGAAAATTTCCAGTACGCTCCACGGGTTCTTTAAATGTTCCTTGCCTTTCTTTACAAACTGTTTGATCTCCTTAAATACAAAATATATACAAAACAAGAGGTATACAATTTCGCAGGCCAAGACGAAGAACATTTCACCACCGACGTACCGGAAGAGACGGAGCGTTAGAATACTTGGGTAGGGCGTCAGACTTCCCGTTGGCAGTTGTTCAAATAACAGTGTGACCACACTGAACAAGTTTGTATTGGCATTGTAAATAGCAAACTCGGAGAAGATAGCTCGCGTGTAACGGTCCAGCCATTTATTTTCGCTCAGGTTTTGGATTGCATTTAGGGCCTCGCTCACGTTATTGGGTAATTCCTGGACAAAACCTGCAGTGAAATTGAACGACCTTTAGCAACACTGAAGTTTACTTCATCAATTTCTGTATGCGCCGTTTTTCAATACGTGAGTATTAATATTTAGTGTCGGATCTACGATTCGAGGCCGCTCTCCCCCATAGTTTGTCCAAAAAGAAGGCAAAAAAAGTCAAGACAGCGCGATACCTCGTCTGTGCCATGGAGCTCTTCTTTGCTATTATTAAGGTGTCGATTCGTCATTACCTCTTTAGGGGTAACAAACAAGAAAGAAAGAAAAAAACCTTTCACACGTTTGTGTATCTTAGCACTTGTGGGAGACGACGTAATGGGGCTAGATTCTGTGGTAACTTCCCTTTCTTATATACCTTTGAGATTTCTTTGGTGAACAGAGATCATCATGGTGTATGAGTGACGACATGGCTGGTTCTGACCAAGTTTTCAAGTCAAGCAGGTTTTAAGCAATAAAGGGAGACTTTTGAACAAATAAAAAACAATTTTAATTTTTTACTCGTAAAACAATCAAGTGCCAAAACAGAAAATTTGTAAAATGCCCTCCATGCATCTTTAATGACGTTACAGGCACCCGCAAAGCTGTATTAGATCCATGATGACGGAGATTTAGCAATAATGCCAGACTGTGACGGCTACAATAACGTACAAGCAATACGTTTAATAAGGAAAACAACAATTTTGCACGTGCAGTACACTTTTTAAGTACATCCTTTGCTGTCACTGCACGATCACGACGTGTTAGGGAGGACGTAAACACAACACGATGAGTTTCGCTTTCTATTTCTAAACTTGAGTGTGATCCCCACTACACTACTGACGTCACTGAACTATGACTTCTTCCTCTGGATATCGCAAACGTCTTTCAAATTTGAAGAATTCGCCGTGAGATCTTAGGCAAACAGAAACGGAGATATTTTGACTGAATAATATATGAATTTATTTTAAAATTGACGTTTTGTGGCCGTCGCCACCTTCGATGCTAAAGCTCCCTAATTATAACACCATAAGACCTTATCTTACCCCCAGCGCTGTATGTCGCCTTGTAACCCCAGTACGGATACGTCTTCAGTTGTGAGCCCGTCTGATACATCCAAGGGACTGGTGCACTGTTTTCAAGCAGGCTTTGATTTGATGCCATAGGTTTGACTTTCCAGCCAGGTAGATATGAGCCTCTGTCCTCCTCATCAATGCTATAGAAGTCATTGCACTCGTGGATGAAGTGCAAAAAGTAACGTTTGAAAACGCAGGTATCTACAAGAGAGATGAATATCCAGAGATGAAAACATTGCAAAAAGATTGAGATTAAAAACGAGTATTTAATTTAAGACTGAGTTTAAAAACACGGATGGGAAAAATTTTAAAAGATTAAAGTGGATTGAAATTGGCCGGATTTTTGAGACCCAGGTCCAGTTAACAATCCATTTCAAAATCTATCTTATTTTATCTTGACTGTAGATATCAAGATGTATACATTAGGGCCATTTATACGAGAAAAAATAAGACGCGTCTTAAATAAGACGTGAACTGTACCATTTATACGAGCATGTCTTATCTAAGACGAGAACAGCTCGTATAAATAGTTCGCGTCTTATTTCTGTTCTTGACTCGTTTTCATGTGACTGTTGCCTATAGCAATGGCAATCCAACGGCAATCCAAATTTTCCCGCCAAAAATTAACGCATGCGTACTATGCATTCGCGTCTTTTGCAAGACGCGAAGGTCATTTATACGAAGTTTTTCTCGTCTTAGCTAAGACGCGTCTTATCTAAGAACAGGTGTTAAGGGCTGTTCTAAAATAAGACGCGTCTTAGCTAAGTCGCGCCTTATTTTAGACGAAATGTGCCGTTTATACGGAAAGTTCACGTCTTATTTTTTCTTATATAAATGGCCCTACTGTCTTGTTTCTCAAGAGGCTGAGATTTTCTTGTTTATAAGTAATTTCTTAACAAGATAAATAAGACTGCATTGCTTGACTCATCCCCTTCAACAGCAAGAGCTTCCGTATTAGATACCATCCACCAAGTGAAACTCGTGGACAAAATTTACTGAGGTACAAGATAAGACACGCAATTAGAGGCAAGGCCTTAACTCTTCCAGGTGATCTGTGACGTCATTGCGGGGGCCTGGGGAAAGAAATGTTAATGCCGTATCCCATAAACCAACGCGCGCACCAATTCAATTCAATACAATCTGTTTCCGTCAGCTTTGGTTTATGGGATACCGCATTAAAATTTCTTTTCCCTGGCCCCCGCAGTGACGTCACAGATCACCTGGTTTAATTTCTTGCCAGAAGAAGAGAGACCTTGGAGATAGGATGGTCTTGTGTAGGTGGCGTGGTTGGACGTTTAGAGCACTGGACTTGAAATCCGGAGGCGCAGAGTTCAAGCCTCGCCCTAACCGCTTGCTGGAATTTTTCAGTACTCGAGCTCTCGGTGCTAGTTCCGAGTTCAAATCTCCGGCTACGCTTGTTAATAGCTAACTACTTTGCCTCCGGCCAATTCACGGGTGTTTTATCCCTCTCGAGTTTGCTTTAATTTATTTGTTTCAGGTATTTGCTCGGCTCCACTAGCACATATACTGCCGTGGGTAAATAAGAGAATCTCTTAACCCCCATGGTTATCTTTTTGTTTTAGTAAATCAAATCACATGTTCATACCTTTCTTGATTCTGAGTTGCCTGAGTCGAGCCACACCTAAAAGAAAGGCCGTTGGAGCATCTGCAAGGAATCCTCTGTCATAATCTGTTATGTTATTGTAGTAATAACCAGGCAGGAGAGAAGGTATGAATATAGTTCTAATCCAAGTCCAGTAATGGCTACTCTCGTGCACCTGAAACAAATTGAATTAAACATATATACATATATACATACAGCTATTTCGAGAAAGGTTGTCGGAAAAAATGTCACGCGACAATCCCGAAAGGTAATATGGAATATGGTCAATGCACTGTTCCTGACGTACTGAGCTGTCGGATCTGCTTTTGTTGCTTTCCTTTAGTGCTCGCAAACAGACGTCCATGGCCTCTCGTGCCATTCTTTCAAATTTCTTCGAATAACAGTGAACTCAAAACCACCCACAATCCCTTTCGGGATTGCTGCGTGCACGTTTACCGACACCCTTTCTCGAAATAGCTGTATAAATGGCCATTCAAGCATGATCATGAATAAGAATAAACGGAATAAACGGTGCCAACTTTCCTCACTTGCAGCCAATGGCTGAATTACGGAGGAACCAGAAAGGTGAGGTCGGACGTCAGCATGTAAAGGCGCACTCTTGCTGCCACTTCAGTCCATGTTTTGATCACACCTCGCCCACCCAGACCAATGACGGTACAAGTCATGATCATCATGATCGTGATGTGATCGTTTTTCATCGTTCAGGAATTACCCTCACTGATGAGCTTCGAAACTAATGCAAACCTTTAAAGGAAATTTTGTCCAAGTGATGTTTGAAACCAGTTTACACGAATTTTAGTTGTTGCTAAATTTGTACTTCCTTGAATTTTTATTATAAATACTTTTGGATTGTTCTCAGCTTTGTTCCGTCAATAAGGCCTGCCAGCTCCGGCAGCCACAAAATGTCATCAGTACCAATATTGTTAATTTTACGTATACTAGCTGATTTTACTAGCTAGCTTAGTGAGAACGTTTTTAGCATGAAGTGCTACAGACGACAAAGTGTATATAACTCCTGGCCTGATGGTGACATAATTACTATTGCTACGAGAGTATTGCAACACGAAGGCCAAGCCGTGTGCAGCCGAGTGAAAAGGCAATATCTACTTTCTTCCCAGTTTTTTTAGACCGTTAGGACAATTCCGGCTTCTGGTATCAAACCCACGAGCTCCCAAGGTGCAAAGGCTTAGGCTGTGTCTACACTTTACCAGATAGCTTTTGGTGTCGACAAGAAAAGCCATCCTCTTTGGTATGAACGGCAAAGGCCCGGGACAAACCCTTTACACACATCAAAATCGCGTCGGAGCGGTCGGCCAAGAGGGGTTGGTGCACCCCTGGATCAATCCTAATCGTTGCCCACGAACATTTTCTTCCCTCTCAGTGGCTTCCAGAACTCGCTCCTGCTTACTCACTTCCGCTATAGGGAATATCTGTTCACACACTGCACCAAAGTGTGGCACAGGACATATCCCATATATGACGCACCACTTTCGAGATCTGCGCGCGCGGCGCAGCTTCGCTACGTTACAGAAATACGGTCGGAAATCACCGTTCCTATGTGTGAACAAACGCCGTATCCGGTATGGTTTTCGTGTTGGCCCAAAAGCTATTCGGTATACTGTGAACTTAGCCTTAGAAGCACTTACCTTTCCGTATGTAACGTTTTCCCCATGAACACTATCTTCAAATGTGTCCTTCATGTATTTAGTCACCTTGGAAGTTGTCAGATCTCGATTGCCATAAGCGATTGTCAGGAGGACCAGTAGGAAGATAACATACCATGCAATTTCCCGAATAATGGATTCCATTTGTCTTTCTTTCATTCTTAACTTGCGCGCTATCTCTAGCTTAGCCTCGTCTGGAGGTTTATCATTTATCAGTTGCTTTAGAGTTTGTTGCGTTTCGGGATCGAGATCCTCAGTGTTTTTCTGCAGCCATTCCTCATCGTTCGCAAGGTTGTTTACGTCCGCAAACGTCTCTTGCTCGGCCTTTTTCGGGTCCTTTATAAGAAGGGCGAACAGGGTTGCCATGATGAACACTTTGATAGGCTGTGTAAAGAGCACATCTTGTATGAAAGATATCGTTATTGATGAAAGCCACTGTGCAGATTTTTCTGGTCCGAACTCCATTCCATACAAGATTACAAATGACGCTGATGTACAAGTGGCGATAAATGCGATGACGTATGCTAGGTACACGAACCAGTGTGGTAAAGCAAACTTCTTTGGACTCTTTTTCTTTTCCTCCCCTGCCTCGATATCTACAACTTCGCCTTCACTGTGTCCTGACTTCACTTCATATTGGCTTGCCTTTGGTTTGGCTTTTCGGAATATGGTCACAATGATTAAATTTGCTGGAAAGACGATCATGCTGCTCATGATTCCAATGGAAACCTGTCGGATGGAAAAACTAAATCCCATTATCCTGATGGCATTTTTAGGCGTCTCGTTTTTTCCCACTTGGTAAAACATAGCATTAGCAATCAGCGTCGTCATGAGAATGGACAAACAGCAGGTCAAACGTTGCACGCGAGTAAAGTTACTTCGAGGCGGCCGAGCAACAACTGAAAACCAAATATGGTCGTCAGTTAGGTTTTTCCTCACTTCAGATGTGAACAGTACGTTAAACTTGGTGAGGTCTTTCTTGGAAGCAGGATACAGAGTCCTCTCGATTTTGCCATCGCCTTCATCGACAGCCAACCAATCGTCGCAGACGAACCACCATCGTTGATCGGTCTGCAGATCCTGAATCATTACCCTGAGGAGATTCCACGAGGGGTAATTCCCACCGTTATTATGCCATATCCGGATGTGCTTTAAGCTGCCGAGTGACTGGGGCACAGTGAGTAGGAAGGGATCCACAGAGCCTGAAAAGCGTAAGAAAGTTATCAATTGACTTACAGTCAACTTTCTCGACGTTAACAACATTTTATGAAGTTAAGAAACAACATTTTAGGAAGTTAAGAAATGATTTCGTCCCTACTTACGAATAAAACAGTGAAACCTCTGAAGGTATATTCTCAAGTTGAGAAATTGAATATTCGCAACTGAGATCAGGGACTGTCGAGATTAAGTACTTTGGGGTGCGATTAACGTACTGGGCTATGAGAGACCCTAAAAAGAGCAAGATTTAAGATTTGACCTGTTGGTGCTCATTTATAGGGTTTTCTTTTTTTTTTTCTTAATGAGCTCCTTGAATGTACTTCAAACAACGTTTGACTTAAGTTTAGATTTTACGAAAAAAACAAACCTGTTTTAAAATTGTTCCTGTTAGGGTCTTTCAAGACTCGCGGCTCGCTTTCTTCAAGACCTCCGGTTAAAACAATTGACACTTCAGCGCTTGTTCCTGCTCCGCGAACAAATCCTGTGTGGACTTGTATCTCATAACAGTACGTATCCCGAGAATCATTGTCAGGTAGTGGGGTGACTCCAGTCTTCAAGTATTCAAACGACATAAAAGGAAAGAAATCGTGTTGAAAAAAAATTAATAAAAGCACAACCAGAGGATAGCTCGGTTAGGCAAGTGATCTTCTACCCAAGGTATGTTTTCTTCATATAAACGGAGCCTAAATAACTCGCCATGAAAGCCGGCTGTAGTAGATTATTGTTGCCATAATCCCTACGGTTGTAGTTTATTGTTAGGAAAAGAAACGCAAAAGATAGACATCGTTCAAGATAACCGCTATTCTTACATGTACATGGGATAAACGTAATGTCACATGGTCTGTTTATCGCTTTAAAGACCACGTTACATACATTTATTGCGCTTCCTAAAGTGGGCTTTTCAGCAGCGATATACAAAAGTGGGTTGATTAAAAACTATCATAACAAAACTCGTGATAGAAAGGGAAAATGTACAAAATTGAAAACAAAAGTTATACAAAAAACTGCTTACACTGTTTCTAAATGTTTTAAGTTCACTGTCAGTTTAAAAGCAGTTCAAATAGTTTTTTCTTAAAAGCCTTTTTGCTGAAGGAATAGCTCTTAAATTGACGGGAAGTGAACACCAAGGTTTGGCTCCCAGAAAAGCAAATAAGGGCTCTAAAAAGGCGACAATATGGCAGATTGCGATCAATATTAACGGCAGGTCGAAGTTGCTTACTGTGGAAATGAGATCTATATTCAAGCAATTCTTTGGCAAGTCTTCATGATGAAGATAGCCGTCACCTGAAAATTGGTCCATTGCTCTACCTATGACAGCTTACCTGGAGCGCATCCTTCCTGTCTGCTCTTCTTGCAGGGATAAGACACATCAGGTAGAGGCCCAGGATCACACAGACAAAAATCAAGGCGTGTGGGCTATCCAGTAGCTGCTGCGGACTTAGCTTGTCAAAGTTGATCTTGTTTGGTGGAACAAAGAAGCTGCTTCCGAATGTTGTCAGATGTGTTGTTAAGCACTCGGTAGACATCAAATTAGTTTTGGCACCCACCTTAAAGCATTTCAACAAAAATTAGTAGATTGAAAATAAGCAACGTTAATTTTAAAATTGTAAGTGATTTTTACGTTGAACAAGTGGTAGTGCTATCTTAAAAACATTTACTCTAATTTTTTGTACGCTCCTTAACTGCGAAGGCGATTCAAAATTTTTCGCTCACGCGCGTTCTCTCGTCGCTACCTCCCTCGCCATAATTGAAAAGCTTACACGTAGGCTAAAATTCACATGAGTCAAACTCAATGAGCTCAGTTATAGAACCGAAGAATTCAACCTTACAACCGAAAGCCTAGTTTGAACTCACAATGGTACTCCATGCATCCGCAAGAGATCATAATATCACGATATCTTGGTTAGATACACTGTCTAACAGCATGTGCACACCAATGAGTTAATCTATTGTTGTATTTCTTTAGTCTTTAGTCTTTATTATTGTTTCAGCAAAAATACATGCTAAACTACTAAAATTACATTTCGCAAAGCCAAAAACAATTTTAAAAATTAAACTAAGTAAAAAGTCATGAACATTAAATACAATATTTGCATTAAATTGCCACTTTATATTTAAAATAGAGCCTGTTGATAACGCTATTCTTAAAACGCTGGGTATTAACCCTAGGCAGCTGGCCGCATGGAACCCTAAGGCGCGCAGAACTTTTTTTAGTTTTAGGGAGAGAAGGATACAAAGGGTGGCCAGGCATGCTGGAGATCTTATTGAATAGCGCACGATCTGCCTTTTCTAAGACATCATATATATTAATTTGATAAGATATATATTTACGCTTACCCACGTGTGTATATCAAGTGAATTCTTTACTTATGATGTCATGACGACATCAAATCATCGTGTAAAACGTTCAACGTTGATTTTTTATTCTCAAATCTGTATTTAAAAATAAGAGCACTCGATAAATTTCCTAAACCTTACCTTTAGCCCGTCTGTTGACCAAACGAATTTTTCCTCGTCATAGAACATACACTTGGATGTATACATGGAAAAAGTGTAGGGTACAGTGCCGTCAGATCCAATCTTATCCAGCTCTTCCGCTGGTAGAGAGTCGTTTTTCGTAAAGCTCAACATCGCAAAATACTGACCGGCGGCAGTCCAATTTAAATCATCATTGGATAAAAAAAGCTTACAAAGAGAGAAGTTTGTTGAATCATCACTGTAGCACCCTCCCAAACGAAATGTTGCGTTGAAGTCGTAAACGCTTTCTTCTGGCTTCGGTCTGCTTCCCTTTTTAATGTAAATCTGCACTGGAACACTGATATTCCAACCTACTTGAACAGTCACAGTAGATGCATTTTCTGTTATATTAAATTCATGTATACTGTACTTATCAGAGTGAAGTTTTCCCTCTTCCTCCGGAGGATTTTTAGAGGTATTATTTCTTGGTAAAATAACACTGATTTCCTCCTCCAGACCTTCCACTGTGCACTCTTTACCATCAACGTCAACACTTCCGTCATCCTTTGACCCGGTAAACGACAAGCTTACAACTTTGTCTGTTACTTGACCTGCTCCCGCGCCACCTGAGAATAGATTTTGGTTGGATACTAGGCTCTGAAAGAAAGAGAAGGTTGACCCAATAAATGTTCCTATTGCTTTTGCTTGTAAAAGCGTCCGAGCTCTTAGAATAGATGCTAGCTGGTTTTTATTGACCATTGTTTGTCTTGTCTTCTTTTTTGTTGTAGGTCCACCATCGTACCTTTATTCCTAGTTTGCAACAAATAGAGGTCTATTTTCAGGTTTCCCCTGGCATGGAAATTGTATACGTTCAACTTGACTTCTCAAACGCAAAAGCCTCGCCAGGGGTCAAATCCCAGGGGTACTCTCATAAGTAAGCTTTACAGGTGTGTGCCGCGGAATAGCGGAGCGTCCGCGCACGCGAGGCGCGCTCAGCGGAGCCCCATAGCTTATAGAAAATAGAATCCTACGATGCCAGAAAATTTACTTATGACGTCAGTGTTCACCGTTCGCTTGCCCGTACAGACCATGGGGGTAGAGGTGAAAAAATCTCATTAGGAGTAGGGAAGGGTGTCCCAGACATATGCTTTGCGCTTCGTTTTGGCGCAAAATTAACCATTTTCGGGGTAACCAACGGAGTTGCTCGAGTAAAAATCCTAGATTGAAGTTTCTAATTCTTGTGGTCGGCTCACAAGTAAACGTTTGGAAATATATTTCTAAAAAGCTTTACTTTTTGTTTGGTCACGCTTTTGGTCGTACTCCAGGAACAACCTAATCTCCCCCCTCCCAAAATTTGGCAGGTGAGTTCATGCGTGAAAACTTCTTCAGCATCTAGGAAAGTGTCGCAAAGGGATTCATCGATGGTTGCGTTTTTCTGTTAGTTCAGGCTCTTACGGCGACCCACATGAAAAATCTTTTAATATTTCAAATTTTCAACTATTCGTGTTCTTCCACTGCCGCCAAAAAATGAAATATAGCTGCTATCAAGACTCTTCTGTTATTCGAAGCTGATTTCTTTATTTGGTGTTTGAGTTGAGGAAAGCTTTGCCATGGGGTTTAACGAAAGTGAAAGTTGAAGTATGCAGACTTTTGCAGCAGAGTTAATTATTTCTGGCCTCACTTCCATAAAAGATTTGTCGATTACTCTACAAACAGAAACCGTAACTTTGCCAAAAATAACTTCGCCGTTGTAGAAAACGCTATATATTGTTGTTACATTTATAATTTGTAGTTTATATATAGCGTATATTTAGTCGTATAAATAAACAACACACAAACGGAGGTTTGGGTAGCCTACATAATAATGATTATTCATAGGAGGAAATGTTAAATAAGCTATCCACCTTCATGGGTCTTTTCGCCAGAAGAAACAAGAAGAATAATTTACAATTATAAAAGTTACTTAGTATCAGATATTGTGATGTCTGATCTGAAGGGTAGTGTTTACAAGTAACTGTTATGTTTTTAAAACGATTTTTATCATGTATTTATTCCGATTTATGACTAAACGGGTACTTAAAATTTGTTTTAAAAATCTTTTGAGCTTTGCAAAAGCCCTAGGATTTTCTATGATTTTAAAAGAATTTTAGAACACTTTTAAAACTACTTGTCAATAGCATTTTAAACAGCTTAAAAACCTTAAAAAGTCAGTCGAAAAATACATTAGAAATACACTTTTCAACCTGTTTAAAACCTATTTCCCAAAACAGGTTCAAAACAGTTTTCCAAAATAGTTTGTAAATACATTCAAAATTCAAAACAGTGTTGGATTTGATAAGGATTTGTTGATCCGATTTTGCCAGGAAAACATATTCTAAACACAAAAATCGGCCTAATTTATCATTCGGGTAGACTCCCTTTTAGCCAAATAGTCTCGTGAATGACAAAGAGCCTTTATAAAACATTAAATTCCATAGGTTATTCGCTTCTCAAAGAGGAGAGGTGGGGGGTGGGTTTTTTGTTTTTAAATAAGTTTTGAATAAGTTTCTGGATTTCTTTGTATAGGTTGAGGTTTATTCGTTTTTTGGTTTCTAGTAATTAAAAGTTTATAAATGGATGTTTTACGTTTAGCCTTGACTAAATCAATATATTACTTGGAGCCGCAGGCTTCAAAAAGAGTACCTTTTTGGCTTTGCAATTGATCCTTCTAATAGAGTTCCTGCTTTAAATTCTACAAGCTATCTTGGAAGACATGGATTCATGTAAAATTCTGAACTAGACGTTAAAACATTAGAAACCTCCAGAAGAAAAACAATATCCCTGTTTTGAAAGAGAATAAAAACGCCTGGTTTCAACAATTCAGCAATACTCATTTGATCTCAAATGACGTATATTTTTCGTATTTGATCCTAATAAAGTGTACCAAGTTTCAATTGTCCGTTACCTAAAGCCAGGGATTAATAACCTTCGCCGCACACTGTCCTAAATCCTCCAAATGTATAGAAACTTTACACGCAAAGACTTCGGGGATCGTTTAAGTGGACAAGCCTTACTTATGATTGGTCAATGGTTACATTGAATACCGTCGACCAATAATAGCTCCGTTCACCCAAATGATCCCCAAAACACTGCACTCAAGGCTTGCACTCATTCTCCTTGGAGGTTCTGAATTGGGCAATCGACCATAGTGTCCCCCCTTTCTTCTGGGTGTCAGCTAAAGCTAGTCTCGAAGACATGACAAGGTAAGAGAGAGTCCTCATTAAAGATAAAGTTAACGAAACAATGGAAAGAAGTGAATTGGTAAAACATACCATTCGATTAACACTTGATTTATTGAGGCAGGCTGTAAAATTTGCCGGCAAAATGACCTCACTTCCGTCCAAACTGATGGTTTTATTGCCCATGTCATCTGCGTTATATCTCTCAACTGCCAGAGCTAAAGATTTCTTCTTAACAGTTGTTTCTTTTTCTCCTTCAATCTTAGTGGTCAATATAGCTGCTCCAATTTTTTTGACTGTACCGACAGCTTCTTGCGTGTTATTGCTATCTGATGAATCCTACAAACAAAATTTTGTGATCAGCTTCTGAGACTTTTTTCATCCCCTGGGTCTCACCATTTACACGTAACTTTTGAGGACGATGATTATTTTTGATCATAGCGGAGCTATCTTTTTGCGCGCGCGTAGCAGAGCACCATGAAAAAGAAAATTTGGTTATCCATGCATCCAAATAGTTTGGTTCTGAAGAAACCGTCCATGAGTACGTCCATACGTCCACCCCTTCATGTTAATGGATGTGAAACAGCACACTTACTGGAGTCCAAGGCCTATACTATCTCTGTTTAACTTGGTATTGAACATCCATGTTATGAGCAATTGACACCTGTCAAAAAAGGGTATCCGCTGACGAGTGTCACATGATTGTATCTCAAGTAGACAACTCATTGAGGTGACGGTTTTAAAAGTTATTGGTTGAACACTTTGATCACGGGCTCAGGTTTCTTTCTTTTAACGCGGAATTCAGTCTGCAACACATTACTTAAAGGCGATCGCGGTAGCGGTAGTGGTAGCGGTAGTGGTAGCGGTAGCGGTAGTGGTAGTGGTAGTGGTAGTGGTAGTGGTAGTAGCAGTGCTGGTGGTGGTGCTGGTAATGGTAGTGGTGAGTAAGTAATAGCAATAAATTGCTTTATTTGCATGACCGTTGGTAACATTTTACAGTATTGCAAAAGCATACCTATTTCAATGGATATATTATACTAATCAAATTAAGTTAAATTACTTTTCCTTGACAATAACAAAGTATCACGTATAATCATACAGGAGGAAATGAATAGTGGAATGAATAGTGAATAGTGGTATATGAATGAATAATAACATGAATAGTGGTGGTGGTGGTGGGGGTGGTAGTAGTAGTAGTAGTAGTAGTAGATCGTACTTTGTTTGCTTCTTTTGATGAGTCGGTCTTAATGACGTTCACTGCTGTACTGAACACTGCCTCTGAAGCTCCCTCAATGTTCTTACTCGAGGCCTCCTTGGCTTGGCTAAAAATTGCGTCTGCCGCGCTCTTGATAAAAGAGGTAACCTTGTCCTGTTTAAAAGAGAAGCATGAAATATAAGTACAATGGAAAAGTTTCACAGAAAATCTCAACAGGTTGATAATGTACACAATCCTATCTACGAGTACAAGTAAAAAGTAGTAGAAAGCCGAACAGCAACAAAGTCAAAAACGCTTCCGATAGGTCTTTTTTTCCAACCGAGGGGTCTGCGAAAAATACTTTAAACGAGGCTACAACAAAACACTTAATATAGCAGTCACGAATGCTCTAAAAAGATCTCAACACCCTCCCCCCATTTATGTGTTCATCAACTTAAATGGCAGTCACGGTCTTCAGCTTCTTGGGCAGTAATGTCTCTTTATTTACAATCTCTCGTCCTCCTGGTTGGTCTCACTGTTGGTACAAACACTTCCGCTTCGGGGTTAAGCTTGTAATTAGGATTCTCTCCTTCAATTTCCAAGTTACACACAAGTTGAAAAGGAGGTTCAACAACATATAAAAAAAATCCATTCCCGCTTCTCAGCTTCAATCCGCGAAGTACTCCATCCTTGCCACTGATAATCTTGTCCACGATTCGTCCAAGCTTGCACGATGCTTTATCCTTTGCTTCACTTTTCAACACCACTGATCCTCTGCCTGGAATTTTTGCACTGTATGCAGCGGCATCACACTTTCTTTCTCCAAGGGCATACAGATACTCTTTTAAAAACCTCTTTTGAAGCTGCTCCTTGCTTTACTGTCAGAATTTCCTTCGCTTTGTTTTCTTTCTCTTCACCAATTGCCTGAAAATCTTCCTCTAAGATTTTGGTTGGTTTTCGCTTCAGCAAGGTGTTTGGGGTTGGCACTGCTGGTTGCTCAAACTATTCGCGCTGATTAAGAAGTGGGCGGTTGTTCATGCAGTGCTCTACGTCCAGCAAGACATCTTAAAGCTCTGGATAGGTCAGGGGGTTTCGGCCAACCGTTTTTGAAAGAGCTGTCTTCATGTCGACTATTTATCTGTTTGGGAAGGACAGCGATAATTTCCAAGCGTGGAATGATAGATTTCTTGGAGCTATTCTTGACTAATTGCAACAAGAAGATTGTTACAAACTAGTGCACTCGCATGAAATGCTACAATGTAGATAGCTGCCGAAACTGCTGGCTTTCTGGCATCGGCAAAGCCGCGAAGGACAATTCTTGTTTACGACGCTGCGTAGATACTCTTTCATCCCACTTGAGTTTGCGTAATCAAGTTTCGCTGTATAGGATCTTTCCTGTGATTAGTACCTGAAAGGCAAGACCCAGCGGGTTATATACACCGTTGACAGCCGACAGTAATTTCCTCTTTGCTAAAGGACCCTCGCATGAAACCAACAGAAAGTTCATCTTCTCTGCTGTTCCAAGGATCTCCCAGTATTTTTGTCTCCTTAGGACTAGTTCCCACCTCTAACTTTAGTCGTACTTGCTTCAGGGGTACATCTTCTTTTAGTCTCTAATGCTCCTTAACTCTAGTAGGTTACTATGCCATTTGTGAAGGTGAAAGTCACCTTCTTCCATAATCCTTGTGGCCTCCTCTTTGAACTTAACCAGCTGATCTCTGTGATCTCCACCTGATGGGACATCATCCACATAAGTGTTGTTCAGAAACGTACCGGTGGTAGAAGGAAACGTTTCAGCATACTGACTCACGTGTTTCTTTAAATGTCACCCCTAGAATGTAATGACTAGATCGATGAGAATCCCTGTCCTTTAGATCGATGTTAATCAGGAGAAAGGCCTTTTGAACGTCTCCGGTGATACATAGCAACTTCAGGCGATTTTGGCGAAGAATGTCAAAGATCATAGGCTGTAAAGGGGGTCCCACTTCCAGACAGTCATTCAAAGAAGGTGCTTGACAATTGGCCTTTGCTGATTAATCATACACTATTCTCACCTTTGTAGACTCTGCCTGGTCTCTGATTACTGGCTGATTGGGAATGTAAAGTTCCTTGCGTAGGTTTTCTACTAGCTCGTCTCATCTAATCCCCACACTTCCCAGTCATCATCTTTTTGTGCTAGGGCTTCTCACTGGACCGAGCTTGTCCATAATGCTGTAAACATAACTTTGTGCAATTTGCAATTTCTTCATTGTGCTAATAAGTCTAATAAGGTTCTCAGACCTTCTCACAGTTCTAAGACAGTTGGTTGTAAAACTCATGAATCTCTTTTGTTTTTTTGATGCTCGATATGTTTGGCAGTTTTGCAAATCCTTCTTTAATGCCTTGAGAACCTTAGTGTCCTTTCCTTAAGTAATTTCTAAGATCTTTTTTTGCTTACTCGTAGCCTTCAGCAGTGTGCGGCAAGCTTAGAATATGACCTTCTGATTCGCCTTTCATTAGTTCAAGCAAGTGATTGAATCTACGTATCTCAGAAAGTTTAGAGTTCAGTATCAACTTCCACAGCAAACGGATTCCAGAATCCGAGCAGTCTTTGTAGTCCGTTCTTAATGGTGTGATACAATGCTTCTGTTACGCAGTTTAACTGCTTCTTGTTTTTAGTCGTTTCCTGTGTGGTCTCTTTTGCTTCTAAAGCAAGTTCTAGCTCACACTTCTTATCAAACCAATCTTCCTCTCTCTTGTATATTTCTTGTTTTTCTAATTCGCTTAACGCTTCCTTCAGTTTATCTCTTAGGTTTCGGACAGCAATAAAATCTTGTAAACGAGTGTCTGACCACTGTCTTACCTCGTCAAATCTCTTCTCCGCATCCAACATGGCATCTTTCACTCGGTTCGCTTAATCTTAAAGTGCCTTGTTTATGTCACATATTCTCTTGTACCCCAAACGCAAATGTTCCGTTCCCCCAGCGTTTAGTTTTCACACAATTTCTTCATCGTAGGACGTTGCCCTTTTTAATTCCTTCTTGTAATTTTCTTCAGCAAGCTCCAACATCTTTCACAGTCAGTAGTATTTTCTTGAGTCTTCACACATTCGATGTTTGTATCCACAAGGTTCGCTTTAATAACAAGCAGTACTGGCGAGGTCGCCATTTTTGGTGTGGTGAAAGAAATCCATTAAACACCAAATAAATCACAGAAAATCTAAACAAATTTGATTTCCACAATCCTCATCCACAAATACAAGTAAGAAGTAGTAGAAGATCAAACAGCAACAAAATTAAAAAACATTCCTTATCACGAGGACTGCGAAAAATACTGAAAACGAGGCTACGATAAAACAATCTATATAGCATTCACGAATGTTCTCAACGTGTTAAAACATTTGCCTCAAACTTGTTTTCAGAAAAATTTAGGAAACCTTTGAAGCGTTGCATCCAGAGATTTTAAAAACTGTAGACAAGGCTTAATTACGCCAAAATGTTAAACAAAAGTTTCTCATCTAGAGTTGTTTTTATGCTGAATTCAGAAAAATAAATTTCATCATCAAGCCTCGTTTTGAAATTGTAAATATGAGAAGTTTTTCATAGATGAATTCAAAATGCAGCAGAGTAGAAAAAATGCACTGGCGCAAAAAGTGCAAATGCAAAAAAAAGTTCATAATGGAGACTCGGGTGGTGAAAGTTGCTCGTTTGCCGTTAACATGTTTATTTATTTAATATTTATATTATAGTTATAGATTAGTTGCCAAATATTGAATGTAAGTTTACAATATTTAAACAGTACTTAAAAGAAATATTTACAATATCGAACAGAAAGTCTCAGAAGCCTTTCTGAGCTTAACCTAAGATCAGGCTCAATTTTCGTTTCGCTGCAGGCCAGTCCCAATGTATCTTTCGTTGTAAATAATTTGAATAAAGTTGAAGTTATAGCGAAACATTCTACGGCGGGCAAGGCGAAACGAAAAGCAAGGCCCGATACAAACCTTCTACGAAACTTCTGCCGCCCACTTTTTTGATTGATTGACATTTGCCGAATCAGCCAGCCAAAATTACTTCCGGTGCTCGTTTTTTCAGTATGCAAATTTTCCATACGTGGGAAAACTGCAGACTCGCTGACTTAAAAAAATAGCTTTAATCTTATCTTTTAATTTTCTCAACCAAAAATAAAACAGTCAGCACAATTACATTTAACTTCTTGCGAGATTAAGGGAGGTCTCGAAGATTATTTCTGTTGGCTTAGAAGGCAAAAAGTTTTCGAAAAGACGGCGAAACCAGATGTTCTAGTTTTACACATGTAATATTTGGCTACGCGCGCTCAAATTTAATATACTGAAATTTCTTTTTTCTGTAGCCTTTACATTTTCCTCGGCAATTTTCCCCGATTTTCAGTACGTGAATCTGTAAAAATCTTGGAGAAATATATCGCGAACTTTTTCAAAGGATATATAAATTATCTCAGAACAAACCAAACGAGTTCTCAAGTGCATTTAATTTAGCAGATTTAATCCATCAGTCTATTCCAGCTGCGCCCAGCCCCCCCCCCCCCTCTCACTGGGTTGACCCCCGGGCATTAGCATATTTTTTGCCTTGAATGTCAAATTCCCGGGAATGGGGACTCTTGAGCTGTCAAATCTCCCGGGGTGGGGACGAAAAAAGAGGGCAAATGCCCCGTCCTCCGTCAACACTACAACATTTTTCTTTGATCGCACAGTCGAGGAGTGCAATTTTAAGTATTTTAATGTGCGATTTTTTGTTTCAATTAACGTCTTCCTTTATGATAGTACTATTCTAATTAAGACTTCACGCCGTGACGACACCAGTTTATTGTTTTAGTATTGTTATAAAATTATTAACATTAAAATTAATAGTGCGCTGTAAAGTTAACTGCTATGAATAGTTTTATAAATATGAAAGGATATTCTTCAAATAATATCGGCCCCCGGGCAGCGCAAGATTTGCAAATGCCCCACTCCGGGACTGACAAGGCGGGCAAATGCCCCGCAATAGCCCGGGGGGGGGGGGGCTGAGCGCAGCTGGAATTGCTGATGCATTAGTCCCGTGAGTACACTGCAATTTGCGAATTTACTAGAGAAACAAACGTCTAAACAAATATATTTTTCTATAAATACTATCACTTTGGAAAAACGAAACGACACTACTAAAACTGCATGCTCAACTGACCTATAAACAAAACGAAAAACAATATTACAAACAAACTTTGAAGTTCCCCTTTAATTAGTTGTGTTGTTGTTTTACTGCAGGTCTAAAAAGCTCGCTAAATTTATGTATCGAAATTAACAAACAGCAAACAGCCAAAAAGCGAGGGCACCAGTTTCCGTGGTTTATTTTTTTTTTACAAAAAGCGAAGGCAAACAACTAGACTAACGCCACTAGCTTTTATGTTAATGCCTACAAAAATTCTACTTCACAGTTGGCGATCGAGCTTTCGCAGTTAGCCTCCACTTGCGTAACCCGTTCACAGAAGTCATTCTCGGCTGAACTTTCAAATGAAACCAGTTTTAAGATGGACAGTATTTTGATTTGCACTCGTTTGTTGGTAAATCAAAAGGCAACTTGCTCGCGGTCAACAACTTGCAGAGGGATTCAACTCCACGATACAATCATATTAGTTTCGCAAATAAAGCAAATCCTGATCACGAGAAGATATGAAGAGCCATCTGAATTTTCTGAATTGTCATGGCACATGTTAAAGCATATTTTCCTAACATAAGACAAGAGAGAATGAGCTAAGAGAGCGAACCTTGTGCCCCTTGATAATTTTTTTTTATCTATTTAAAGTTCGCGAGCGTGCTGCGTAGGTTATTTTTGTCTGTTGTTTCCTACACCCGCGTGGTCTACTTTCACGTAAACGTGACATGTTTCGCCGCCAAACATTTGAAGTTTGACAGCCATTATAGTAATTAGCGCCAGGAGCCGATACTAATCGGCGCCTGTTGTTGACATGTTTTTGATCAGCGCGTTCCGCTCATAATTTAGGAATAAATTTCATTTACAAAGGGATTGCAGTATTGGAGTCAAAATTTCACTTTGAGATTAAAGATTGAGATTTTTCGGCTGGTAGCCATTTAAAGTAACGATTGTTGAACTGATTCTGACACACCATGAAAGCCAAAGGCAAAGGTTATAACGCGCGAAACACAAAATCAATTGTTTATGCAAATGTGCAAGACATTTTCTCCTTTTCTAGGAATTTTTTTCGTTCAGAAACGGTACATTTACTTTCAAGAATTATTCTTGAGAGTTTCAAACTGCATTACTTCTTCTTAACGTCTAATACTTGCGATGAATATTTCACCCTGCGAGACAATCGCTAACCTGGATGGATGCCAGAGACTTTTTATGCACGGTTTCCGGTTTCGGTCATTCTTTATAGTGAGCGGCGTGCCCATATTTGTCTAGCGCCCTCTCAAAATTCGAATGTTTGGCGGCCAAACATTCATGTTTGAACCCACTTTGAACATATTTTCTCGTTGCATGTCAGCGGTTGGATCACGACGGTATCACGGCTCGCGGGTGTTCGTGGATGTCGCCGGAAGAGACGGTTGTCGTTTTTGTACAATGTTTTTATACCAGGGCGGATAAATGTTGGGCGGTGAAACGAGCGCTCCGCTCTTCATTTAATGTGTGATGCGGAGTAGGACTGGCACGAGCGCTCTTTCCGCGCTTCCGGTGCGCTTGAAGGCCGGCGAAATTTTCCTTTCTGCAAACCGGAAATCCTATTTTCTTTCTGTAATTTCAGGCTACAGTGTTAAATAGATAAATTCGTTTCATAACAATGTCAATGAACAGTTTCATATGTTTTTGTCTGTATGCCTATAAGTCAAGCTTGTTGGTCGTATAATGCCAAAGTTTGAGTTTAATTTGAAAGTGTTGAATACCTCCTCCTTCCACTAGATATCACCTAATCGTCTTTCGCCGTTTCGTTTGCAAAAGTTTAACACTTCTTAACCTCAATTTTGACATATGTTACAGTGGGGTAAATTTTGTATAACATAACAAAAACTTAGATTGATATATTTTGATATAGTGGCGTTGTACTGCTTCAAACTTTGCTTCTCGGGTGCAACGCGCCATGGCGATTCGCGCAATGCGTCGCAAATCCGGCAACCACATGTAAACAAAATTTATTGAGGTTAGTTGTAAGGTTTTTTCTCCGTTTTTTTCTCTAAAACAAAACAAGGTAAACAGTAAAAACTGAGGGGAAACTAATTTTGAGGTTCTTTTGAAGAAAAAGAAAGACGTATGAGATGTTGTTTTTTTTCAAAATTAAAAAGAAGGATGATGGTGATTGAAATTAGCATAATTTCACCTTGCACGAGCTGCACGTATTTATAAAATACACGTCATCTAGTTATGAAAGACGATTTGCTGTCTTTTAGTTTTGCCATGGATGAGATTTTCCTTGGTGTTTTAGACAGTACTTGCTTGTTTTTGTTTTGGAATAACATCGACATTGGCGAGAAGTAGAACGAAAATATAATTCAGTGGTAGAGTCATGGAAGTAATAAGACTGAAACCCTTTGAAAGAGATGTTTGTCTACTCCAACTAAACCGCCCGCAAAAAATAGCAACATTTTCCTCTCGGAGACAGCGTACCAGCAAAAATTAAGGAACGAGGAAGAAGTGTAAGAAAACAAATCAAGCCGCCACAATTCAGTGACAGCGGCAGTGTCTAATGGACAAACCACATCTCAAACCCTGAAGCAGAGTCCCAGTCCACTGCATCACACCTTTTTGCTCGGACGCGCTCGTTTCACAGCCCAACCTTTATCCGCCCTGTTTTATACTGATGTAGTGAAGAGCTCAATTAGCAATTTCCGTCGGCAGCTACTCTGGCCAGATTTTATCCACGTAGAAATTTTTTGACTCGTCGGCGAAAATAATACCAAGTTTGCACGTCATATCGCTTGCTGTGCGTGATCGACAATGAAATGAATTACCCGCCAAGTTTAAAATCACATGGCGCCACTCTAACCGACCAATAAGGTGGCGTCCTTAAAATAACCACGCAGTATGACACAAAACCAAGAATAGATTGAAAATAATTTTCATGGGAAGAGGTCATGTATGGGGGATTCGCTCTCTTAGCTCATTCTCTCTTGCATAAGACCATAAAACAATAAAAAGACGAAAAAAATCGCTCCTTCTCTCCGCCAACTGCGGATCATTAGGGAACTTAAGATAGAGACGTTTTCGGGGCGACGACGACCGGACTGGCAGAGCAAGCATGGAACAGAGGCAGCCGTTGCTTCCCTCCAAAATTCGAACACTAAGATCGCAGTGAACTCAGGAGGACGGCGCATTGGAAGACTACCGAAGAGGAAAATATGGCTTCACATAAAGAATTAAGAGTATTCATGCTTATTTACTTGCATGCAACAACAATAATGACAACAACATCTTTATTTCAGTATTCCCACGTTAGTAGTACGTGGTATTACCTACTATTCTAAACACTTTTCAATATGTTTCATTTATACGATACTCTAACGAAAAAAAGTGAGCTAAAAACACACAATTAAAATATCGGAGTTCATATTTTTTGTCTGGATACTTTCACTTGGCTCGTAGGGCAATTTTGTCCATGTTAAGCTCACTTGCGGTTTGCTGTTTGCAACATTGGATCAGATTGGATCTTGACTATGTGACATGAATCATAGAAACATTATAAAGATGACTAAGTTTAGATAACAGAGCTTGGAAATCGAGCTTGAAATGTGACTCAAAGAAAACAAGCACAATTTAAGAACGATAATCTACAAAATTCTGGTTGCTAAACGCAACAAACCTGATTGAAATGAAAGTTAAATACTCACGTTCTCGCCACAGCGCCAAACAGACCAGTTTCATGTCGCCGAAGGGAGCACAACGGCAATGCGGTGAGCAAGAGCATGCGCAATATCGCACAAATCATGACGGTGCAGTCCGGTTGAAGTTGCCGTCGCCCCGAAAACGTCTCCATCTTAAGTTCCCTATTCGCGAAAACAACCACGCGAGGAATAAGCGCTTTCAACTTCCGTTGATTCCAACAGCCAATCAGCGTTGCGGCCAAAATCTGGCCGCAGTGAGCACAAACTTGTGAGAGTTTGTATCAGGCCCAACTTTTAGCGGTAGCCGTTAGGGAAAATGTATGAGAAACGCTAAAATTGGGCCCGATCTCAGGTTATTCTGAGCTTATCTGGGACACTACCCAGAGACCCCATCATGTTAACATGAGCTATCTGGCAATTGCCAGTCCATCAGGAGAAAACTCAATATTTGTGCTCCAACATTTTCAAACTGAGCGTCAATAGGCCTTCAAACAACTACTTGTGGGCCAATTGTTAAAAGCTTATCTTAACAGTCGGTCGTTAAGTACAGAGTTGTACATGCTAAGATATACAACTTACGAATCGCAAAGTTTTCCAACCACTCCGATCCCTTCATTCCTAGTAGGTTCTTAACAGGCCTAAGCCGTTAACATGTGAATACAGTAATAACCCGCGACTAAGAACCTGTATTTTCCCTAGTTAGATTAAACAGGTTCTTACGTAAATGGTATTACGAGCGCAAATTTAGGCTATTTACGTTCTTAAATAGGTTCTTGTTTTCACAACAAAAAACATATTGTAGCCAAGAGCAATTAGTCGTATTCGGCTTATTCCTCCAGTTTTATAAAATCTGCATACTATTATATTGCAGTTGGACTGTGATAGACACCTTTGTCTCCAAAACGGATCATGAATGTTGACTTATCTTAGTTTTTTAAATGTACAGGATTTTATAAAGATTCTATAAAATAAGAACCTGTATTTACAGTTTGAAATTTTACGCTAAACAGGTTCTTTTTTAGAGCGGGCCAACAAATTCAAACGAGGTTCTTACCGTATGTCACTGATATGTTGACCAGTCCCTGTTAGCATGCAATCATGTTACCTATTTTGTTACTTTACTTACGATCACTTTGGGAGAATTCTGTTTGGTTACGGAAGTAGCATCGCCGAGAGTCCCGGACAGTTGCGTCACATCAGCCAAGTCCATATCCTCTTTGACATCAGTATTGTCAAGTGCAATAGAAACAAGCTTGTCAACGAACTGAAAAAGGCAAAAATAAAATACTTATATCATCTCCAAATCTCCAAAAGACAATTAAGACCTATAGTAAACACCCGCAGTAGTTTTGCAAAGCTTATTATACCAACCAATGTCCATGAAATCAAACATTGGCTAATTGGATATATCCGGCTGGAAACGAAGGGTTTACCTTTAAGTTAAAGTGCAAAAATGTAAACTAATCCGTGGGAAACTAGTACGCTTTGAAAAACCAAACATACTATCAGGGGCACCCAACGTCAATTTTCGGAAAATATCTGTTCGGAAGACGATTTGAGATCTAGAATTTTATGAGCATTTATTGTTAAATTTCTTGATTGCCTGCCTCTCCTAGGATTTTCGAACATCTAAAAAAATGATATAATTGCCCCTTTTTAACGGATTTTTACCCAAAAAAGGTCACCTAGAATTTTCCGGAGCCTTTTTTCTGGCTGAAATTTTCGAACAGGTAAGTTTTGATCCTTATAATTTTCGGACCACTAGACTTTCTGCTAGGAAATTCGAACAGATGAAAAATTTTTAGGGGATAAAAATATGTCTATATCTACCGTCTAAATACTAAAATACGTTGAAGAATGCTATGTTGAAGTGGTTTTGAACTATATTCTCATTGGGTGCCCCTGATACTATATATATTAGTAATAACAGAACATCAAAAAAAAAAAAACGTAATTACCTCTGTTTTTGCCTCGATATCTTCTTCACTTTCCTTTTCGGTATCTTGTTCGTTTAATGCTTGGGCAAAACTTGATACCAAAGACAGTTTCATGTTTAAGTTGCCACCAGCAATTATTTCACCCAGATTTTCGTCTAATCGTTTTGTAAGATCCTGAGCAGTCGGTTTCTTTTCATTCGGCTTAACCTGTCAAAGAAAGATCAAAGCTCTTTCTCGGGAACTGTCTTGGGTAATAGCCCACGCTTGACATATTAAAATTCTAACATGACTCCGCGGGGGGGCTTTCTGGTCATATTTCTATATTTGGTTTGGGTTTCTTTGTGCTCAAGTCTTTTCGAGGAATTACGAGACAATGGAGTCGTGAGAAGTTTAGAAACCTTATCCTTTCCCTTGAGCCTCGGCGTTATGTTAGAATTTTGATATATCGAACGTGGACTATTTGAAGTATCGGTGGAATTTTCCCCAAAGTTAATTAACGTTGGGAAAATACGTCACACTCAAAAAGGTACTTTCCCGTTGGCAACAGCCCGAATTTCCATGGGTAAAATGTATAGTATACCCGCACCTAATGTAGGGTATGTGGTACGAAAAGCACAGCCATTTACGTGATATTTAGCCTCACTGCTCACTCACTTGATAAAATTCAGCAAATTTTAACCTGCAGACGATAAGTTTGTCTGGAAATGCCTGAGTGTAGACTAGCGGGGAAATGTAACCGTGATAGTAATGTTATAATAAGATTAGATTACCTAGATTAGAACAAGAACAAAAAAATTTCGCTTATTTCTCTTTCTTTCTAACTCATGATCAACTGAAACGATGCATACGTATATATTAAAAAAAAATATACGTTCCTACTCTCCTTCGAGTTCTCTCTAGAACCGTACCCAATTCCAGATTCTAATGGGCAAAGTCTATACCCGTTTTCATACCAAAACGGCCCAAAAACCCTACCCTTTGTGGCAGCACATACCTATATGGCTTGTACATACGAGTACCACCGGTCCACGCGTACTGTGTCCGGTTTTGCTTGAAAAGAGAGATCTTTCCTCCGGTTTAGCATACCTTCCACACGTGCCCGATAAGATTAAAACGGTCACAAAACGCATCTTTTCAGAAATTTTCTCCAGAATGGAGCGTTTTGAAAACGCTAGCTTCTCATTTTCGCAGTAAAGGCGGACGAAATTCGAGGTTCTCGAATATTATATACCACTAGCATTACGCATCCCCTGTGAGGGATGCTATTGTTTTTGTCATCGTTTTAGTGTTTTTGTGTGAATGGGCAAAAATCATTCGAAAACGCTACTTGTGGATGCTTTTTTTTTTCGAAAACGGACAGACAAAATCTGCATGCGTTCATCTGGATATGTGTATACGGTGCCAGAAAACACCAACCTAGTCTCTCTTGGTGATGTTACGATTCACAGTATGGTTCAGGCTTGTTCAATCCGAGCTGGCCAAGGCGCTTGGCGGGAGCCACCCACGCCGTTAGGAACAAGGAAAGAACGAGATGACGATCAACTAGAACAAAAATGATATTAATAAGGATAATGGCCTGACTGACATAACAATACCCACCTTGACAGACTCGGGAATCTTGTATTGGGTAGATGCTCCTAATTTGTCCGTTACCTCCACGACAAAATTATATTTGTACTCGTTTTCTTTCAGACCACTTGATAAGGGAAAATTTTTGAGAACGGGACTAAAGCTCTGGTCTAAAAGTGTTAGAGGACCTCCTACGGCTTTCTTGTAGAAGAATGTGTACGTTAGAGGCTCTTCTGTGTCTTTGAAGTTTGTGCAAGTTATGGTAAATACAGGATCTAGCGGTTCCCCTTCTTCGGGAGATACTTTACATTGGCCATTTGCTGGAGGCTTGTTCACCTCAACATCGTAAGTGCTTTTGCCTTTTGCTCCACCTTCAACATGTCCAGTCAGTGTAACCGTGTATTTCATATCAGCTATCAAGGAAAAAGGTCGGTAAGAGATTATAAACACGAAGGAAAGGACATCCTAGATAAACAAGTCGGGTTATCCGGCTAGGATTAGCTGCTACATAGCTCTAATTTACATGCGTGTCATATGCGCGGACAAGCTAGCGGGTAACTTTTGAACGGCGGGTAATAAAGATGGTGAAAACCGTAAGAAGGGTAAAACATCCAAATAGACTTAAAAGCCTAGTTCATACTACACTGGATAGTTCTTGTGCCGGTACAAAATCATACCGGATGATAGGCTTCTGTTGACACATAACAACTCCAGTGATTCGGGGGGATTTCTTTAACTATAGCAAAGTTACGCCGTACGTGCCGATCTGGAAAGTGAAACGTTA
Source organism: Porites divaricata (assembly GCA_038088405.1). NCBI lineage: Eukaryota > Metazoa > Cnidaria > Anthozoa > Scleractinia > Poritidae > Porites > Porites divaricata. The sequence continues at coordinate 27,496,638 of JBBMOI010000009.1, forward strand.
AATATCGGATAGGTTCCGTGCCACACTTTGATTATCAGAACAGGTATTCAGATTATAGCAGAATTGCATACTAGCGAGGTCTGGAACCACTGAGACGAAAGTACATACAAACGAAACTCCATGTGCGACTGCCTCTCGTAAGCGACCGCCTCCGATGAGAGACCGTCACCACCTTTTTAGCCTAACGGTTAATGATTTTCCCTTCTTTAACATATTGTAAGCGACCATGCACTTGACGCATTCTCCGATCTCTACTTTCCCTGTGTGCACTATGTTATGTTAGTTAGGATATACGAAGACCTTTAGTTAAGACATGGAACTACATACATCCTGCATGCAGCAAATTAGTGATGGTAACAGGACTGAGTGGAGTCCAATTCGGTCTGTAATCATACGAGTGATTAACAAAATCGGACGACCGCGTAGCGGGAGTGAAATCGGTCTGCCGGTAGACTGGAACGGGTAGCACATGCGTAATGTTCACGATTTTGAATCATACGTGCATTTTATCAACATGAAGTGTACCTTCAAATAACTAGATGTGAAATAACCCAGTCATCATGTAAACGCGATACGAAATCAAAAAGTCATGTCGGTATGAAGCTCGCGCCGGTGCGAGTTTTCTCGTGTAAACACCCCCTTACTCAGACTGTTGAAAATTTTGAAGGCGTCTACTTCTGAATTACTAATTTGTTATAGTTCCTGCATAAGGAATGTATTGGAATATGCATGTGTAGTGTACCATCACGCGCTTTCGTGCTACTTACACCAAGACACTGGCTTACATTCAAAGTTTTTCGCGATTATGCAATTCGCTTAAAATGTAAAATGCAACAAATTTTCCTGAGATTTTCTTCTTCGTGGTGTATTAACGGCAGGGAATTTCACGTTGTACTCGTGCAGTGACGGCAAAGAAATGTACAAAAAGTGAGCTGCACGCGCAGAATTGTTGTTTTGGCTTATTACTTGGCTTCACACTAGAAGCTAAGTTAGTTTCAAGAAAGCACTTGATTCAATTGCACTTAAGAATCTTAAGTCGCTCTGTAGAAAACATGGCTTCACACTTGTTAACAAAGTATATTACTTGAAGTACAAGCTGTCAATTATCTTTTGCACTAAAGTCATTTATTCATATCCCAAACGTGATTGCTCGCGTCAAAAGTTAAAACTATGAGGCATTTGCTCCGGAGAAGAGTTTTTTGTAGCTCAGGCTTGTTAAGGCATGGGAGTAGTCTATTATGTTGAATGTTGTCCCCGTTGGTGCGTTCTCTTTGCGTTCCGTGTACGTTCCCTTTATTAATATGCATAATGGTCGAATCTATGGCGTCACCCATTGTTATAACCTAGGGAAAAAATGCGTTCCTCCATACTAATTTTAAGTGCCTAGTCAGTGTCTTCCTGCATACTAATTCGGTATAGGCTTGCTAATGAGCGAATACTACAATAGAAACAATAGGCTTGCCTTGGCTTGCCCGTGAAGTAACTTGAGCCCGGTTTTCGGATCGTCTATTAAAAGAAAAATAGGAATAAGTGGAGCGATCACCTAGCAACGCGAGAAACAGCTTCCTATATCTTATTTGGCGCTAAAACTCAGATATATAAGCAAAACACATACACAAAGTGGAGTTGAGAAGTCTTTATTTCAATTTAATCTATGTCTTCTTATTTAGTGCGTTTTTTTGTTTATATATCCGAGTTTTAGCGCTAAATAAGAAGACATAGATTAAATTGAAATAAAGACTTCTCAACTCCACTTTGTGTATGTGTTTTGCTTATATATTTGAGTTTTAGCGCCAAATAAGATATAGGAAGCTGTTTCTCGCGTTGCTAGGTGATCGCTCCACTTATTCCTATTTTTCTTTTAATAGACGGTCCGAAAACCGGGCTCAAGTTACTTCACGGGCAAGCCAAGGCAAGCCTATTGTTTCTATTGTAGTATTCGCTCATTAGCAAGCCTATACCAAATTAGTATGCAGGAAGCCACTGACTTGGCACTTAATTAGTATGGAGGAACGCATTTATTCCCTAGGTTATAACAATGGGTGACGTCATAGAATCGACCCTTATGCATGCATATTAATAAAGCGAACGCACACGGAACGCAAAGAGAACGCACCAACGGGGATAATTTTCAACATAGTAAACTACTCATGGGTCACCTCATAATTTGCATAATTTGGCCAAGTTGCATTTGAAACGGATTGTTTTAATCAGTCGTCATGAACATGACTTGGCAAACAGTTTTAGCTCGGTGGCATTAACAATAGGGACATATCCATTGTTGAAATATTAGTCACGTGACCTGCAAATGACCGTTGACGTTCAAAGTGTTCAGATTAAAACGGGTGAAAAGAAATGAAAGAGCAGTAAATATTCTTAGGCACTAGTGTTTTTCCCATGGCCTGGATATTTAACAATTATTCCTCCAGCCCCAATGGGCTCTGAGTCAATAGCCCATGAGGCCGAAGGCCGAAGGCCGAATGGGCTATTGACTCAGAGGCCATGAGGGCAAGAGGAATAATTGTTTTAGTAAAATCCAACTAGTTGGTCAAAACTATCGTGGCAAAACAACTGTAGCTAGTTAAAAAATCCTTTTTTGCCGCCAACAAGTCAACGCTTTTCGCTACTAGTAGGCTATAACATATAGCCTAGTAGTAGCTCAACCAATCAGAACGCAGCATTGACAATAGACCAATATTTTAGTGAGATACTTGGATACTCTACTTGGATCCTTCTGCGTCATTAAAAAGGATCTTTGCATTCTCTGCGGGGGTCTTTTTCGCCTTTCAACCCAGGCCTTAACTTGTCTGAGAGTTTAGTATTTATTTTTCGTTACTTTTAACTCAAAGGTTTCAGTTTAACTGTGCTCCATTTTTTACAAGTACTTAGAAGCGGCAGGAAAAAAAACAAGCGAAGTCTTCCTCACCATTTCACTAGAATGACTCAACATTGCTCTAAAAAAAATCGCCATAAGTTCTGGGCTTTGCCTCTTCCACAATGCTCTTCGCAAACCGAGACATGAACATGCATCTGTCCGTTCATTAGAATCTTGGAACCGCTGCGCGTGCACATCGTGCACATGGCTTCCATTTCTTATTGTTCAAGTGTGGTGTAGACCACACTTGGCAACGAACTTGGGCTTCTTTGAACTCAAAAGTTTCCATGGTCACCAAGTAAAGTTCAAATGGTTACATCTTACCCCTTCATACTCAGAGAAGGTTCCAAGTACACTTGGATTATAGCTGAGTAATCTAGTTTGAAGCCAACAGTTAAAGCTATTGCGTTTTTGACGTTCTTGTTGCCGTTGCCGTCGTCGATGATGAAACTCCTTATTTTCCCTGGTCTACAGTCTTCTTTCTATCACACCCCTTGCGCTTTTTGAGTAAGAGTCATGGGCAAATTTAAACTATTTCGAATAAAAAGAAAATATAAATTCGTCGGCAAAAGTAAAGATTATTTTAGTGAAAGAACCACATTTCACAAACCCGGCAAAACTCGTAAGTACCTTTAAAATAATCCGGCTTTATGACCAAAGTCTCTGACGTCAGATCTGGCACTGCGGAGTAACTCTGTAGTTCTTGTTCATCTGAACAGGATGTATTACATTTTTGAACACTCCACTGGTAATTTATCTTTTGGTTTCTTTTGGACTTCCCTTTTCCTTTTAATGAAAATTTCTCCGATGGGTTTAATTTTTCCTTGCAGTTTTTAACACACCTGAAATTAAAAAGCAAGCAACGATGAAAAAGTCATAAAGGGTGACCACCAATAAGTTAGATATTGAAAGAACAACGTACAAAGTAATTATAAATTTGGTATTTGACGCAGTCCAAGTCAGTATGTTAGTGAAAAAATTAAAGAAAAAGAAAAAAATCTTTGATGAGCAGAAGGTACAACTTCAAAGACTTCAGAAGACATCAAAACAAAATGGCTTGAATTTGAAGAGTAAAACTGCCAAATGTACAAAATGGAACACAGAGAACTGCTTTCTTTGTTGGTGGTTGTTCTTCCAGTTGATATATAATCACCATAGCCTCGTTTTCGCGCTATGATTTCCCAGCAACCTTTACGCTGCAACTGTTCCTTTGGTTTTCTCTCTAATAATCCAATGAAACCTTTTTCTGCGCATGACAAAATCACAAATCTCTAGACTCGCTTCATAAGGTTGGAAATAAACTGTTGACAGGCGAGACACGACCCATAAGCTCGTGATAATGTGAAAGGTGTCGTTAGAGTTTGCTTGAAAATAAAAAAATATATATGTTTCTTCTTTTCTCTCTCGCACTTAGGTCACTAGCACTATACAGTGCGTGGAGCATTCTAAACTTTCACTGAGTAGATCTTAGTCTTACAAATAGACAGTTTCAAGCACATTGAGTAATTATTTGTTGCGATTTATGCTTCTGTTAGTGTTTATCATAGGATTTGATCTCACATGCAGTTGTAAAGTACCCATACTTTCTTTGGTTTTCTTCGAAATGCCTGGATCTGAATAACTACATGCATGCAGTTCCTTTGTCCGTGAATGTGATTATTTCCTGCTATATTATGGCGCTGGGCCCAGCTACAAACTTTTGTTTCCAGGATGTTGAATTTTCATGCCAGATAGTGTGATATTCAGATTTGACTTGTAGCTTTAACTATTAAGAGCGGATGTCAGTAAATATCGACCAGAGGGCTACAAAAGTGAAAAATCGAAAATTCTCAAAAAAATTCACAAAGTAGCACTAGGTAAGCTATTAACATAAATGTAATTTTTTCTTCGATCCGATAATTATTTTCCACGTACGAGGTGGTTATTGATTTCGCGGCTCTCGGACCGGGTTTTCCAGGCCCGAGACCATGTGTCACAAAAAAATCGGTTTAAAATTCAAATCCATTGTAATGCGGACAACAAATAACCTATTCAGAAGAGTACATAATTCCACACATTTTAAGTGGTGATTTACTCGGTTTGAACGAAAATGTAATATCTTGGAGATTTTTCATTATTTTTAATATTTTGAACGTTTTCGTTCAATGAAAAAATGGCAGATTTCAAAGCCCAAAATCGTCGACTGGTACCTCGATTTCAGTAACGAGTCTTATACCACGTTAAAGAGCGCTATCTCTTCTTTCAAAATCTGTTTTCAAAACTATGGGCAACTTAAGAGAAAATTTTTGAGGCCAAAAAATACAAGTAGTACTTTTCTGAAATTTGAGCTTTCAAGACTCGGTGGGCCGATGCTAAAAACTCGGAAAAATGCAATAAGATATCAGTTTGAGCAACAGAGGTTTCACGTTATCAGCTTTCAGAAACCAGGACGTGTTTATACAGCGATCTGATATAAATTAATGCCGTTTGCTATCAAGAAAGGCAGATTTAAGCTGTCAACTCCTGCCAAGTGCTCCAGTGACGTGAAGTTGTCGAGTCAAAAGCACTAATATTAAAAAGTCTTAAGAGCCAATGTCTGTAATTTTCGAAAATCGGTTGACAGTCGTGAATTTTTGAATTTTTTCATATTTTACCCAAATAATCTCTATAGTACACTAATTTCAAAAATCGCATTAAAACTTGTAACGGCTTTTTATTTTTTCCAGAATCGGGCAAAGTTTGAAAAACGCTAAATCGGCGCTCTTTCGAGTATGAAATTAGCGAGGAGTAAGCATTTTCTTCGCGCTCGTACATAAAAACGGGATGATATCTCTAAATGAAATCAAGTCACAAAACAAACACAGACTTGTACTTTATAATTCAGCAATTATCTTTAGATAAGCTGTTTAAATGTGACTGTGTCGGCCGCAAAAAGAAACACGATTTCGGCTCTTTTCAAAAATGGCAAATTTGACCTAACTTCACCATCAAAAAAACCCAATTGGTACATAGAATTTCAACATAAAACAAACATTGTTTTAAAGCACATCCTTTGCCGTTTCTTGTGTTAAAAATGTTTTTGCGGCATTACAAAAGTGCGTCGCTGAGACACCGAAACGTGCAGGGCAGTTTCGCACGTTGGAACGCTGAAACAAAGCTAAACAAACTAGCCGCAAGGTAGGTACACAGGAGTTTTTGCAAACTTAGCTTCTTTTATAAGGGGCACATTAAGGGAAGCTCTTAAAATCTCTTGAAGAATGCTTTTCAATTTGATAGTTATAAAAAAATAACTAAGTAGATTAACACTGCATTTGATTGCACGCAAGTAGCTGAAAAAGAGAACGCTGTTAAGTTCTTGTAGTGTAAATATTGACCTGGAGTTTCTGCACTTAAAATAAAGCCGCTAGAAACGGCGTGCTAGCTTTGAATGGGATACGAGATCTACAAGAATTTACTTTCCGCAGTCTTTTCAACTGCAAGTGGCCGCAGTTTACTGAAATCTTCCGTCGTTTTTTTAACTCAAACTAAACGCTGTGTTGCGTGCATGAAAGCCCGTGTGTGATTTGAGTCTGGTCACGCAACTGTATAGACAGGATAAATCATCGCACGAGTGTACAAGAAAAAATAAAATGAGAATTAATTTCTTTTGTTTTAGTTTTATATTTTATATTCCCCAAAACATGTCGAACTAAACTTGATTTTAGGATGTACAGGCGGCCGAAACTCAAACCGAGAAAGAAAACAAATAGAGTAAGCCGAGTCTGCAAAACTTTTCACACTAGTTTTCTTTTATTTGCACTTAGCCTTCTGAGCCTTCTCTATCTATATGAGACTTCTCTATCGATCACCTCTGTATGAATTGAGGGATTTAGGTACACGTACGCCATACATATGCAAAATGAAGGTAGAGTAAAACTGTTTAAAGAAAATTGGCCAATGCTCCGCAAAAGAACATTCCTGAAAAAAACATAGTGAATCGACAATGGACAATGGGCACATTTGATGAGTGAAATACAAGTATTTAACATGTTTAAATTACTGAAAGTAGAATTTGCTTTGTTCCTCTGCAGCAAGGGCATTTTCTGGCGAGACCTCAACCTGCTGTTGACAAATTGTACATTATCTGACCCAGTACGGAAGACCCCGACGAGATCTCATGCGTGCAGAGCTATTTTTAGCCGCATAGGACGCGTGCAAAACGAGATATTACGGACCTTACGAAACCACGACGACGACGGCAACGGGAACGTCAAAAAACAATAGGTTTAATGAGCAAAACAACAACTCTGCACTGCATCACGCTGTTTTGTACATTTCTTTGCCTTCACTGCATAACTACGACGTGAAATGCCCAAGTTTTAAGTTTACTCGGGAACGGGAAAGGCAAGGCGATAAACTCTACCATCTCTGTCCGAACTTGAGCGCGTTCCCCTCTCTTCAGCTCCAGCAAAAATCGCCTTCTTTTAAGTAACAGGGCGAATTGGGATAATCGCGAAAAAGTTTAAAATGATGCGAAGTCTATTTTTCAGCGACGTTTTCATGGACGTCGCCGTTGTCGGATCGTAAGGTCCTTATTAAACCAGAATGTACGTACATGCTAGCTTCCACCCAAAACAAGGAATAGTCACCTGGCTCTGCTGTCCGCCACCACTCCCAGGCACTTGTTCGCAGGCTAGAAAGTAAACCAACTCACTGACAAGTTCTTTTTCATAACGTCAAAATCCTTGGCGTAAATGAAAAATGCTTTAAAATGCTTCAGCCATTTTAGTTACTATCTTTTAGCCAAATACGTTTCGGAGAAAAGACAAGAAAACGCTGAAAATATAGCCTTTAATTTCGATTTAAAATTTCAGATGCAGAATGCTCTTTTCACTAGGTCTGCACCCGCAGTGATTTGTGTGCTAAAACTCCTTCGTGGTGGCATCTCTCAGGCAAAAACGACCGCCTAGCGGCGAGGATCGAGGAGAGAATAAGTCCGTGGGCATTTTCGAAAAGAAAAAGAAGTGTAAAGGTTGCACGTTCGTCGTTCAGAAAAAGTCTGCGCATGTCATTATCTTCAAGCCGCACACAGTCGTCAATTAATGTGCCTTTAAGGACCCCTTTTAAATCAGCAGCCAGTAGGCTGTTCTGGAACGGTACAACATGATTTGTGCTCCGCCACACGGAACCAAACATTTACCGGTGGTGAGGAACAACTTTCATTTTCATGCGCCAATTTTGTGGATCAAACAAAGTCTGATAGCTCTAAATGTAGTGATAAAGACATGAATTTTTGTATTTTGTATGTGTAGGGTTGATGCTAATGTAAAACCTAATGCCAACCAAAACACCCATCTCCTCCTCCTGCCCTAAACTTAAACAAGCTATAAGTAGACTTTTCGTGACGTTAACATAGCCACCTGAGACCTTTTGTAATGTTCACTAAAATAATAGCAAGCACCTTCGAAGCCTGTTCACAGACTCTCTGATTTTTCTTTAGGGATCGTCGATCTATTTCCTTTTCGGAGATGGTCGATTTCGCGCATGAAAATAAAAACCGCAGGGTATTTATTGACCACTAGCTCAAAGGGCTCTCTCTCTCGCGCTCGCATGCTCGTCTATTTTCGAAACGAAAAAAGAGTGTAAAAGCTGCAACTTCGTCGCTCAGAAAACGCCTGCGTATATCATTTTCTTCAGGCCATACAGAGTCATCAATCAATGTGCCTTTATGGACCCCTTTATGAGCAGCATGCAGTAGGCCGTTCTGAAACGGTGTCTCGTGACTTGTTGCACCGCCACCCGGAACCAAACATTTAGCGGCGGTGAGGAAAAACTCTTATTTTCATGCGCCAATTTTGTGGATCAAACAATGACACCTAATGTGAATGCAGACACCCTTACTTTTATCATTGCCGTACATATTCACGTGACTATCAAGTCGGGAGCATAACAAGCGACTCACGACATCTTTTCTATAATCGCAATACATTCAGCGTCTTCAGCATTACTGGGGCCACAGGTGCCACCAACCAAGTTTGAATATGTGCGAGATGCTATACGAACATAAAAGAAAGACTTGCACCGTAAAACACTTATACCAGGAAGTTCTTTTACTGCGCGTTACGCGTCACGCACTTCCGGAATGTCATCTTCCCTCGTGTTGACAGATTGAAAAGAAATACAAACTTAACGTTGATTCTACCGTGGTGCAGAATTTAGTTTGCTGTACTGTGACCCCATCTAGCATTTAAGTTCAGGTAAGTAAAAAACGTTTCTGATTTTAAGGTTTCAATACGACTAAAACTATAGTAAGCGGGTATTTCGACAATATTCCCCTCTACTAACTGTGATTTGAACTGCATATTCGTGACTCTTCATTATGGTTTATCGCAAAAATCAGTTGAAAGGAATCATGTTAAACCAAACAGAAACGCCGAAATATAATCTGAAACCGTTACAACTCTGACTAGGGTTTAAATGTCGAAGTAACGTATGTTTGCGATAGAAGATTAATATTCCGAGGGTCGAAACTTGCTTGTTGCACGCGCTTTCCTGGTGTCAAAATACCCTTTAGTTTTTGGTCTCTCGACGGAGCGCATTTGGAATGCCGCCAGAAATATTTTAACACAAACAATAGCAAACGATATGCTTCAATACACTTCCTGTTTCATATTGAAATTCCATGTACCAAGTAGGTTTTTACGATGGTGAAGTTAGGTCAAATTTGCCATTTTTGAAAAGTGCCGAAACAGTGTTTCTTCTTGCGGCCGGCACAGTCACATTTAAACGGTTTATTTAAAGTTAATTGCTGAATTACAAAGTAAAAGTGTGTGTCTGTTTTGTGACCTGATTTCATTTAGAGATATTATTCCGTTTTTATGTACGAGCGCGAAGAAAAGGCTCAATTTTCGCTAATTTCATACTCGAAAGAGCGCCGATTTAGCGTTTTTCAAACTTTGCCCGATTCTGGAAAAAATAAACAGCCGTTACAAGTTTTAACGTGATTTTTGAAATTAGTGTACTATAGAGAATATTTGGGCAAAATATGAAGAAATTCAAAAATTCACGACTGTCAACCGATTTTCGAAAATTACAGACATTGGCTCTTAAAATTCAAAACGTTTTACGTCCATGAAATCAGATTTTAGCGTACAAAACAATGTTGTGAATGTCTAGTTGTTCGTACCTTAGCATGGTGTTTCCATATATTGGAAATGTCAAGTATCCACACGGGAGAACATACCAACAACTGCAACAACAACGTTTTAAATCCAAGCGCCGAAAGATCGTAAACGGCAAAGATTGCGTTACATTTCACAGAACGACCGCTTACCACTGTTGTCACTACTTTTTTTCGCTGGAAGCTACGAGGAGTTTTCATTCCGTCATGAGTGATTCTTGATCAAGATGATAACTGAGGACGTTTCGTCAAGACTCCTGTTGTTCAGTTTCAGGCTTTAGCAGGTGCGTAGTCAGGATTTTTCCGGAGATACGCCCAACTTTTTCTACATCGGCTTCCCCCACCTCCCCCCCCCCCCCCCCTGCCCCGCCACCCCAAATCTCAACATTTTTTTTAAGGTGCCTTTATTAAAGGTGGGTTTAACGGTTGTAAGAAAAAGCATTTTTGCTGTTTATGAAATGACACAACCTCTGAAATTCCTTAATTGCTCGTTTTCAGTGTCACGCCATTCAAAATAGATTAAAATAAGACTCAAAACCATTCGACAGATAAAGTCTAGAATCTTGGAAATGAAAGGAGGTAAATATACAAAGACCCTTGCCAAGATTTGGGTCGAAGGAATAACTCGTATACGAGATATCCGAAGAAATGTTTTACCCAAATTTATAGAGCTTTGTATGGAGACACCATGCTGGAGCTCATCCGGATGAGCTCCAACATGGCGGACGGAAACCAACAGAAACATCTGTTTCCGAGTTTTGCTACAAAAGCGTGAATTTATTCTTTGAGAGACTCATAAACATAAAGTAATACTTTTTCTAATACATGAACTGTTTAGATAGCAAAATTTCCTAAAATAAGTCATTTCAGTTTAACCTACATGACAGCTAGTTTGGCCGTCATGTAAATGCCGCGTCACGCAAAAGCTTAGAAATTTAAGCGTACTCTATCACAAAACCAAGAACCCTTTTGAAGCGAAAATTTGTATGAAAATTAGTTTTCAGCTGCTCTAATGCATCGTGAAAGTAAAATCTCGGTAGGATTGATAGCTTTTTAGTTTGCATTTTAGTGACGTCATGTGAAAACCAAGCATACTGTCGGCTTGTTATGTTCATTGACGTCAACCATTTCTCATTAATTCAACTATTAAAAATCCAGCTTGTAGTACCTCCGACTTTAGTTTACAAAGGACTCTTTTAACCCCTTTTTGTCACATTATTTTTGACCGGCAAAAGCACCACACCTTGACGTAATTGTGCCCAACTTCGTCTACTGCGAAGATAGGTCGTGGAGAAAACAACGCGTTCACGCTTTACATCATCAAGCTTGCTATATAAATAAATCATCCAAGATTCGGTTCTCCAATTGATGTCGTCGCTTCTCTGGAAACCGTTTTTTTAGTTATGTTTATTTCATTTTATTTTTTCTCCTCAACTTTTTCGGGTACGCACGTGCGAACCGAGCGTACAAGTAGCTACGCCCCTGTTTAGTCTCCTTAGCCCTGAGCGTTCCTCTCTTGCTGTTTTCGCGGGAGTTCAGGATGTGGTCCACCCAGTATTTCACGTCTCTATTAAATGAGAGGCAGCACTTCTTGTTTACCGTTTCGTTATCAGACATCGCTTAGAGTCTTAGCCTTTCATTTAATTTTGATCATTTAGTCACTCAGTATTGCTGGTTTTAAGTGTCACGCCATTCAAAATAGATCAAAATAAAAATCAAAACCGTTCAATAGATAAAGTCCAGAATCTGGGAAATGAAAGGAGGTACGTATACAAAGACCCTCGCCAAGATTCAGGTCAGAGGAATATTTCGCATGCGAGATATCCAAAGAAATGTTTTACCCAAATTTATAGAGATTTGTATGGAGACGCCGTGCTGGTGCTCACCTGGATGAGCTCCAACATGGCGGACGGAAACCAACAGAAACATCTGTTACCGAGTTTTTCTACAAAAGCGTGAATTTATTCTTCGAGAAACTCATAAACATTAAAGTAATACTTTTTCTAATACATGAACTGTTTAAATAGCAAAATTTCCTGAAATAAGTCATTTTTTTAACCTACATGACAGCTCTCTTGGCCGTCATGTAAATGCCACCTCACGCAAAAGCTTAGAAATTCAATCGTACTCTATCACAAAACCAAGAACCCTTTTGAAGCGAAAATTTGTATGAAAATTAGTTTTCAGCTGCCCTAATGTATCGTGAAAGTAAAATCTCAGTAGGATCGATAGTTTTTTAGTTTGAATTTTAGTGACGTCATGTGAAAACCAACAATACGTTCGATCCTGGCCTTGTAAACTTATACTTTTATACTTTAAGGGAGCTCAATACCTATATTAATTTTTTCTTCGTTAAGTGTCGTCCAACAGACCCAGTTTTTTGGCATTTTTTAAAAACAGCAAGAAAAAGAAACGACAAGGTTCGTTTTTTGTTGGACTTCAATTAATTCTTTTAATCTAAAAGATGAGCATTATAACAGCATTTTCAGGCATAAAACGTTCGGTGGTGTATCCTTGTTGCTTTTTACCCTTTTTGGGCCCTCTTTTTTATGAAATTGACCATCACATTTTCCGCCATATTTAGTTTGTGTCCATTTGGTGACCATGTCTTGTTGTTTTCATGCTCCACGGCAATGATGCTGGTGTTTCAGGCCTCCTGTTCTCAGATTTCTTGTGATTTGTTTTCATCCCACCGACCGACCGACCCAAAACCAGGAAACCTATTCGACGCTAAAACGAACGAAAAGGGGATGACCTAAGCCTTATGGTTTCTTTTTGGGCTTCCTCACCACATTGCTTCTGCGTATTTCTGTATACTTGTCTTTTGCTTTGTTTTGTTCTTTTTTGTCGGTAAAATAAACTGAAACTGTACAAAGACCCTCTATATTCCCTTTGGAGAAAACCGCGATGATTTATTGACCGCAAGGGCAATGGGGTGGGGTTAGGGCTCGTTACTGCGCTCCGGTTCACTTGTGCGCTGTCAAATGGTCCCGAAATACAAAATGAAAAATAACTGTGGACAGACTATTCACGTCTAGACATCAAGCATCTTTTAAGATGGGACTTATCGCCTCTCCCCGTTCATGGAGTTAATTCAAGGTGTTGACGTCAATTTCGTGATGCCCTGTATGTTGCCAGGACATGTTTCAAAAGGCCCTTTCCACAGCTACGGAGTCCGCCGTCACCTTGTTAACCGTGCGAGAAATGATGTACTTCACAAAAACAAAGAGAAGTTATTTTCGATTTGCCCCGCCCCCTACCCCCGAAAGTCCCCGACAGGACCGTTTCAAAGTACTCCCCAGCCCCGGGCCCAAATTGCTGGACTTGTTCCTGTGGTTGTGCGGGGGATAGTAACAGGTCTAAATAATTGCACCGTGCATCAATGACAGTTTAGCTCAATCAGAAGCCCCTTTTCCCTGGCTATTTCAAGGTGTGTGCACCTCCTTTAAGCTGTTTTTTTCGGTTCTTACTGAAATTTTTGATCTTGAGGAAATTCACAACGACAGGAGCAGGTTATGGGCCTTTTTCCTACCCCTAATCCTACATCACGAGAAATTGGGAAATCCCTCAGGTTAGGCAAGAATTCGATAATCCTTCCATAATAAATCCATTTTTTCACCGCGTGAATTGGGTATTTTTTAGCTTATTTCGAGGAAATAATGTTTACTTGAAATCCAGGGTGCAGCTTTTAAACACATTTTTTAGGCCAAATTGTTTTTGCGTGAATCTGCTTACCAGATCGTTTTGTAGAAGAAAAGACAAAAACCCGAAAAAAGCTCGTGTTGTTGGTGGTGGTGGCATATTCAGCCATCCCGCGCGTCACACGAGGCAAGCGTTCCGTCGAAATGCGAGCCCAATAACAGGTGGTAAGCGGTCAATCTGTGAAGAGTAACGCGATCTCCGTAGTTTGAGAGCAGCCGAAGATGCTCTTGCCGATGCTGTCCTTGATATTTTTTACTTCCAGGAAATTCCAGTATCAAGGAAACCTATGCTAAGGTATGAAACATTCACTCGTAAGCATTGTTCTGTCCGCTAAAGTCTAATTCCTGGACGCAGAAACGTTATGCTTTTTGAAGTTTAATATTGTGCTTTCTTTGACAACCTTACGTGACTCGTGCGTTTGGGAGCAGACAGAAGATGGCTAAACTCTACTTTTCTTGTTGGAAAACGGCTTTAAATTTTATCAGATCACTCGATAAACACGTGTTGGTTTCTGATAGCTCGTAACGTTAAACCACTGTTGCTCAGACTGATTTCTTATTGCATTTTTCTGAGTTTTTAGCATCGGCCCGCTGAGGCTGGAAAGCTCAAATTTCAGAAAAGTACTTCTTGTTTTTCTCGGCCTCCAAAATTTTCTTTTAAGTTGCCCATAGTTTTGAAAACAGATTTTGAAAGAAGAGATAGCGCTCTTTAACGTGGTATAAGACTCGCTACTGAAATCGAGGTACCAGTCGACGATTTTGGGCTTTGAAATCTGCCATTTTTTCATTGAACGAAAACGTTCAAAATTTTGAAAATAATGAAAAATCTCCAAAATATTACATTTTCGTTCAAACCGAGTAAATCACCACTTAAAATGTGTGCAATTATGTACTCTTCTGAATAAGTTATTTGTTGTCCGCTTTACAATGGATTTGAATTTTAAACCGATTTTTTTGTGACACATGCTCTCGGGCCTGGAAAACCCGGTCCGAGAGCCGCGAAACCAATAACCCCCCCGTACGTGGAAAATAATTATCGGATCGAAGTAAAAATTACATTTATGTTAATAGCTTACCTAGTGCTACCTTGTGAATTTTTTTGAGAATTTTCGATGTTTCACTTTTGTAGACGTCTGGTTGATATTTACTGACATCCGCTCTTAAAAGCTTCTCCATGACTGCAGATTTATGCTGTGCGTCAGTGAAGATCATTCTCCAGGCGCTGGTACGGCCCACTGAGTTTTTCTTGAGATAAACGAGTCTTTGGACTGGAGCGCGATACATGTAATACTGCTATGTTATTTTTTTGATATTTTGAATACATTTGTTAGGTTTGCGTTAATATTTCTGCTTATTATTGATACGTATTTTTATGAGAAGAAATAGGACCTCGTGTTTCTTTGTTTGCTTCCTTTCTAGAATATATGTAACAACATAGGCCGGGTAATCACACCAAGATACCAGAATTTTAAACAGCAATGAAATGTATAAAAACAAAAATCGTACATTTTATTAAGAACGCAACAGGTTTGAGATTATTTTTAGCAATAATTCCATCTGGCTCTGTTTTATATTTTCTATCTATGTTATAAATAGGATGACCCACCCCCTAAGGGTAGCTGAAAATTACACGACCAACCCCTTGCACAAGGCTCAAAACCTCATGACCCATCCCCTCCCTGCTCTAGCCCACCCCTTCCCCCATACTTTTTGACTAGAAATACGTATAACCACGTCTTTTTTCACGGCTCTATCGAGTTCGTTCTTTAACATCTCAAAAATTGAGGATTTATTTCCAGCATGCGCTCTTTTATCGCCTGTCACATTCCTGACAGGCTATCACGTGTACAAATCGGATTTAACCTGATCAAGCCTTCTCCTTCGACAACAAGAGATCTGGGTACGAGATTAGCGTCAACCCTCACTAGTATGAAACTGGGAACAACCCATCAGACTCCCAGTCCAACAACGCTAGCGCCACACATTTAAACTCATTGGCTTTGATATCCTTTTTGGTCAGGTCATGCCCGTTGCTTTCAGTATTGTGCTATTTCTTGGGCTAATGTTGGAAAATTAGATACAGGATATAGAGAATAGAAGTGTGACGTCACTAAAATTCAAATTTGATTGGTTTTCATATTCAGAAAGAAGAAGATGAAAAATACGCCCTTGCCAAAAAAAAAAAAGCCGTTAAGAGCAAATTTGTGGGGAGATATAAGCACCATTTAGAAAGTTCATAGTATAAATAAAAATTGATATGATATACTTACTCGCTGCTCATATCAGGAGGATCACCAGGAACAAGGGCAATATCTTGATCCTTAAAAACCGACTCTCGCCCACTTTTTGCCATAATAAATCTGATAGTATATGTTGAGTTAGGAATCGCCAAGCTTGTATTTAACGTTATTATTGTGTCATTGTTAAAATCCGTAAGTTGACCTGTAGCATATCCGAAACAGCTTCCATTACTCAAGGGATTTTTTGACTCAATAGAGGATATATTTTTCGGCAACTTGCCATCACTAAAGTTACAAAACCAAGCAAACTCGAAATTGCTTCCTGGTTCATCTGGGTCCACTGACTTAGACGCATCAATTTGCACTATATCGTCATTGCCTACAGTCCTCTTCGAGCCGCCCAAAATACGTGCCACGAGAGGAGTTGGGATAATTTCAATGGAAATTATTTTCTCATTGTAAAATCCTTCTGCCCAAGTCATGTTGATCGAAAACTGAAATTCAATCTTTGCACAAATATTAAAATACCCCGCGCGATATTCCAGTTTGGGTAATGGTGTGGTGAATTCCTCCGGCTTCGAATCTTTTTTATCACTGCCGCATCTCTTTGTAATCTTCCACCTGAATTCGGTAGTATCATTGAAGCAATTAATCTCGTTGTCAGGTTCGATAGTTATCTTCTCTGAACGCTTGAACGTCTTTCTTTGACCGGATTCGAATCCAGGAAAGCTAATTTTGGGTATTTCGCAGTGTCCCCTCCCTACTAGCACTGTTGTTGGTTTTAAATCTATGCAGGATACTGAATTGTTGGCTCTAAACTTAAAAGTATAACTCCCGGCGTTTTCGTACGTGAGAGGAAAATGTTGAGTGCAATTATAATTATTGCCGGTGCAATCCTCCGGATTCCAACATTTATTCTTTTCATACTTTGCTGGATAGTTTTTAGCGCCATCCACATTAAGTAGAAAACAGGGATTATGCCCAATCTGACCCACTGTGAGAGTGAAGTTTACTGGCTTTTTCTGTACTGTAGGCCCGTCGTCTGCTAGGTTAACACCACGTATGCTCTCCATCAGGGTGATTGTAAAATTACGTGTCATCTCGCTGACTTTATTCTGTGCCTTTAGGCGAATGGTGTGTTCACATTTGGTGTGTTCTCCACAAGTACTGAACTTATGCAAGAAGGTCTTATTCGTGTAAGGTTTGCCTCCATCGTTGTCCAAATTCCAGGTAAAAGTTACGTTGGTACCGTTTGTGATAAAGGCTTTAAAAGATACGTCATATTCCACGGGATACGTATCGTTGCGAAGAGTAAAATCTGAGCACGATTGATTCTCATATTTCGTATGTTTAGTGATAATCTCAAGTCCCTGGATTGCATCTTGAATTATAACCTCCACAAAACCGATTCCGTAACTTATCTCGTTAGAGACATTGACAGTGGCAAAATAGACCCCACATTTATTAGGATAGTTGTAAACTGACATTGAATTATTTGTCAGCGAGTAATTGTTATCTCCGTATCGCCAGTAATAGTTGAGGGGTCCCGAAGGATTAAACCCAGGACCAGGGAATGATACATTCAGTGTCACTGCCGAATCAGAAGAGGCCTTGGGCGAGTCTGAGGTCACCATGACGTCTTCAACCCGATACTGAACTATCAGCAGGCAAGTGTAGCTGACATTTGAAGGATTTCTGTTGAAGAATGTCACCGTAATGTTGTATTTTCCTGAAATGGAGTAGGAACGATTGGTGCTCCATCCCGAAGTCGGAAACTCTCGGGGGAAGTAGAACGATTCATCACTTGAATTATCTCCAAAATTTATCGCCACGTTTAAGTTGGTGCCATTTGAAATTGTCACGTTCAGCGTAACAGAATCATTAGCAGCAATGTACAATTCCTTGTTACACAGTTTTTCTTGGGCTTTAGGAAACGAAGCACGCCATATAGCGAGTCCCGGGCCCTCTGCTGGCGTCTCCACATATACTGTGGTGTTAATCGTTTTGCTATCGACAAGATTACTCGCATTAATGACCACGAGATACTCCCCAGCCTCAGTGTAATTGTGCGTACTAACTGCTACAAAAATATCGCCAACTGACAGACTCCTGTTGACAATTTTTTGGCTCCCATCACCATAGTCAATGGAAAAAAGAAGTTCAGAGCCTTGGGTAAGCCTCCAGTGTATTTCTGCCGGAGCGTTCACTGCTACGGAATGATTAACGCTAGTGTATTTCAAGCCTTCGATTACGTCCTGGACGATGATCTCTGTGCAGTTCACGAGCATTGAACTAACATCATTGGATGCAATCAATACGACCTTGTATCTACCAGCTGTGGTGTATGTATAGGGTATAACTTTATCAGTGGTGTTCGTTGTTTTTCCATCCATGGTATGTAAGGTGTATCGGGCCATTTCGTCTCCTAGATGAGGCAGTACAGTGAAGTTGAACGTTTCGTTGGTCTTCAGGATCAGTGGATGCTTAACCATCACACCATGAATTGCATATTGTACGCTGAGGTTCCCTGCAATTGTTTCATTGTTAACTCTATTGGTGGCTGTTATGACTACACTGTACCAACCAACAATTGTAAAGTTACTTATATAGAGTCCAAAAAACGTTGCACCTGGCACCTTGACGTCAGTCAAATTCGTTGTTTCCCGGATACTCCCATCAGGGAGCGTGATGGTGACATTAAATTCAACGTGTGATCCATTAAACAATGTCCAGCCAATGCTAGCTGTAGTCCCGTTTTCGATTGCTTGGAAAGAATCGTTTTTAAATTTCAAACCAGCTATTCTCTCTTCAATGACCACCTGACACCAGAGTGCGGCTACCCCTATCTTATTCCCTGCCAAGACGCCGAGGGTCCTCTCCCCAGTGCTGTCAAATATTTTCGTGACCCATGGTAATTTTGTCGTGTCGTTGCTGTTGTCACCAAAGTCCCAGATGAAATTAACATCAGTACCTTGGGTTATAGAGCCGGTTACATTTACAGTTTCCCCGGATGGGAAGACTTCGGGTATATTTAGCTGCAATTCGGTGACCATTTCCTGGAGGCAAATCGATTTTTCGACATTTTCTCTTATAACGGAGTTTCCGACTGATAAGGTAACGGTCTTATGTCCAACCTCTTCATACACTCTTTCTACACGGGATTCAGAAACAGTAGACACGACCAAAGCGATTGCAAGGACTATGGAAAGATTTTGTGGACTGTCCACTGTAAATGGATGGTAATTACCACGAAGAATTCCTGCAACAGTTTTGTTAACAACTGCACTGGGATAAAATAAAGAGGAGCCTGATGAACTCGTTTTTAGCGCACCTGTCGGTCCCGAGGGAGCGAAACGCACGCCAAAGACATCTCCAGGCTGAAGCTGAAATCTCTGATTTTCATCCTCGATCAAAATACGCTTGGGGCCACTTGTTGTGTAGACCAGGTATTTATGGATTTGTTGGTAGTCAAAGTTTCCATAAGGCAGTGTTTCGTTTTGTGAACGTGACATACTTTGCACGACACACTGCCCGTCAGAGAAACTGAAGATTGCTTTGTTGTCGCAGGTTTTGTTCTCACTGTCTGTGCACATAGTGAAGTCACTGATACACGTCTTGATTGATGGACAGTAACGTTGTGTAGAATCCGTGCACGTTGGTCGATAAACCTAGCGATGAAAGTGATTAGTGTTTACTACAAAAACTACAACATTGCTCGGGAAATTTGGATGACAGTTTTTTTTTAATTACTCACGAAAACTTTGTCTAATAATAGTTTTACAAAACTGGCAGCCAATATTAACATTCACATCACAATCTCGTTGCATTGGGCGATTTTTCATACAAAATGCAATTTTCCAGTTCCTCACAACACTTTTGCTTCCCTGAGATGATCATGTCTAGCGACAGTTTCTTCTCACAACGTTTCATCAATAATGCAATAGTTTTATGAATACAAGTGGCAATTTATTGTAGTGGGTTGACTTCTTTTATCTTTTTTGTCACCTGTGTCGAACAGGGCAACTAAGTTCCAAGAGAATTGCAAGAAAACTGTCCCTTTGTGTCTTGTTTTGATTCCGGTTTGTTGCAGCTCAGTATAGATAGAGCATCCGACTAGAGTGCGGAGGGTCCTGGGTTCGAATCCCACCTGGATTTTATCTGGATTCTCTGTGGTTGATTCATATCTCCGTGGTTTTTTCATTATTAATTGGTTACTTACATCAACCAGCAGTGCGGTTTTTTGTAAAGCAAAGATGAACAATGAGTTCTATTTTCAAAACACTTTATCATTAGTCTATTAGAAGCAGTACCATGATTTCTAGAGAGCCTCCTGTCTCTACATCCATTTCCAGGGCAACAGCTTCTCCTTTACTTTTGACTCCAGTACCCGCCATCAGGTATAATCCGTCAGAAGTAGATGGTGAATGTGCTTCCCCAACTGGTGTGCCCACAGTCAGTACTGCTGCATCTGTGGATTGAAAAACAGGTCCATTAATTGCATAATCAGCAAATTCAGCAGTATAACATGAAGGAAAATCACATGACCCCGTTGTAAGACCAATCTCATCTAGGACTGGTTAAGATTTTGCCCGGATTAATTTACGCCTGAAGTATATTTGCACACGGTAGGCAACTAAACGCTATATTTTTTAACTGAAATTCGTCGTGAAATCATAGTGGTGGATTAATTAAGACTGTGAACAAGGTAATATGAACAAGTGCTGATAGGTTCTCACTTCGGAGTGTAGGCTAACTCTATCCCCAGAATCCTTATCATTGCATGTCCGACATATAGTTATACTATTAGAATATCATAGTGGGGGAGGACAGGGAGTGGAAGCCTGGGTGAATAGTGTGTGGGAGGGGTACAAGAGGTGGGAGAGGAAAGGGCGAGAGATAGGAGTTTTAAAAGGGTGGAAAGTGGGATAAAAAAGGGGGAAATCGCATAAGAATGCTTACTATGTCGCAATGGAAAAATGGCTTTAGGAAACCGAAAAAAAAGGAGGAAGTCGAGAATGCAATGCATAGGACGCAGGAGACCGTGGCTTTGACCCCATTTAAATCCCCCTACCACGATACACTTTCTGGCTTATCTATCGAAAGATTCCAATCAGCATAATTTGCTCTTTCATCAGAGACCTTAATGTTTGAGTAAGATAACGACTACGAGTACGAAATTTGATTTAATTTTTTTCTGCGTATTGTCAAAAAAAAAAAAAAGACAGCAGGACTGTTTTTCACCAAGAAAGTTAGCACCGTTATGTCTCAAGGTTACGCCCTCTCTCGATCGCAAGAAAATAAAACTTCCAACTTTTGACAACTTTTTTTTACCACTTCGACACAGTCTCGCAAAAACTCGTAGTTAGAGCACGACTGCTATCGCGTTTTCCCGCCAAAATGATGCTGGTTCACGCATGCGAATCTCGTCCTTGTCTTAGAATCTAAAGGTCTCTGTAAACAGAAGTTAGTGCAGCAAAGTTGTAGTAATGTTTGGGTGTTAGAACTTACCAGGCAGTGAACCATTGGCTTGACCTTTTCCGTCCCCAAATTGCACTGCATAATCCACGTCAGAACCATAACGGAACTTCACAGAACAACCGGCGGAAACGTTCACAGGAGCACAGGATTGGCAAGAAATATCAAGACCCGTCAAATTAGAAACTGCTCTCAAAGTCTTCACAGGGGATTCAATCGTTGATCGATAACCTGTTTTTTTATGCTTTACGATTGCTGTTCCTTTGATGTAGTACTTTCCGGGATGCAGAATTGCTATGGTTGCAGGGGAATGCGTGGTGTAATGAGTTGTACCATCCCCGATGTTAATCGTGTAGGACTCAACGACTTCATCGGCTGGTAACGTCTGAGTCAATGTTATGTTAAAAGCCTTGAAGGTGTACACAAAGGAATCCAAGGACATGTCTAGCCTCCGAGGCCACACCGTAACTGACTTGAAAACAGAAATGTGACTTTCTCCTCCGCAATTAAGATTTCCAGAACCAAAACAGGGCCAAAAGCACATGTCAGAGGCGCCTTCAGCCGCTGGGGAAGTGGAGTTAGAACACAAGCACAACATTCCCTCCTTTATTGCTGCATAATTGTAGTACCAAGTGCCGCACTCGTGCATGCAGAGACCTGGGGTCATGCTGCTTGGCTTGTATTCACCGGGGTTAAAAACAAAAGCTGGCGATGTGTCACTATCCTTGTAGCAACCCAAGTACTGGTAAGGAACTATAATGAAGAAGGATAAACAGTCAGGCATTAATAATGATAAACTGAGAGACTAAGATCAACAATTTCTGAAATCACTTTGATCGACTATGGAACGCAAACGCAAAACTGAATAACTGTTGGCCGTTAGTTTTCTTCCGTGACGAGAACGGCCGCGAGAACGTCATAAAAGCAACAGGTTTAATATGCAAAACAAGAACTTTGCACGTTCATCACGCTTTTTTGTACATTTCTTTACCGTCATTGCATGACTACGACGTGAAAATGCCTAATTTTACGTTTTATAAAGGAAGTACACAGGCGGTCGCGAAATTTCATTTCTCTTTCTGAACTTGGATGTGGTTCTTAGAAATTCAACTTCAGGAGTATTTTGACGAACTTAAGTGACTTGGCGTAATCGCGATGAAGATTAAAAGAGCGCGAATTCACTTGTTCAGCGACGTTTTCGCTGCGGTCGTCGTCCTCGGATCTTAAGGTCTCTACGGTGAGTTGTAATGATTTTCCAAGGAATTTGCTATGCCGCATTGAAAGCAATACAATCTGATATTAGACACTCAAAACACCAGCCACTGCCAGACACTGTTGGCGTGAAAAAAGACTTCAAATGTAGTAAATGCTTTTAAAGAAATTGTTGGCACAAGGCTTTAAAAAGAGAGATTTTAATCAACAGCCAAAAAAATCGCCTTTTGAAAATTTATCGTGAGCTTCAAACAGTACCTTGTTCACAAACGTATCTCGATGTGTACGATGAGCATGAAGTTTTGCTCCAGTTTCCACTCGATTCCATAACAACACAATCACCACTTGACGATCCGCTTTTCCATTTCTCGTAAGAGACTTTCATTCCGTCTCTCCAGTAATATAATCCATCGTCCGGCTCTCGTTCAAGTCCAATCCAAGCATCGCCTCTTAGCAAGCTACGAACAAAACTATTTTCTTCTTCTGAAGTAATCTTCACCAGATCAGCTGTTTCATTAACGCATGCTTCACGAGCTGCGGAAGCTGAAAGGTTTGAAGCCGTCACCTTGTAACAGGAACCATCGAAATATTCCCAGCCCACGGGGCAGGAGTCTGGATCTGTGAACATCATAGATGAGAGAGACTGTTCATCAGGTCATAAGAAAAGTTTACTTAGTTAGGCCTTTTATCTGAGGTCCCAAGCCTCTGTTTCAAAGCGAGGCTGGAGGCAAACCCATTGTTATAAAAATAATATTATCTTTTAAGTCACATTTTCACAAGAAAGGTTTTTGCACTTAGCCTCGCTTTGATAGTTAGGCTTTTGGGAAATCGGTAATGGCCTTTTACCCTATTATATTTCCCCTTTTCTCGGGACAGAATTTGACTATGTTTTTGAATAAACAGCCACAGCATTTCTTGATCTTAAATGAAAACACTGAAATGTATATCATCACCAAAAATAATCATACAGTGCTTGTTCTAATACATGAGCTTTTCAAACGCCTACTTCATTTCCAGAAAAAAGAGGAAACTATATGACATCGTCATGACAAAGTTACAAAGTTTAAACAAGTGTGAACTCTTCATAACATATCTCGGTCTGCTCAGCTCGCTTTGCGCGCCTGCAATTCCCCCCCCCCCCCCCCTTTCCCCCAAATACGGAGCCTCAATCTCCCAGGCCACCCCCGGCAAAATGATGTTAACTTGTTTTTCATGTTTGGTTATTTTTTTTTTATTATTGACAACCATAATGTTGCAATGAGGGTTGATCCGGGTGCACACTGCAGTGGCGGATCCAGGGGATGGGCCCGGGGGCCTAGCCCCCCCTTATTTTTAGACCAAAATGAGGCCCAAAGCGCCAAAAAAAATGTTTTTTTTTTAAACCGGGCCCCCCCTTATCTCAGAGTCTGGATGACCAGACCCCCCCCCCCCTCCCCCCCTTTTATCTGAAGGTCTGGATCCGCCACTGCACTGTTTAAACAAGTTATAAAAAGTGGACTCACCATTGCATACATGAAGTGTTTTCATCCTTTCCTCACTTATTTCCAGTTCCCAAATTGCAACATCTCTGATTGCACCACTAAAATATTCAGGTCGACCAATCGTAAAAGAACCGTTTGTCACGGCTGAAGGTGTGACAGTCTTGCCACTGAAATCATACAACGCAGTAGCTGCATTACCGACGATAACAGCAGTCAGGCCATTTGCGTAGCTCCACTCCATGGAAAATGTCTGCCAGGTGTTCTTCTTAAAGGTTCCTTTAACCTCCCACTCCTTGTGTGTGTCCTTAACAGTAAAATACATGGTTTCGTCGACATAAAAGATGCTTACTGCGCCAAGAGATTGCAAATAGCCGGTTCCAGTTCCAGAAATACTGGCTTTGAAGCTTAAAGAAAATCCATTAGGACACTTAGAAGGAATGTTTAAGCAGCTGTCTGAAAGGTCGCCAAGGTCTACCCAGGAAGCGGAGCTGTCGATGGCGAGCGCCAGAGGTGAAAAGCCAGCATTAGCGGCTGCGCGCTCAGTAATCCATGGACCGTGAATCTTTCCCATTTTTCCGTTGTTTATGTCCTTTACGAAAACGGGCTTGTCCAGTGGCCAGTAGTGAGACGCATCCTTATAACATTGATCTGTTCAAAGCACGCGATGAGAATGCTATTCAAAAATTGCGAAAATAGTCCCCCCCGGCTCAATTTTAAACTGAGAAAACAGCCGACATTTAGCAACGCCCCAAACAGTTTTTCCGCGAAATGATCTCTGAGGAACGAGCGCCAAAATTTCATACTGATGACTGGTACTACCCAGATTTGGGTAGTGCTTCTGACTGGATAGAGCAAATTTTCAACTAATCATAAGCACTACCCATATCAGGGTTGTGACACGTCATCAGTATGGAATTTCTGTTGTCGTTCCTTGAACATCTTTTCCCGGAGAAACTGTTGGTGGAGTCACCAAATGTCGGCTGCTGTCGCATTTCCAAACGAAATAACCTTTCCATAATAAGATCCTCTTAATATACTTTATATGATACTTGTCTGAGAGTTGCTATCAAATACAAATTTATCGAAATAGTGTACGAGACAAGCCTGGACATACGCTTTCAAACATCAGAAACATAGCCTATATTTTCAGCTATCATATGAATTAAATTAGGATTTCAATTGTGCTGTTTTTGTAATTTGTGGTCCAATACTTAATCACACGTCTTCGGAAAATTACTCAAATAAATTTCCGTCCAGTTATGAGTACAAGCGATGATGGGGAAATTAAACAAATTTCCGTCATATAATACGCCAATCCACCCACCCGCCAAATATAAACTGTGGCCTTTTTCTGAATGGTACGACAGAAAATCATCATTATCAGTTACCCTGATAAACTGGAAATTTTTTAAACGTCTAAGAACTTAACGTGACCAGCGGTGTCAAAAATGAGTTCTTTACCTGTACGTCCACACACATGAATAATTGCCGTTGATGTAGTCGTAGAGAAGAACACGTATTTCACGTTAATTGGATCACTATCTCTCCAAAACAGGTAAAGCTGTTGAAAAAAACGATAACATTTGAGACAGTGAATCAATATATGATTCTGGAAAGGATAGTTGTCAAGTCTATTTGGGGTATAAATACTTGCTAAGGAGAAAAATTCAAAATAAGAGAAAACAACAACTACCGTAAATCTTATACTAAGCCGCTGCTTGCCGTTACTTCGAAGGTGGCCGCCTAAAAGAGGTTCAGCCGTAAAACGTAGCCCCGATATAACAAAACCTTAAACCACTGAACTTTTAAGTTATCCCATAGTCTACTAAGCGTTCCAAAAATAATAATAATGATAACGATGATCTTGACAAGAAAATGACAGAGCTTGAAGGGGCTATGACACGCAATTTGCTATCGTTTTAAGACACTTGGACGTATCATACACAAGGGTATGGGCGAGGGTGGTACGTGGAACGCGTGGCAAGAGCCGTATCTCAAAGAAGAGATATCGACCAAGTAGTATAGTTATCAAGAAACTATAGTCATATACTCTGTCAGACATACCACTTCTCCAGAACCAAACACTACTCTGTCTGTTTGTACTTCTATCCAGAATGACCGCATCTCGTTTTCCTTTAATGGCCCTGTAACGTTCTCCACCAACAAATCGACAGCAAGGTTGCCTTTGATACGTTTTAATTTGAGCTGGTTATCCTCCGCAGACCCAATGATTATCTCATACCGCGAGCTATTGACAAGCGATCCACTTGTTAACAGAACGGTAACTTTCCTCTGGGCGTCAATCATGAATTGAAACTTTCGGTTGTGTAGACGGTAATGAGACGATTGGTTGTTGCTATTTAGGTGGAAAGCGTCACAAAGTGACTCTAAAAACAAACAAATTCAAATTCATTTTAGTGTAAATACTCACTGGTGATAATAGAGATTCTTGCGCCCTTATTGGTAGAGGATTGTGTCATAAATACTTTATTATATCCTCTACCGTTATGAGGCTTTTCAGATAGAAATAATTCAAATAGAAAAAATATGAAAAGTAGGTTGATTTTGATCGTCCGGTTGAACGTAGTCCTGAATAGGACTGTCGTTGTTGACAGTGACTGACGTTTCGACAACCTGTGCGGTAGTCATCTTCAGAGTCAAAGAAGACTCTGAAGATGACTACTGAAGATGACTACCGCACAGGTTGTCGAAACGTCAGTCATTACAAGCTTGGCATAGAATTTAAACTCGGGACTACCTACTACAAATTCAGCTAGGGGTCAGGGCGAGACCTCCGGGCTAAATGTACGGGGCTATAACCGCTCGACCACGCTGCCCTAATAGATGAAAAAAGGAACTAACGCTGATATGAATTTATAAGCAGTTTACTTATAGAAAATGCAAAAGGAATTCTGAGAAGAACTTAGAGTAAAACCTTGATATAGGGACTGTTAGTTGCACTCTACGGTACACTAACCTTAAAGTGAAACTCGCATACATCGACAGTCAAAATTAAAAATCTAAATGAAGATATGACCATCGCAGTTGTAATTGTTATTTACGCAACTTAAGTCCGAAAAAAGTTCTGGGGTTTTGAACGGGATGCGAACTAATGGCCTCTGCATTAGCACTGCAGTGCTCTACCAAGTGATCTATGAAGACCCAAACATTGGGAGCAGGTTCATCTTCCCCAGCAAGACGAATGAAACTTGGAATGAAAATGAATTCACTTAGATCTGAATTCTCGCAGTTCATATCATCTTCACTCTGTAGTCAAAATCAAGCTGTGTATTACTTTCTTCAAAGATTTCTTGCCGATCTTCTCAGTATTGATCTTTTAAAATTTTAAGAAGGTTAAACTGCTAATTCATGGCAAAGTCTCTCAGAGCTCTAGGCAGCACACTTTCAATCACAAACATAGCCAAGCACCAACAAGGTCAAACAAAGGATCAAAATTTTAAAGAAGTTATATGCAACAGATCTTTCCCTTTAAACATGGAGGATATCTTTACCAATTAACAGAATCGTTCGTTGGCTCCTTTTGTGTTTATCTATTCAGTTTTAAAAATTACTTACTTTGATTACAATATTCATTGTAGACCTCTATTTCTCGGATTCCAACTCCGCCGCTAGCCCCATATAACTTCTTGACTGTAAACTTTATCCATTTTGCTGGGCGAGATAGGAAACTTAACTCTTCAAAATCGGAACTGTTCGCCTTTAGTGTAAACTGCAAACACAATAAAAGTATCAAAATGACCCTAGTTTTGACCAAAACGTGGTTAATAGCTCTACCTCTGTTTTCACTTCACATATGCCACAAACGTTACATATCGATCGTGCGTTGGGAGTTGACCCTTCAACGTAAATTATAATTACATGGACTGAGAGCGGTGGCTACTATCAACAACAATGACGTCCGAGTTTATTCTAAGTAACTAGAGTGAAAATCACACGCATTGTTGTTCTCTTGTTCCAGCCTGCAGGCTCTTAACAGAAAGGAAGCATAGTCATGAGGCTTTATGGAGTCTTTTATTTGTTTTATTATTGTTGTTGCTGTTATTATTATTATTATTATCTCTATTATCACAGTCTTTGCTGGTGTTCTTTTTGTGCATCAGCCGGGCGCAAACCATGCACCTAGAGCGTCAGTCACACAAGTCAATCATTCTGTTCATACACTGAGAACCTTTCTGAGGATTCGTGCAGATCCCAGCATCCAGTTCTTTTGAATCTCTGTCATAGTAGCTCTCTCTGATACTTTCTTGATGTTTTCTACCATACCCTTCTTCACTGTACCAAGTGCACCAACATTATTATTATTATTATTAGTAGTAGTAGTAGTAGTAGCAGTAGCAGTAGCAGTAGCAGTAGCAGTAGCAGTAGCAGTAGCAGTAGCAGTAGCAGTAGCAGTAGCAGTAGCAGTAGCAGTAGCAGTAGCAGTAGCAGTAGCAGTAGCAGTAGCAGTAGCAGTAGCAGTAGCAGTAGCAGTAGCAGTAGCAGTAGCAGTAGCAGTAGCAGTAGCAGTAGCAGTAGCAGTAGCAGTAGCAGTAGCAGTAGCAGTAGCAGTAGCAGTAGCAGTAGCAGTAGCAGTAGCAGTAGCAGTAGCAGTAGCAGTAGCAGTAGCAGTAGCAGTAGTAGTAGTAGTAGTAGTAGTAGTAGTAGTAGTAGTAGTAGTAGTAGTAGTAGTAGTAGTAGTATGTCCATTCCTTGTAGACTCAGGCAAGATGTTCAGTCTGGTTTATAGTCCTTAGGAGCGGGTTACAACAAGTCACCACGGGTCCCAGGTCTCTCTTTTCCTTCCTCTTACAGGGACAGTACTTTCCTTAGAATCTGTGCTGTCCCCAACAATGCTGTTTTTTAGACATTCACGCCGATTCGCTTCATGTACTCCTTAAAGTTAACTGAGACGGCTCCAAGGGCTCCAATAACAACAGGAATTACAATGACTTTTCGCATGCGCCAGACCTTTGCAATTTCATCCTTCAATAATTGGTATTTCTCTACCTTCTATTATTATTATTTTTATTATATAAGATATACTAGTGTAATTGCGATTGATTTTCTCTCTCAACATCCCAGGCCAAACCATGGACTTTGGGAGGCAAGAGGGTTTCTACTTGATGGAGAGGACCCGCCTGAGAAGTTGGGCTGTAGAAAGGAGAGTTATTTTCTGGAGTTCATGTATTGTTGATGATGTCAGGGATTTTGTTGGAGTAGTTTTCCATTTCCTTCTTGATGCATGTGTCAAGGGCTCCGATAACCGCTGACACTGTTGTTGTCTTGAGCCCCCACATTCGCTCAACCTCGATTTCCAAGTCTTTGTATTTGTTAAGCTTTTCCGTGGTTTTGACTGAGGTGTAGGTGTCGAGGGGTACAGTCATGTCAATGAGAAGGCAGGTTTTATCCTTTTTGTTCTTTAGCACAATGTCCGGCCCATTAGCTGCTATGGTCCTGCCAGTGTGGATGGGCATGTCCCTTAGAATAGTGACGCTGTCATTCTTCGTGACAGTCTTGTAAATTATGTACATATTTTTTTAAAGTTGAATAAAATTTTAAAAATTATTTCCATTATCATTATTATTATTTTGCATTTGGACCACTGCTTCTGAGCCGTCGTGGGTTGGTGTTACAGCGGTAAACTCTAATTATCTTTTTAATTAAGGAAGCTAAACAGAGGAAGGACAGTCATTGATTGCTATCTTTACTATTCATTAAATTATTTTGTTATAAAATACGATTCTGTTAAATAAAATTTAAACTTGAGCCAAAACCTTCGTCGGATAACTGCGCCACCAAAATTTTGATCACGCTGCCTCATTTTATTCAGGCAAATTCCCTATTTCGACAAATAGCTAGCAGTAACGTCACTTATTCATAGAGAGGGATTTTAACCTTCCAATAATACTTTCAATAATTCAAATGTCACGAAAAATGTATAGATTGTCTTAATCCGAGAATAGCAAAACTCAAAAGGTTACTACTGAAAATAGAGAACATTTTCTAACCTTCTCGTGCGAGCAGTCACTGAACTCCAGCAAAATCTCTTGAATCTGCTGCCCCGTAGTCACACTTTGCTGAATTCGCAGCTTGTTTACAGTAAAGCTGGTATGAAATCCAATTTTAAGGTAGGAATTGATAACGCCGCTTGATGAAGATTCCCAGCCCGTAGTAGAATTGCCGTCAGTAGCATATCTACAGTCACCACTACTTGAGTTCATACAGCTGCCACCGTACTTCTGCGAAGCTACGTTGAATGGACAGCAAGTTGTGGAAGCTGCAAAAAAAAAACTATACTCAGCGGAATTTAACTTTAGAACCAGCACAGTAAAACTGTAAGCGATGATGATTCTACTTAAATGGTAAAATCTTTCAATCGTGTCTCACGCTTTCACCTTTCGGCTATAGAGATTCTACTAGGTAGTCGGTTGACAGAGGTGCTAGTAGTATAGTAAGGACAGTGGAACTCTTGTTTACATTTGTACGATCACTGAACCGGAACCGACAACTAAATGGTAGAACTCATTGAGAGCAATCATGTTTACTAGGACTAAACAATCATGTTCATTTCAATTCGTAAATTCCGTTACAAAACTGTATCCTTTTCTAAGTTTTCCTCTTCCACATATTTATTGTTTCTCCTCCTGCTAATCCCTTCATCCTTTTCTACATTTGTATTATTTATCTACTTCCTTCTATGCCACCTTCCACCACCTTCACCACCTAAAAAAACAATTACTTAATACTCTAAAACTCTAAAAATACCAATGAAGATAAACTAACAGTAAGGAAAAGTTTCTTTTCATTTTTTCAAATAGCTATTGACGGGCCACTTTCGAATGCAGAGATCAAAATGTTCCATAGCCTTGGCACAGCATTGCCGAACGCCCCGGCGGTCTTCATAAGTCTTCAGAGGCACAGTAAGCAGTTCTTGGACACTGGAACGTAATGAGCGAGAGAACTATGGACGACTCAAATCATGGCAAGATTTGGAAGAAAAAGGGCAGAAATAACAAAAAACCAGGCTTTTAACTAGTATCCTTTCTTAAAAAATAAAATTAGGAAGATAAAAAGGTCGAAACTAACCTGATGGCACGTAAGAACAATTGATAGGGATAAGTGCTGCAATTGTAGTGGGACCTGCACCGTCATTGTTATGCGCTTCATTTTTCCAATCCACAGCGTTTTTTCCTTTATATCCAATGGAAGTGAACGAATAGTTGGGGCCAAGAGTGGAACTTGACTGTATTCCCACCTCTTCCAGGTGGCTAGTAGGGAGACTTCTACCGCTTACTAAACCAGACTCTTGTATTGCAATCAACACTACTGTATCCTGGGGCAGACCACTTAGAAAGGTACCTAACTCATTGCATTTAGCCTGGCTGGCAGCACAATCGAATGCAGCTGAAGTTAGAAACCGACCTGGGAAGGAGAGGCATGAGAGATGTCATGACAACTGATCCGGCAATTTTTACTTTATTTTCTAGTGGATATCTTTAGCTTAGGTTTCGCTGTCAAATGAATAATTGAGCAAAAGATGTAAATATCGCTATTTCGCGAGCGTCAGAGAAAGACAAAATATTGATGATACCTGAATGGATTCGAACTCATAATTCCCAAACAACGAGAGCCGGAGCTTCCTATCCACTCATAATCTACAGAAAGACTCACAAGCTTGGAATAAAGAAAACGTATTCTAGTCCCCGACAGTTTCTAAGCTTATTATTAGGCCTTTTAAGAACGCGCCTGAAGGATACGCCGTTGGGATAATTCCAGTCATTAGGCCCCGGAAATTAATTTAGTAATTCAAATGCTGTTTTCTTGTGTTCTATTTGCAATATTCTTTGCTTATCGATTTACCTGAAAGAAGGTCAAAAACAGCTACATTGAAACCCTTAGTCTGTGGTGCGTAGTTTTTCCCATTAACTGTGATGTAAGCTAAGCCGTTCGTGGAAGGAGTTCTTCCGGGATCATTGGTCCCTTCGGATGTTAGGCTCACATTCAGGAGCTTGATCACATCTGTTAAAGCAGAAACAGATATCGTTCAACTACATAAAGTCTGAACTCTACGGGATATTATTTGAAACAGTTTCAGGGAGAAAATTGTTTAGTTATCTTGGGTCTAGGCCAAGCATTCGAACTTTTTTGAGACGAATCAAACTTAGGGAGTTAAGTTCATGAAAAGTTCTTCGTCTGGCCCAGTTGAGTTAGTCTGAATGAGTTTGTAGTGTCTAGCACGTTCTGCATCAGACTAATAAAATGTCTCAAAATCGTCTCCGGGACAAATGTCGATTTTGACGTGCGACAAACTAAACTAATAAATTAAAAATTTGTATAATAATGTATATTTAGCCTCTTTGGGGAGAAAGTTTATTAAAATTGCTTTTTGGTCAGATTCAGTTAATTGATTCGACGCATCTCAAGTTTGACGTGTGACCCAAAAGAAGATATAAACTTAAGTTAGGTCGAGCCAAATTAAAGTTTAATTCGTCTCATGAAAAGTTCGACGCTTGGCCTGCAGGGGCACCCAACGACCGTTTTCTATAAAATATCTCTACGGAGAGGTATACTTGGCATACTTGTCAAATTGCTAACTAAGACTCAAGTATTTCCATAAACCGTTTAGGCGCACGTGTGAAAAAAATACACTCAGGCTGAGTGTCAATGTGTTTAGCAGTAGTTAAAAGTAATTATTGAGGACGCTACTTTTATGCCTCCTACAGGAGAAGGGAGGCAGCGCCATTGTACGAGCCACGCGAAGGTCTAGCCGTTTGTTGTTGGAGTTTTTGTTGACAAATCACCGAGATACATTTCTAAAGAAGTCGGAATCTTAGTTCAAAGTAATTTGCGGTTGTTAAATCCGTTATCGTAATCATCAGGAGCCAAGGGACAAACCTGAGGCAGCGCTTCATTTCTCAGTTATTTTAGAACCGTAAGTGTTGGTTCAGCCCAGGGAATCGAATGCACGACCTTCCTCTCCGCAGTCAAGCGCGCCCTCTACCGACTGAGCTAATCCTGCAGACAGCTGTGGTTTTAGTTAGTATTTAAGTCAACAGTTGAAAATAGTTATCGATAGATACAACTGAAAACGATCAAAGCACGACTTGCATACAGACATTTCGGACGTTTCTTTTTATGAATGAACGTCAAGACCAGTTAAGATAAGGGGTACGAGTAATTCCAAAATTATCCGGCGAAGGATGTCGTTGCTTCGAGTGAATGTTTACATCTGGTGAACTACCATACGCGGACATATGCATCTCTGTATTCATCAAGCAACAACGTACGTCAATACTAAACCCCATACACCATACAATACATTTACAATGGTTTCCATAGTATTTCGGTGCTCTAATAACATTTTAGATATAAAAAAAATATGTAAAGGGTCCATTAACCGTTAAGACGATACTAATAAGTTAAGAACACAGGCCGAAAAAGTTCAACCCGTCGCACTCGCACTCGCTCGCTATTGTTCAGTTTGTCTCCACTTCCAGGTGATCTGTGACGTCACTGCGGGGGCCTGGGGAAAGAAATTTTAATGCCGTATCCCATAAACCAAAGCTGACGGGAACAGATTGAATTGAATTGAATTGGTGCGCGCGTTGGTTTATGGAATACGGCATTAAAATTTCTTTCCCCAGGCCCCCGCAATGACGTCACAGATCACCTGGTTTCACCTACACATATGTCTAATAGATAAAAACGCTAAAGATTCCACTGCAGTGCGTTCGACTCCTTGGTGTCAGTTAAACATTCTATAAGGAACTTTTTAACCCCTTGGCTACATATCGAGTTATTTCGGGTCGATATATTTTTTATATTATTATTAATTTTTTGTTAATTTTGTTTTGTAACATGCACTACTGCATCTATACACTTCCTACTATACATAAAATAATGGCTGGTACAAAGAATGTTTAGGTACAATTACTATAACTATAAAATACAATGCATTGCGATTCAAAGTAATATATCAGGATAATTATGGGTTTTTTGCATATTAATTCTCACTACCACGGCAGAATAACTGAAACTTTTCCTATTTACTTTCCTGATCGGCAATTTGTTATTTGAATTCATAAGTTTCTTTTCTAACTGATGAACATAACTGACTTTGTTTAAAAAAATTGTAAAGGAAGGATAAGTACATTTGTTACGACATTCATAAATATGTTGCTTAGCTAAGACTAACATGTGATTAGTAAACAAGTAGTCTTCTTTCCTTTGCCAAAATCCAAAAAGTATATCGCTGTCTGAAAAGTCTCGTAAGAATATGTTTAATTGATTGATCCAAGTAAAAAAGACCGACCAGAAACTCTTAGTACAGGAATATATAATTAATAAATGCTCAAGGGATTCGCTCTCTTGTTTACAAAATGTAGCTAGACCAAGTTTATAAAGAAATGAGTTTGTTATCAAGTACCTGTTTAAAATTCTAAACTGGAATTCTCTGGATTGGTGTCTATGAGAACATTAAAAGGCAATTTATAAATATCGTGCCACTCAAGACATATATCAGGAAACTGTTCTTCAAATCTCGCTTGTGCAGTTGGTCTGGTTTCATATCTTGCTCTAATTTCAGAATAAACATTCTTGCAAAGGACGTTCTCGATCTGTACGGCCTGGTTTTTAAGATAGAGTTTAATTTGATCATACAAAAACAATGTTTTACCACTTTTGGGTCCGCAAGATGTCAAGGATTTTGGCCATTGATTTGGTAGGGCCTCAAAAACTAAGTTTGAATTAACTGAAACCATTCAAGAGGTGTGAAAGGTAACCTGTGTGGATTCTGTCTGACTAGTAAAACATTTGTGTCGGTTACGGGATTTTCTAGCGTGACTCAATATTCCTTTGTCAAAAAGGCTTTGATAGAACACCGATTTTCCGTTTATTAAAATGTGTCTGTTGTTCCGTATAACTGCGCTAGATCTGGAAGAGTTTAACTTACTTAAATTAAGGGATCTGTTCCCTTACAGACGCAGAGTGTTCAGAAAAGGTTTGTATAAACATTCTAAATAAAATTTGGGTAAGGTGATTGGATGTTTTTTAACGTTGAAATTACAGCTTAAAAGTAATCTACCTCCGATCTGTCTTTGATAATGCAAAAGTTAAGAATTATTTTCCAACTGCTTTGCTGAGAATAAGCGAATTTTTTACAACACACAATTCGCTGTGCTTTAATTAATAATTGACTCCAAATGTGGTGCTCTTAGACCTTCGTGTTCAACATCACTTATTAACGCTGAGCGTTTCACTTTAATTATCTTTTCCTTTCCAAATAAAATTCAAAATGATTTTATTAATAAAATTCCTTAACAATCTCCTTATGTGAACAAACTAAACCAGCCCTATAGATAAAAACCGGAATAACAAAAGATTTTATTATCTGAATACGCCCAAGGACCGATAAGTTTCTCCGTTTCCAGCAGTTCAACCTTTCCTATATAGTCTTCAGAGCTCGAGTCTCATCAAAATTTAACTTTCTCCACATAGTCTGCATGATCATAAGTAAAGTGAACTCCTAAAATCTTGATAGCTTTTTCAACTGTGAAGTTTCTATTGCTGCCGAGCGATATGACAGTCTCCGTTGTTGATTTTTGACTGTTTCCCAAAAACAATACCTCAGTCTTTTCAAAATTGAGTTTTAGTCCGGAGTGCAACGAATGATGAGGCGTGATCTCTGAGGAATGCAGTCATATCGTCAGCAAATATTTCGAGTTTTATCTCTTCATTTCTCACCATAATTCCACGAATATCTTTATTAAGACGTATATTGATAGCGAGGACTTCTAAACAAATTATAAATAAATAAGGGGATAGTGGGTCGCCTTGTCTGACACCTCTGAATATCTTAAATGGGGCTGTCGTGTAACCGTTATTTATAACAGTGCTGGAAATATTTTTGTAGAAAATATGTTTCCATCTAATTAAAGACGACCCAAAATTAAAAACATTTCGGGTCGATATGGAGCAATGCTGATTATGTATATCTGAACCGACTTAGTTTTTATTTAAGTTAGTAAGTGACGAATTCAGGAAGAACGGGTCTTTGCACAGATATCTCATTTTCAAATTCTGACCAATACTGCCAAATTTACACAAAACCCATACTACCATCTTAGTTGAAAGCCCGCTGCCAGTTTTGCTATTCACCTACTACTTTAAAAATCCAGCCAAAATGTCTTCTTACATCCAATTAACAAGAAAATATATATATATATATATTCAAAGAAATGTTAAAAATCTCTATTTTAGCCATTTCTATGCTAAAACCAGTCCAGAAAGGAGAGGCTGGTAAAAATAGATTTTATGCTTCTAAAGTTCCGTATCCCAATGTATAGTCATGCAAATTTTCAGTGTTAATTAACCATTCCCTAAGTGTAAACAGGAGATTTTGACGCAATTTATCAGCGAACAATAGGAAAGAGTCCTTTTCATTCACGCACTTATACAGCGTTTTTTAAATTATAATTTTCACCTAGATTTTACGATTCTTCAAAAATTATCTAAAATCGCTATAATTTTTAAGAAAAACGAGGGATGAGGAGGATTTCGATTAACGGCTGGCCTGGATAACTAATTGATTTCAAATTGAACTGAAAAAGAAGAGTCTTCATAAGCCTAAAAAAAAAATTTATCGTCTTAAATCTTCTCTTAGCTATTACACTGAAGCAACAAATCTTTTTATCGTTGTTTTAAAGGACACCTTGGAGATTGTGAATGGAAACATATGAAATGACTCGACATATTTCGAGTCTTGGAGCTTCTTGCTTATACAATTTAGGCACATCAAATAAGAGAGGGGCATCATATACAAAAACAAATTTGGCAAGTTAATATTAAGATTAACCGATATGCGGGTGATTTTGGTAACTAAGGACAGTTGTAAGACAAACATCCCCAATACAAACGTATAGAGAGAATTTTTAAAATAAAATCACGCGGTATATAAAAGAATGAATATAACAGACTTGGTCTACTTAAAAAATTTAACTAAGCTGGCAAGTTTTCAACCATCAATTTCACAACCAAGTCATCTTTGGTTACCTATGAATGCGACCACATGTTGAAAATTGATATGATACGGCATGCTTCCATTTAAAAGGTTTCCCTTCAAGCACGTAAAGGCAAATTTTACATTTATTTTGCTTACTTTAGAACAGGTTATGTTTACATTTTGCAGAGACAGTATGAATTTGTATGCAGCTTTAGTGTCATTTGCATTAACATAGCTTCTTATTCAGATACTAGCCAGGTGGTGTAACAGACCTGATTCCTGTTTATTTTATGCAACGTGAATACTGGTACAAATTCCCTCCATGGGTGCGAATAAAGCTTTTTGTTTTAATTCCGGCCTAGCGCGAATTTTCAAGATATATCGTTCGATAAGGGTCTTATCTTCCGCTTACATCCACTGATTTAGACACAGTAGATATGTTACGTTTTCGAGTATGCGCTAAGATATCCCAGGTATGGGTCTTTTGTTGACCATTACGCGTTCTCCTGGTGAAATTAAATTCTGTCAAGATACTTGTGGAAACTGAAGTTCGCAATTGGAACACCTAACATTTTTTTCTCTCCGGAATAAAATGTAAATTATAGTTCAAATGGATGCGGAAAAATATTATGAACTTCTTGATTTAAAACTAAGTTTACTTAGGTAATTCTTGAAGAATCATTACCTCGAGAGAACGCGTGCAAAGAATCCAGCGGCAAAATTAGCTGAATTTGCTCATTGTGCGCTCCATCTTTTTTTCCTTTAAGTGTTATTAATTCGACATGATTAAGATATAATTCAAAATCCGCGGTCCTGTCTTAACGGCTATGAGGTGGGAATGGAGGCGGGAATGACCCACCTATCACGATGAACACCAGTTGAGTAGAGAATCATGAATTTAAGCACAAAAGTAAAGTCTTGCACATCGAGCCGACGAAATGATAGCCTTAGATCGGAAAAAAACACCGATAGCTGCGATTACAAAATACTCCTCAAGCAGTAGTCTTGTCAACTAGTCAAGCAGTTTATGAAAATGCCAAACTGCAACTGTAAGAAGGAAATCTGCCATGATATCGTTTTTTTTTTTGGTTTTCAAATTTAATCACGCGAAGGAATATGGAAGAAATATCACCTTGAAATAAAACGTGAAAATAATTCTAGGTATTCGTTAGTCCAAGGCTTTTACTGTATCGATACACCACAGATATTCTTCAGTGATTCTCCGCACTTCGAAAACTGACAAAATATTCAAAAACAATGTTCAATTTTTACATCAAAGGGCTATCGAGTAGTTTATTTTGATGATAATATTATGTATGCGAGTAAACAATTCCCCTTACTTATGTTTGGTTTATTCTTAACATGAACTCTTAATTTTTATTTGTCAACCAGTTATGGCCGAATAGAAGTTATTACAAGTTATTCCGGTTAATCGTTGACTACTACCCCAAACTTAAACCCTCTTAAAGTTAACAAGCCATTCTTAAAATAATGTGCGATCATCATTTGAAGCGGCGCTTTAAATTTTAAAAACGAGCAGGGAGATGAATGCGTGCCTGCTGTAAAAACATCACCGTAGGTGGGAGGAAGTTAGAAGTTAGTAAAAGTCACCGGAGGTCTTCAATTTTTCAGTGAAACATTGACAAATTCCCACTACATAATTATCTTTTTTATGGAAAATACCTTAGCTTACCTGTAGCATAATCGGACCAGTTTTCACAGGCAAACGAAAATTTTGTTAGCTGCAACGAAAACGTTAAACATTAAGTTAGCAGCCTCAATAGCTAGCAAAGACGATTAAGGTTTAAAACATGTCCAATTCACTCGAGGGAAACTCCTGTGACAAGCTTACAGTGATGAAGAAAAGAAAGACGAATGATGATGGTGATGCAAAATTCATTGCGCTTCAATCTCTCATGTTCATGTTTCCTTAATATTTCATTCAACTCAGTGTTCTTCAGTGTGTCTGATAGGAGGGCAAAGTGAGCTTCGTTATGAAAAGTTCCCTTTTCTTGCACTTATCTTGTGACAGTATTAAATTTCTTGTACACCCCCCTAACACGTCATATATTTAAAAGCTATTTCATTGGCTACCAGATTATCAATATTTAGCGTTATTTATAAAGACCTTGACTTGACATGGCAGCTGCCTTTTAACTGAAAAGAAAGTTTAACGCCATTGCATAAAAAGTAGCGAATTTATCACAAGTGTGAAATCAATGAAAGATTCGAAATAATTCGAACAAAAAGTTTCAGAAAATTATCTTGTACTAAACAAGGTTACAGGGTTGATTATTTCTAAAATTATTTTTAATCAACGGCTTCATTGACTCTGATCAGCTAGAGGTCTCCAGTATTCCCCTGGATATAATTAAAGACACACTTTCAAGGCAGAACCGAGCCTGTTCAAAAGATCGATCATTTTGTTGGGTATACATTTCCTACGAATTGTTTCTTCAATTAAACATAAAACATTGCTGCTCTTTAACGCCCGTGTGCGGATATAGACATAACCAGCACTGAATACCCATGTTTCAATAGAGATAACACAGCGGCATGCATATTAAGTACATTATACTTAGTGGGGATTTCAAGTGCTAGAATAACGGGAAAAAATATGGTTTGCCTTGAGTTCTGATGTTAGGTCTTGAGTAGTTTGATGTGCTTACTAGATTAATTTTCACTTAGTCATCACATAACTGCGAAATTTCTTGAATTATTTATAGTTCAGAAATTTCAAACATAGCGCAAAACAAGAGAGATATACCGGTCTTCAGTTTGGAATCTTCCTTTATGATTCAACAGAAAAGCAAGGGAATAAGACTGCTTCACTTTGATTTTTTTTCGGTGAAAAATGCTTGGTGATTCAGTAAACCAAGTTGCTTGTACATTGGAACCTTGATATAACAAACCACCAGTTAACGAAGTCCTCGATATAGCGAACAAAAACGCTTTTAGTCGCCTTGAGTCTCGCTTGCTTAGAGATAAGTTTTGTTGTCAGCTGGTTATGCTACTTTTTCGTTGGGAATACAAAACGAGTGTTATATGCCATAATGTAAATACTCAAAACGTAAAAAATTGTAAGGAGAGACAGGCTGCCTCCACATCTTAGCTTTACAACAGCGTACTGAAGCCTTTGAAAACCTTTTGCATATTGATATTGCTCCAGTGAGGAGAACTCTTTACACTGAAAAATTGAACGATAATTTAGCGATCTGCACCTTTGGTAAGCCAAACAATAAACCATTACAATAGTCAAGACGGCAGGTTATAAAAGCATGAACCAAAGTAATTAAAGAATCTCTCGACAGGTATTTCTTTAATACGTCTCAAGTTAATATGTAAATGATAAAATGCCGTATTACAAGCCTTGCTTATATGATCAGTCATGCTTAAGTTGCTGTCAAACCACGATCCAAGGTTTCTAACACATGGGTTGGGACTGATACGATTATTGCCCACAGTTATGGAACACGAATCTAATTTATCGAGCTGTTGTCGTGTGCCGACTAACAAAAACTCCGTTTTATCATCATTGATCATCAACCGATCTTGAATCATCCATTTCCTCACCGCGTCAATGCACTTTTCCATAGCTTGTATAGCATCAGCTTGAGCAGTGTTGCCGAGTGGTTTAAAACTCAGATACAGCTGCGTATCATCAGCAAAACAGTGAGCATCGGGAAGATAATGTTCCACGATCTTAAACAGCTTGGACGCATATATTATGAATAGCAAAGGCCCTAAACATGAGCCTTGGGGTACCCCGCAGTTCAAGTCAAAAGGACGAGAAAGAACTCCATGTACAGAAACGCGCTGACTTCTATCAGACTTCTAGCTCATTCTCTAGTTTTGGCCAAGTTTCCTCACGTAAAAATATTAAAATGTTAAATTACAATGATTTTTCTCTCATGGGGTTAATAACATAGGAACTTAATGTGTTATTCACCTCTAGAGCATTTGTTATGTCTGGCAGCTCAAAATTCATGGGAATCGTCGAGGCCAAGCAAATGAACCACTGAACAAAGCACCGTCCTTAAAAATCTATCACACTTAACAAAGCGAAGAAAGCTTTATCGAATGTTACCGGATCTGCGAAAAAGCGAATCGAATTTACGGAGTCATGCAGTTACTGAGCACATGCTAGCGTCATATCATAATAAAGTCGCAGCGATATAAATTTCTTTACTGAGGAACGGTTGTTTTCGCCGAAAAACAAATTAAAATTTCATTTCTTACCTCAGAGCAATTGGTTTTTTTACCTTCCTTTCGCTAACAATGAGAAAAATCCAGCATCCTTCCTTGATATTAGGCCGCATGTATTAGTTGTAGCCGAGAGTGAACATCCAACACGCACTTCTGATCAATTCTCACTACGTCCAAATATAAACCATTCCTAAGAAAAAGAAGCGACGAGGAAGTGAAATGCTAGATCTACTCCAAGGCAATGTCCTCCAGTAGCAACGCAGGCGTTGTGAGGAACCGACTGATTTTAGGTAAACTAAATTATTCTGACGCGAAATGAAGATTATCTTGCAATGTATGCTCACATTTAATACATTGAAAGTCTCGCCATGACACAGAACTGTTGGCACTTTCGAGGAGTGTGAAATATTAAATGGGATTACGTGTCCACAAAGCTTATAACTCTGCATGGTGCTGTACTTCCAGTAAACACCCTCTGCGTCCTCTCATTGATCCTGATTTTCCAGTAAACCTCGAAGTTTATTCTCTTTTTCGAGCACTGAAGTTAGTAATCAACGCTTTCAAGCGATAGAATTCGTGGACCGATCCGATCCGGAAAAGATCGATATGGGATTTCTTAAGAGCAGTTCTCTGTAAGAATCAAGCAAAGTGGGAAATGAAAAATTTTGACCTCCCCTCAAATTTTGCATGCAATTAGATATTGTGGGGGGATGTCCAAAAATGCACTTTGTTTGGGTTGCTACTTTATTGTTGTCATGGTAACACCAATTGTTTGTTGGTGACAAAATATCTAATATTTAACTTAGAAACTGTTGTAAAAAGTGCAAAATGTGTAGCTCTGTTTCTCAAGTCCATTAAAACGCTACAACCCTAGACTTGAAGCAGATGTAATACCATCATTCTAGTTTACATTTGTGTATATCGCTCTTTATTATATCAAATTTGCCTGTCGTAAACGGTTAATCAACTACATAGAGTTTCGGCCATTTGAGTTGATGGCTAAAATATGGTTATCCTTTCCCTGAATTTCTCCAAAAGTACACCAGTTCCAGAGCTAAAACTAAGCAGGCAGTTTACACAGATATCCTAGTTACTGAGTCTGTAAAAATCTCTGCGGGGCGGGCTCTTCTTTAACGAATTCGAACAAACGCCAAATTTCAGTTTTTGTATATTTCATCGCAGTTGACGATCTATCTACTCGCCAACAAAATTTTTAAAACACTGACTACCTTCAGTATCAAAGAATATTATGTACTGAGTCATTTTATGATCAAAAAATTATTACTGGCTTTCAGTTTTCTAAACAATATCGATCAAAATAAGGCTTACTTTACGGTTTCCTCCACTTCACCGCTTGTAGCGTAGCATTTATATTCAACGAACACTCGGTTTCTCGAACCATTCTCATGCGTCCGGTTGTGCTGTTTTCCATTGTAAACCATTGTAAGTCTACTCAGTCACTTACAGCAAGTTATAAAGTGATACAGAAGCCGATGCAGAAGTCATACACAAGTCCTTAGCAAGCCAAGCCACATCTTGTAAACACGCACGATTCCACTTTGCATTTTCGCAGTATTTCTTCATTAGATGCCATCAGTCGTTTCAGAGAGAGTTAAACCTCATTAGGTTTTAGTCATTAAGCCAAGCATTGGAATTATCTACGTATTAAAATCCGAAATCTCGAGTCCAGAAGCTCAGAAAACTAAACTAGTGGTCACTCTTTGACATTCCCGTGAACATGCAACCTGTCCTGGTCAGCGGAGTTAATCGCGCAACATAAACAATTTCCGGGAATTTCCGGTCATTTCCGGTAACATTCTTTTCCCCTCACTTCCCAGAGATGATGGGGAAAAAGGATCGCCTGATCGATCAGATGAAATTTTTCCTTCTCAGTGAATGTAATCGTAATTTTTCTACCTATCTGCAAACTTACGGACTTAGCAAATTTCGAAAAGATATTACCAATGGAGTTGCACGCTGACTTCCTACCGTCTGCCGTGCAGGTAAGTTCATTTTATTTTCTGCATTCTTCTGTTAAATACTAGGGGGGAAACCATCAATTAACTCCTATGGCCGCTCACCATAGGATTTTAAACATGTTGTACCAACACAAATTCGTAACTTGTACTTTGAAATACAGTAATTAGAAAGTCTGGAACACCGGAATGTTTGGGAACATGGACTTGAGATATTTAAGTATAGAAGAAAGCTTTTTCTTTTTGCAGAAGTCAGCTTTTGGATACGTACATACATACACTTGCAAGCTAGTTTACTGTGGAATTTTTTTTAGCTAAAGCAAGGCAGCTCACTTTTTCCTGGCCCTTGAAAATCATGATAGCAATCGGAGGCCCCAAGTTCAAGTCCGCCCTGACCGCGCGCTAACCGAATTCTTTTCACGGTAGTCCCCACTACTCGAAATAAACTGTATTTCAGCAAGTCCT
This sequence comes from Porites divaricata, assembly GCA_038088405.1. Classification (NCBI taxonomy): domain Eukaryota; kingdom Metazoa; phylum Cnidaria; class Anthozoa; order Scleractinia; family Poritidae; genus Porites; species Porites divaricata. Next base: position 27,540,407 of record JBBMOI010000009.1, read on the forward strand.
TTTGGAAGCTCTCACATTTGCCGGCCTGCCGAGGCAACTACTTGCTTGTCTTAGTCAATGATTCAGATGGCGAATGACTTGCCTGGAATCCCGCCCGCTGGGCAAGGGAGCTTTAAACGTAACTTGCCCAGCAGAAAGCTACTTGTCCCGGCTACTGAACGGGACTTTTTTCGCGGAGCCCTGGCGGTCCAGACTTGAAGTCCTCGACAACGCTTGTATAGCCAATTAGCCTTAAGTTGTTGTTTATTCGATTTATCTGTTTCAGTAATTTGCTAGTGGCGGGAAAATCATTAACTTAGAGGATATGCACATGCCTCAAATTCTGATAAATAAAAGCATACAGCGCAATTTGATTATTGCAGCGGTTACCAATAACGAGTGCCCTCTAATGATTTTTTTTCTCTCGGTCGAAACCTGAGTTAACGTGGACGTCAATCAGCTGTTTCCATGGTTTTTCACGTGTCTCTCTCATCGTTTAACGAACGAAGACATCGCAGGAATACCAGATGATACTTTGCTGCCAACTTTTTAACTTTGAAAATCAGGCGATATTTACACACTGTAAGTTACAAACACATTTCATAAGCTTACGATTGATTAATTATCAAGTATGCCAAAAGCGACCAAAAGCCAGCTGGTCAAGCTCGTTCCCGTGATTTTCATTTGCCTTCAATGACATAGTAGCTTACTTATTAAGCTTCGTGCAAACGGACGCAACAACTCCCGACATTGTTGGCCTAACAATGTTGGGAGTTGTTGCGTCTGTTTGTACGTTGTAAAAACCGGTTTAACCGGTTTCAAACTTTGCGCAACAACTCCAAGCAACACGCCAAATAGCCTGCGTAGCAAGCGTTTCTGTTTGGTTTCGGAGCAAAGAAAGACCGAGGAACGGTATTCTAGGTTTTTAGACTCTCGTTCCTCGTTCTTGGTCCTAAACCGCACGGAAACGCTTGCTACGCAGGCTACACGCCACAACGTGCAACAGGGTGTGCAAACGGACGCAACATGTAACATCCAACAATGTTGCGTCCGTCTGCACGGGGCTTTAGCTGTTTGTGACACGTTGCTTCGCAATACAGATGGCAGAGAAAAGGGCAAGGTTTCCGTATTAACCCTACATTAATTATGCATACACCTATTGTTCAAAGAAAACAAAAGTCAGGACAATACTACTAACAGTGATTTTAGTTGAACCTTGAAACAGATACTAAAAAACAATTAATAGTATACACTTTATGTCAGATTCCGAGGGAAACAGTTAGTTTTGTTTTCCCGAGGGACCTTTCTAGACTTTCACTTCAACAGTAACAAAAGAATAACCGGAGCGAGCCAAAACAGTGGACTCGGTACTTACAACAACACAAATTTAATTCTTAAAACCGATAAATAAATGATTTACAAAGTACTTTCCTTATATTATCTGCATCTTTTTCCTCCACTAGCTGCTGCTTCTATTCTGGAATGACTTTAAAGATCGTTACTTTTTAGCTTGAGGCTTCGTGTTTGTGCTCAAGTTGTTGTGTTCATTCACGAAAAAGATACCTTGGGTACGACAGGTTTTTCTCGCGTGCGGCGGGAATTTTCGGTGTTGGCGGAAGGCCGACACATCTTCGGCCGTAGGCCGAAGCCGCGAGAAAAACTTGACAGAAACCGGAAACCGCGCTAGAAAAGTCTCTGGCACCCAGGGTACAAAAAAGAAAACTGGCAGTGTTTTTCCCACCTTTTGTCACATCACTTTCTACCATGCTTTGATCACGTGCTGTAATGTAGCCCGAGCGGGGTACAAGTTGCTTAATGTATCACGATCGGGATACACTTGAATTTAGTCAAGGCCACGTGACCAAAAATCAACTAATGGCAGTCCCTGTTTAGTCGAGTGAAAGTCAAGGAAGATAACAATGCAAAATAGCGAGAGGTAACTAAGACAATAGAATTAAAGCATTTGATAATAGTGCGTTGTATTCTAGAACTTATTTCAACGGTTCAAGTAAAATCACTCTATGCCTTTGGGATTTCAACTATTGTTTTAAAGATTTTACTTTTTTTCTAAGTCTTTTTTTTAGAAAAAGCCCCAAATTGGGCGGTCTCTTTAACATTATGATCTGTACAAAGTTCATTCCTTGGAAGTTTTGTTAGTTCAAGTGGACGCTTTAAGCCTTAATTACTTGCTAACAAAGTTTATCCAAGAAGTTGTAAAACTGTCAAATGAAAGATATCCAGCCAAAACGTTATACTAGATTTTGTGTGGAATACGTCGTCTCATCAAGGAAAAGAATGAGCAAGTTGGATTTTAATCCTCTCGATTCGGACAAAACTGCAATGTGTTGCTTTATGTGGCACTCGTCATTAGTCATAAAGTGTATTGCAACTCTGTGATTAAATAAAGTTTTTCACCTTCATGTGTTGGTCTTGCTATGAATTTGCAGATTAAGAAACATTTTACACAAGGGTTTGAAATCGTTCCAAACACGTGCCGTTTTCAACTTGTTTTTCATGGTTTCTAAATTCATCCACCTAACCAGAATGGGACGTTCTGGCTGGATGACAACATAAGTTTGAGAAAGACAATTCCAAATTTGTCCGCTGGTGCGGATTGGCCCAAAAATATCATTGCAGATGTAAACAACGGATCTCCGTCAGGTTCGGTACGCTCCGGAATCTTGTAGTGTTAACGTGGCAGGTCTTAATGACTTAGTAGAAAAAACAGACGACGTTCTTGTGTGCGCATAATCGAGACACTATCCCCGTTTTATAAGTTCGATGATGCATTTCAGGTTCCGTTTTAGGTACATGAATTTGATCACGTACCAGGGGTCAGTTGTTCAACGAAAAGGAATAAATCAAAGGCTCCCAGGAGCGAGCTCATGGATGAATTGAATTAGTGTAAAAAAGACAGTTCAAAACAGTAATCAAAGAAAAACATATAAATCTTTTTGGACGGTTCATTGTGTACGGACTTGCCAAATTACAGCGTGACTCGAAGTATCCGATTGCATGTGCACATGAATACTCTAGAAACATGTTATCAGCGCATTTCTACTAACGCTTGTTAGTTGTGAAATAATTTGCTTTCTCGTGTGACTGTCAAACACTTTCCGAACGATAGTGCACTTTCTTTTAAAACAGCTAAGTTTTACATAACGACATAAGCCCGAGTTTTATTTAAACCGTGGTCTTAAACAATTACCTTCATGGACCTCGAAGGTTTCCTATGAGTGCGATGCTTTTAAATAAATGTTTCCACATGCTGTTCACAAAGAGAACGCGTAACGGTTACTTTTTGTAGTAAGAGCTATTAATTACAGAATACAGGTGTTTATGGCTAAATTAAACTACTTTAGAACGCGCTTTTGCTAAACACTAGCTAAAAATTATTTTAATAAAACGGACTAAGCTCGAAGCTCTACGTGCTCTGACCTAGCTAAGTAATTTAAACGTAGTCGAAGTATCCGATTGCCTTTCTCTACCTGAATATTCTCGAAACTGGTTTATAGCAGCGCAGCATTTTCTGTACAAATTAGATCAATAGCACTGATAAATGGAATCATCGACAAACAAAAGCCTGCTGGGCAAAGATCACCTAAGAATTCAAGCAAAAATAGCGTAACGCCACAGGTAGGCCCCCTGTTTCTTAGTATATATAAATGATCTATGTAATGTGTCAAAGGTCTTAGAAATGATACTATTTGCTGATGACACAAATATCTTCTATTCGCATGCTGATGCTTCCTATCTTATGGAAGTTGTAAATTTAGAATTGAAAAAGATAACGTGTTGGTTTTATACAAATAAGCTTTCTGTTAATGTTAAGAAATCAGAAACCCATAAGGGGTTGAAACGTGTAACTCGCGTTCAATGCTCGTGAACATTCGTTTTGACCATATTTGGAAATCTTAGTAACGGATATCCATTTTCAATAAAATGGCTGCTGCGCGATCACCATGCAGATGTTTTAAGACAAGAGTTCTGCATTTCAAGGTTAAAAATACACCGTTAAAGGACAGAAAATGAAAAGAGAAAGTTCAAAAGAATGCTCAGCTTTCTTTTTGTGGAGAAAGGGAAGCTTTTCATCAAGAAATCGTCCTTCGAGGAATTCAACCTTGTTTTCTTCACGGCGGAGCCCATGGTCTGTTTTGAAATGCAACCAAGTCAGCGAAGTTTTTGCTGAATTTTCAGGTACATTTTGCACTCTATGGCCAAGACAATTACGTTTTTGAAAGGGAATTTATGTATTTTTAAATGTTTCATAGATGTTTTATAAATTTTTCTCTTCGGCGCTAAAGAAAAATTACAAAATGTGCCCTGATTTGAGATGGATTTTGCGTTGAATTTTGCCATGTGCTTAGCCGATGTCACTTGCGTGAACGGTCCACTATCCAGATAGTGTTTTCCGAATTGCTTTAAAGGATTAACTTTTTGGACTTTGAAAAAAATTTTCAAGAAACGGTTTCTCTGTCTATTGTTTTGAGTTTGTTCCTTCATAAATTAGCTCAAAACACAATCGTGACTACAACATCTAAGTTTAATTTAAGCTTTTAAAATGCTTCTCACATTCATTACAAGCATCAATTTTTGCGAAGATGTCAGGTTCAGGTTTTGGACACTTTCGATACACAGCTAATGAATTTTATTCGAAAATATTTTTCACTGTTTATTCTAGACTTTAACATTATAACAATTTTAAAAGCCTATTTGCAGTATAAGTTTACTTTGCAGAGGGTCAACGAGGCATCCTTTTTTGAAGTGATAACTTCAAGAAGTTGCGAGGCCGTCAATAGGTTTCATAATGTTACGTTTGGCCCGGGTGGTAAGGCAATGATGTCCTGCTCATTGTTTCGGTAATATTCCTGGTTTCAACCTATGAAAGCTTTCTCGGCTTTCTGGAGTTTTCCCCCCGTTTCTCGGCCATTTTTTTAAGCGGGCGCGGGAACCTGAAGGAAAATTACGTCACGTTGTTTACGAAGTTTGATTGGTCAGTTATCTCTTCTTCTCGTTCCAAATATGGTACTTTCGAAATTGAATAATCCCGAGCATCGGACAAAGCAAACATATGAGAGTTACACGTTTCAACCCCTTATGGGTTTCTGAAGAAATCTAATTTTATCATATTTAGACCGAGACAATACAGGCAAACACTTGATCTAGCTTTTAATATTAGTAATTATTCGATTGATCGTGTCAAAGAAGCTACCTCTCTTGGTGTAATATTGGATGAACACTTAACATGGAAATCACATATTCATAATGTTGCTCGGAAAGTGTCTAAAGCCATAGGTATAATTTATAAATCAAGTTTTTGCCTTAATAATTCCTCCTTACGGATGCTTTATTTTAGCCTTATCTACCCTTACTTATTCTACTGCGTGAGTGTCTGGGCATCGACCTACCCATCAAAACTCAGAAGATTAATCACGCTTCAAAAACGGGTCGTAAGAATAATATCAAGGAGTGCTTTCGATGCTCACACTGACACCTTATTTAAAAATTTAAAAATTCTGAATTTTGAGGATATCTACAAACTTCAAATAGGAAAATTTATGTATCTATACAAATCTGGCTTACTTCCTTATAGCTTCAATAACATGTTTTTGGTGACACTTCAGGTCCATTCTTATGGCACTAGAAGTTCGGAGCTTTTTTATTTACCTAAATGTAGGACCAATATAAGAAAGTTCTCAATCAGTTTCCAAGGTCCTAAATTTTTAACTCTCTTAGTTTTGAAATTCAAAATGCAATAAGTACCGCTTCCTTTTGCTGTAAGCTGAAAGCATTCCTCTTATCATAAATAGTAGTATTTTTTTCTTTTTTTTTTTTTGGCCACTTTCGCTTTTTTTAGCCTAAAACTATAATTAGTACGACTATCTAATGTATTTAGTATAAGATTTCCTTTAGCTCTGCCATTAATTTGTAATTATGATATATTTTGTTCTAATTATTTTTACTGAGGGAGCCCATTCCTTATAAGCCCGGTGGCTTCTCTTGGGCTTCCTCGCCATGACATCTTAAATAATTTTTTTTCCCTTTACTTTGTACATTTTATGGCAAACAAACTAATAAACCAATAAACCAAGCTCGAAATATGAGCATCGGTGAGCATCGGCATTGTTCAGTGTAACATTCAAAATATAAGGATTTGTATGGGAAAAAAACCTACAGTTTCTGTAACCCACGAAAATGAAAAGAATTCAATAAAAAACAGCTTACCTCACTTAAAATGTGGTTACGTCTCTCCTGTGTGGTCCACGGGCCGAATTATGGCCGTTTTATGGGTTTTTATGTAAACGGTTTTCTCTATATATAAAGGTTTACCAAGGTTGGGCACTCCAAAGAAGCGGCTCGACTGATCCACCGAAGAAAAACAGCCGTAAATTCGCTCCAACTGCTCCAATCGCCTCCAAATTCCGCCTAGGTAACACACGATAGTTCTCCTTTCCATTCGTTACCTTGCTTCAAACGCCAAACCTTCCCGATTGAAGCCATCGACTGAGGCTCGGGATGAGCTCCGCGTTACCCAAACGGTTGAAAGATAACTTAGCGACCCGGCCTGAGATTCAAATTACTCACACTCGGGGTGGGAAAACAGTCTCTTGCTCCTGTTGACATCAATACCCTTGGGCCCGACCCTTGCAAAGGCTAACTTGCACGCATTGTTCTCATTTACAAATAGGAGCCGAAATGATTGCACGTACGTGAAAACGTGGGATTAGACACAAGGCCATAATTCGGCCCGTGGACCACACAGGAGAGACGTAACACACATTTTAAGTAAGGTAAGCTGGTTTTTATTGAATTCTTTTCATTTTCGTAGGTTACAGAAACTGTAGGTTTTTTTCCCATACAAATCCTTATATTTTGAATGTTACACAACAATGCCGATGCTCGCCGATGCTCATATTTCAGCTTGGGCTACCTGTGGTAACGCTTGTTGGTTTTAAAACCTGTGCTTTTAGTTGACACAACATTAATTCACTCCCTGTTTGCATACGAAGACAAATCGTCCCAATGAATTCGTCCAAATAATTGAATAAACCACATTATTATATGGCTGAGTCTGTTTTCGCCATGCGATTGGTCAATTTGCGGTCCGTAACTTGCTATACGGACCAAAATTTCAACGAAAATGCTCATTTTGAAGCTCTCAATCTCTTTACCTCGGAAAAAAGGTTGAAATTAAGTTACAAGACGTCTATCAACCTTGAGGACTTAGATTTTGACTTTGTCCTTCAACATTTTAAACTGTGTTTATTTGTGAACGAAGGCGATGAAGAAACTAACTCGTAATCTTATCGAAGACGATTCTAGACAGTGTTTGAAAATTTTATCGTAGTACACAGTTAAGAAGACAAAAATCGACTGGCAGAGATTCGAGATGTTTTGCCTAAGAGAAAATGAGTAATTCCTTCGACAAATATGATAACAAACAGGCCTGCACCCGATCATCTTGACCAGCTTCTTTGTCATTTGCAGTGTTTTTCCAAAGACCAACGAAAGAAAGATAGAAGCGACTCCGAGCCAGACACAATGTCCAGTTTTCAAAAGACTACAGCGTCACGTTGGCGAGTGAATACTTACAATGCTCCTAGTTATGACCGAATATACCTAAAAATATGTCTGTAAACCCTGAGGACTGGGATGTTGACTTTGCCTTTCCAGATTTTAACCTAGCTTTGTTTGAACGAGAACGAAGCTGATATAGAAACTGAATCGTAACCTTTCCTCCGAAGAAAATTTGGTCCGTGTTTGAAAATTTTAACGTAGATCACGCTTGAAGACGAGAATGAACTGGCAGAGGTTTCGAACTGAATGAACTGGTTCGAGAGGTTTTCCCAAAAAAAATTAACGAGCGAATCCTTCGACAATGACAACAAACTTACTTTGAAAAGCGTCTTTGCCTTTTTCAGTGTTTTCTTTTACAAGGACCAACGGAGGAAAGATGGAAACGACTTCGAGAAAGACACAGTGCCCGGTTTCCAAAATACTCCAGCGTTACATTAAAGAGCTAAAACTTACAGCGCTCTTAGTTTTGACCATGGATAATAGAAAGACTGGATAGGAAACTTATGTCACGTGGGCTGATTTCTTATCGCCGATTGGTTGGTTCGTGCTCCAAGATGGCGTTAGATGGTTCCATCATAGTGGAAATTTGTGACGAAACGATGGCGAAAATGTGGCGCAAACCAGTCGAAATGTAGGGTTTCTTTGCCTGCATGTCGTTCTTTTTCGGATTTTTTAGTGGTACTTTAATTTTTGGTGTGTGTTATTCCCTTGGTTTCCTGTCTTACGGCGATGGCGATCCTTCAAAGCCACACTTGAACCTTCGAGGTAAGCACTTCTTGTTGTTGTTATGTGTTATCTGTCCTTGTCTTTGAGAAAACTGCGTCCCAAAAATTGACTTTAGCAGAGCCATATTTAGTACACTTGGCGACTGTTTTGGGACGCCTTTGTTATGAAGGTTTCTTCTTGTTTCTATTCTTAACTACGATTGACAGATGTTTTAAGGATGGAATTGTGGCATAGGCATAGTTACAGACTGAATGCTGGTATTTTTCAGCCATAAATTTCGATTGAAAATGGCTAAAACTAACTACATTGGGGGCTGGCGCCGAGCAAGTGTACGCACACGGTGTGTAAAGTTCCAATCGGCAGACTAGTTTGTGTTGAGAACTGTTTCGCTCAAGTAATATCCTAGATTAACCCTGTGATTGTTCGTAAAGCAGTATGTTAATTTGGCTCATAATTAAACTACTAAATTACATATCCAGTGAATACAATCGCCTCACGTCGCTCCTCGCAGCTTGTATTCGAAGGCACTGAAGAGACTCGAATAATTTTTGTACTTTTCCCTTACATAAACTATAAATATTTGTTGCATCAATGGGAAAACACCTACTGACATTTTTTGTCCTCCGTTTAGGCTCCTAAGTGTTGTTGTTATTTTTTAAACAGTGTTTTAGTTTTCCTTTTGTTTGTCTTTATTGTAGGATTTGCTGAACACACATAGTCAATGAAGACAGTAAAATTGTCGTCAAGGACTCTTCTGAGAGGGCACAAATCAATCAATCTTTCTGTATTAAACAGCAACAAATTTGCTTTTGTCATGTATGCGAGCCAGAAGGTTGCATCTAAATTATTTATGATCAGAAGGTTTATTTATCACCTCTGAAGTGTATTTATTACTTCTTTGTGAGTTGGACAAATTAACTGTGTTTGAGGGTCAATGATTGTATTAGCTACAGAGTCATGTGTTTAAGTTGGTTAGTGTTCTTCTCTGAAATGGTCTATATCTCAATCACATTGTTTTTCAAACCAAAGATTGACTTGATTAGCGCTACATGTATTATTGTATTAGGTTTTTTAGAGATCCAAAGGAACAATGTACCTGTAGATGATAAACCTTACCAAGATATATTCTAAATCACATTAATAAAACATAATACCTATACTTGTTTGGGGTATGAATTTTGTTTTCAACAACATGACAATGTGACCAGACAGTCATATTTTTTCAATCCCTCATCCACTTACCTCAGACTAAACAAAAACCCCTTAACCCCTGATGTTACTGTTTTTTATATATATAAGTAGCTTCTATAT